>VDFB02000363.1:44469503-44608230 GCA_007258455.2 Sequoia sempervirens
CAGTTTTGGATAGGAGCATACATTGGGTTATCATGAGAATCAAGGAGTCAGAAGCTCAGACCTCCAAGAAGAGAAAGGAAACAAGTACCACTCAAGGGTACAAAAGAGAAAAAAGAAGATTAGCTTCTAAGGAGTCCTTAGAGTTTTTCCCTCCCAGTTTTGGGGAAGAGATTGAACTTGCTGAAGCATATGGAGGAGAGGCCACAACTAAACCTGGTGCCTCAACATTTGTTGTAGGGGAGGAATCAACTCAACCTCTTACCACAAAGAAGCCAAGTGAAGAAATGCCTATGGGAACCCTCCACAGGGAAGTTGAATCCTTGAAGGAGAAAGACCCTGAATAGATATTCATGACATAGAGACAAATTCTGAGGCTACCCCATCCGACAAAGAGACTCATGTGGTGGCATCCCTTGATGAGACTGAGGATGCAGGGACTGAGCATGTTTTGACTGAAGAAGACCAATGGAAGTTGTTTGAGGATGCCAAAACGGAAGCAGATGCCAAGGCACAAGTTGAGGCATTGGCTAAAAAAAAGGAGATTGATGCTAAGGCACAATCTTATGCATTAATGAAACAACAAGAATTGGAGGCTCAAGCCAAGGTTGATGAATTAGCTAAGCAGCAACAACAAAGAGAGCAAGAGATCAAAATTAAAGAGGAAAGAGACAAATTGGCTATGCTGCAGAAGATTCATGATCTTGAGGAGGAAAAATCTGATCAAAGAAGAGAGAAGGAAGCCCTTGAGGCTAAATTCAAGGCTGTTGAGGAGGCCCATGTAGAAGAAAAGTCAAGGTACTGGGGAACAAGGCACATGAGGAGAAGAAGTCTAAAGAGGCATAGGGTTATGTCAAGAAACTGGAAAAACAGAGAGACCAGATGTATGAGGAGAGGAGGTTGGAAGAAGAGAGCTTGAATAAGGAACAAGAAGCTAAAAGGTTACAAGAGAAAAAAGATAAGGAAGAAGTTGAGAAACTTGCACAAGAAGAAGCACAAAGAGAACATCAGAATGTGCACAAGGTGGACTCTCAACCTAAGAACACTATATTGCAACCTTTATCTTCTACCACTGCTACTTCAAAAAAAAAAAGTGCTCACTACTCCTACTGCTCCTACATGGTTGAAACTTGATTTGGAAAATAAATATATAGTTCAACCTCAACCTCTCAATTGGGATGAGATGATGGAGATTGAAAAGGAAATACCTAAAAAGAAGGCCAAAATTCTTCACTCCACCAAGCTCACGGATGTAGGGGAAATTATTGTTGAATGTGCAATTCCAGTGGTGGATAAGGATAAGGATAACATGCAAGTAACTGATTACCAATTGGGTAATGTAAATTTGGGGATACTTATAAGGAACCAACAGATGAATTTAATTGATATTGTAGCTTCCTCCACCAATTCTAGAATGATTAAAGATAAGAAAAATAAAGATGAGCTTAAGGCCCAATTGGATCAATTGCACAAGTTCTTAAAGGATGTCTCCACCCCAATCTCTCAACAAGTTGTTGCTCCAGAAACCCTAGTTCTGCTAAGCAAAAAAGAATTTGATGACCTAGTGAAAATGAGGAGTAAGGTGGGGATGCTTGACAAATGGATTGATAAACTCAATCAGGAGGTTGGTGAAGTGCTAGCTGATAATTTCAAAGTTCATGAAGCAACACTTGAGTTGGTAGAGACTATGAACCAGCATGCTAAAGTCCTAGGGAAGCAAGATGAAGAGTATAGAGAATATGTTAAGAAGCTTAAAGACATCAGCAAAGTGCCCAAGTCAACTCTCCTGGAGTAGTCAACTAATGAGTAAGGTAATGCAGATTTTATTGAGAAGACTGTGAGCATAATAAGATTCAAATCCAAGTTCATCTATGATCATAAGAGTGAGGTTCAAGAAGCAAGCAAAGACTTAAACGAGCAGATTGATGAATTGGAGTCCATTCTAGTCAACATGGACATCCCAGTCAAAGAGGGTCTTCCTTTGGACAAGTTCAAGGAGAAGTGGAGTAGTAGATTCGAGGAAGTGATGCAAAAGGAGGATGATGGAGAAGATTTGTTGTTGGACAGGCTCATGGATGTTAGAGAAGAGGTGAAATCTACTAGGAGGGAATTAATCAAATTGAAGGATATGCAAGAATTCACCTTAGCATAGTTGAAGAGGATCAAATTTGAGGACAATTGGTTAGATGGGCCTGATCTAGACATCCTTCAACAGGTGTTCTCTAGTTATGATGAATATCTCCTTGAACATGCAATGCAGGAGTGAGCTGGTAGCAAAACACTCTCTTTTTGACAGACAACTTCCTTTCTTCTCCTATTTTGCAGGATTTTGACACAAGTTGGACTCGAGTTATCTTCCACCAGTTCCACCTTCTTCCTTGGGCATAATAATTTTGTACAACAAAGAAATCAAGCCTTGAAACTGAATATCAACCCATTGAGTTCCTTCATGCAATCCTGGTTCCTTAAATTGTAGATCTAGGTTTTTGATTCAAATAAACTTATGCATGACATGCCTATATGTACTTTTAGGCTCCATTTTGTAAAGGTCAGCTCATTGAATAAATATTAGCCACCTGATATGATAGAAAATAGGAATCATAGTCTTAGGAGTTCATGAATTTCTAGTAGATACTTTGAAAGTTCAGTAGAACTTGGATACATTTTACAATTTTTTTATACAGTTTACATGTTATTAAGTTTGGACCTCTTTGATAAGATTAATGAATCATAATAAATCTATATGCCAATGAGTTGTTGTGCCTAAATGTTTTCTATTTGATGCAAATCAATAGAGGAAATCGGATTCAAGATTATCTCATTGAATTATTTGTGAATGAAATTGTTGTTATGTCTATTTGATATGTGTTTTAATGATGAGTGAATGATTTGTTTTGAATCTTAAAGTAAAGTTTTAGTAAATGGTTGTGATCGTTGAATTAGCACTATGAATGTATGCAGTGGTGTAGATTATTTTATGGATTGCATCATGTTGTGGTTTTGGTTGGATAAAGAAACACTCATTGTTAAAGTACATGTCTAGATATTAAGAATTTTTATTCATATTTTACTATTCTAAAGCCCTAATCCATCTTTTTATATTTATTTTAACCCCCCCCCAACATAGGTTAATTGATTTAATGCAATTTTGTTGCTTATTACCAGCAAAGGCCCCTTGAACATTACAATCACATTGACCATTGAGCAATATCAGCACAGTTGAGAACCAACTACTAGGACCTTGGGAGTTAGATTACTTTATCTTTTCTTTCTTTTTCAGGAGAAATAGAATAGAGATATTTTGTTTAATGTTGTGTTGTTTTGACCATCAACAAGACATATTTATACTCTTTCCTTTCTTACCTTGTCGATCACAAAAAGGGTTTCAATGTGATATATCCTTGTTCGAGAAGTGTATCTAAGGCTTGTTCATTCTTGGTTATAGGGTGTAGGAAAGGTAACTTCTTAAGTTTATAAGGTTTGTTTTTCTTACTTGGTTGACCAACTATTTGATGTGAAGGTGGAGGATCTTGGTAACTTAATCCCTTAGTATCTTTTTATGGTGTTTGTTCCAAGAGACAAAGGACCTCATGTTCATTATTAATGTTACATCCTTTTTCTTTCAAAATCCTAAATCCTAGGCCATAAGTGTGTTCCAAATTAATGGGTGTGTTTGGAACTTTATGCTCATATGATGGAGTGTTGGTTGATGTGCCTTCTTCATGATTTTTATTGATAAGTTCTTCCATGTGCATTGGTTGAGGTATGTCTTGTGATTCAGTTTTGAGATGTAACAAAGTGAATGTTTCAAGTGGTGGCATGGTAGGATGTTGTTGGTATGGGGTATTAGGTCATTGCATTGAGGGATAAAAGGTTGCATTATTCTAAAGGTTACACAATAAATTTTATATGAATTCATGTATTCTCTCCTCATCTTAACCTAGGACATCAAGTAGACTTGCAATAGGAGATGAAGTATCATGAATTTCATTATCAAAATTACGTTCATTGCCAAACATACAGCTTGAAACATCTACCAAAGATTTCAAAGAGGTCAAAAACTTGCCAAAACATTGAGCCATCATGATGATATAATTCTTGTACTAAGGTTCAGATTGTTATACAATAGGTGAAGAACAATCAAATAGAAACTTGGAACATAGGATCCTGAGTGTATTCTATCATAGAAAATTGACTAATGCCCACATAATAGGACAGAGTTGCCGAAGGGTGTTTGGGTCTTGGTCAAGGGTCCTAAAGTTCCAAGTTTGATTGTGCACTACATTGTTTAAGAATGTTGATTCTACTTGAAAACACTTGTAACTGTAAATAAATTTCTAAAACTTGCTTAATGTATCCCAATTTGATGCAAAATTCAAGTATGCAATGATGTTGAAGATGTTTAAATTAGTTATGAATGAAAATTCTAGATTTGAATGTAATAATTTTACTGATTATAAGATGTAGAGACATGAAAATGATGACTTTTGAATGAAAATTTTGATCATAAATAATGTACTTTCTTTCACCAAATGACCTAAATGCAAAATACTTTAGAATATGCAGTTATGAATTTCAAACCGAGATCTACAAGTACAAACAAATTGAGCATATAGAGAAACACAACTTGTGAAAAAGTTTGCAGATACACCTATAAAAGGACATGGTCACCCAGGGTCATGTGTTTCCTTGTTCAGGGTTTTGAAAAATGAAAAACTAAATATCTAGGTTATTGTTTAAGATTTATATTCCTATCTACAAACAGATTTGACAGTGACTGATTTTCAAGAATTTTTTAATGTAATGCAAATGCAAATGTATGACAATGTTGGAACAAAATGACACTTTTGAATGCAATTTTGGAATAAAAATCTGATCTAAATGACTGAAGCACACCCTAATGCAAGCTATTATGTAGTATGGATGCAATATTTTTGGATTTTTATGACTTTTATGATGCAAATATGAAACCCTAAATGATAAATGCAAGACAAAATGATGCAAAACCTAGATCTAGGGTTTGAAAGACTACCAAATCATAAAGATATGATGTCAAATGTTGGGATCACAAAAATGAAACATAGGATAAAGGGGAAAAGAAGTGGTTCCCTTATGTTTAAGGTATAAACCTAGGGTTGCTTTCTCCCTTTTTCCAAGGTTTCATTAGAAGACAAATCAACAAGGCCAATAGATTGACTATCAACCATGAAGGTGAGCCAATCAAGCCTAGATTTATATTCTTAGGGTCTTGAAGATGGATTGGAAATTATTATAAATGATTAACCTAATTAAGCCATATGACCTAATGTGAAGAATGCAATATCTTGGAGATGAACAGACTGAAACAGTGACTTACAGGCAAATCTGAGAAGTGCATAGGGCAGTGCATCTACTTAGAAAAATTATTTTCAGGATTCCTAAGAGGAATCAGATGCCTAGGTGCATATGGATCCCTGATAGGGTGTCTTGGACTGCTTTCGGGGTCCTCTAGTGTCAAATCTGAGCATATGTTTTTAGTCTACAACTTTGTCGAGAAGCTATCAGATAATTCTGCAAGTGAGTTTTTGTGGCTTGACAACTTTGATGACAACAAATTCAACAACGAATGAATTCCCTTCAAAATTTACTTGATCCTCTTCAAACCTATAACCCACACATTCACAAAGTGAAGATATGTTGGGCCATTTAGGGGCTTGCCTCAATCAAACCCTATGTAATTGTTTACACTTTCATAATGGAAAGGAAGGAATGATCAAATCACGAAGTGCTACAACTCATCACCATTTAATGGCTACCTTGAAGGACTAAAATCATGCACATCACCTCAAGGATTTGGATCTTTCTTTGCTTTAATGCTTTAGAGACCTACAACAAAGGTTAGCCTTCACAAAACATGAACATGAACACACGTAAACTTTAACATGATGTTGGATCTCAAATCGCTACAATAAAACTCTGAAATGTTGATCTTGACTTGCTCTTGAATGTTCTTGATCACAATAGTTTCACTTAGATTTGAAATGATGCAATAACTAGGTATTTATATGCAATTGTACTAATTTCTCAAAAATTTGATTCCAAAAGCTAACACTTGAATATTGAATTTTTGATGTTAAAATACCACCAAAAACATATTTTGAATTTGGTTCATGGCTAAGAAGGAGGACCCATACGCCCCTAGGTGTATGGGTCTTGGCCCAAATTTTCAAGACACACTTAGTTAGGAATAAAACATTAATTGGATGAATTTATTCAATGCTTTCAAACCTTCATAAAATGGTAAAAATTAGGCCTTGGAATGCATAATTTAGGAAATTAGAAGCTTAATTAAGTCTAATAAATTAAGGGGAGTAAAACATAATGTGAAATTGTTAAGGGTGACAATTTCGAACACTACAGTGTCATATCAAAAAATTAAATCTATGCATATAGCCCAATTATCCCTTACCAACATTTTTCCTAAGGCCCCTCGGTCTCCAATGGCTATGATGGTTTTTCCCCTTACTTTACAACTAGTGAATAAATCTCAGCTCAAACCGGGTACCCTTCCTTGACCTTTTAGCATATATGTCATAGTTCCCCCTTTGCCATCCTATAAATGACCACAAGACAACCATTTGGTGAAGCCTTCAAGGATTAAATTTGTGCCTCATAAGGAAAAGCATTTTTTTGTGCCAAAACCTAAGAATCTCGTGGTTTCACAAACTTCGATAGTCCCTTCAATTCCTCATACAAAGGAGTAAAAGGGATCAATGTTGAGGAATGCCTCAATTTCTCCTTCACAAGCTGAAGCTCGTGCAAGAAAAAATCAAAGTGTAAAAGAACACAAATGAAGACGTCAAGCTATGGCTCATCAGCTTGCAAAAGATCACAAACCCTTACCTAATGATAATATATCCATACAACCAAATTCTAATGAAATACCTCCTAGTCATCCATCTTTTCCATCCCTTGACTCCACTCCACCACCCTCACCAAACCATAAATTTGATCCTTATTTATCCCACCCAAAAAAAGAATAAAATTCTCACTAGTTACAAATATGGATGTTAGTGCCCACAATCATGTTGATAGTACTAACATGTAGCCTATTGTGATACATTTTGATAGTGAGTCATCATGTAAGATAGAAGTGCAAAAAAAATATCATAACAAATTATCTCTTATGTTTGCAAAATAAGTGAATTTAGATGGGAATGACCATGATGATCCTCTTAATATGAGTTACCCACCATGTGTTGAACCTAGTAATTATCCTTATATCACACTTTTTGTAGTTCCTTTAGCCTATTGTTTTTCTTCCATTTATGATGAGCAAGATTAGGATGTAGATAATTTCTTATAGATCAACTTGCATGTGTATTACCACTTTTGTGTCTTTGTGTGTTTGCTTGCATGTAATCTGATCACCCCATAATGTGTTGTTTGGTGTGTATTTGTGTGTGTTAGTTTTCTTTAGATGACCCTTGTTGTTCTTGTTGGCACAAATATACAAAGAAAACAAATCTGTCATGGAATTCATCTATTTGTATCTCTATTCATCTTTATGTTGTGGACATATTATCTTTATTCCTTTTGGGAACAATGCAAAGTGTTGAGACATTTAGGTCTCCTCCATATTGACCCAAAATATTTTATGTTATCTTAATGTGTTGTTCCTCCCTTGTGTTCATAGTTCCACAAGTATTTTGGGAATGACATGTCAATTCTAAGCATGATCATATTAAACATTATCTCTCATCTATATTGACCCCAAATCTGTGGATCCCTCATGTGTTGTGTTTGTTTCATTAATTATGTGTCTTTTTCTTGGGGGAAACTCATTGTCATGAGTCAGCTTTTTTGGGAACATATCATTTGGCATAGGGTTTCCCAAAAATCTCTCATGTCTTGTCAAATATCATTTTATTCTACCTTATAAGAAATTTCTCCCAGTTGGCATTATAAATTAATTTAATTTGGTGGAATACATTCCATTATGTGCTTCACTTTTTTCACAAGCATTGAACTTTGTGATGCTTCTATGGATAATTGATCATATTTTTTAGCACCTTATCAAATTTATTTTACAAATGATAAGATTTGCTTATAATTCTTGGTATGGTTGACATGAGAACTCACCTAGTGAATATCGAACTTCACTAGCCCTTGTTTGTTTTAATTTGCTACCATTATACAAAATTACCTAGTGAATATTAGAATTCACTAGCATGTGTTATTTCTTATCAAGATTTCCTAATGAAGATTAGACTTCACTAGCTTATGATGCTTTTATTCATGGGTCACCTAGCAAATATCAGACTTTGCTAGCCTTGTGATTTATGAATTCCTTGGGTATGGATCCTAGTAAGAATTTTGTGAAGCTTTCTAGTCTATGATGTCACACCCCTATTTTCATGTTTGCATCGTGTTTTTGCATCATGTTTTTTTATTGTGTTTGCATTATGTTAGCTTTGTGTCTTCATTTTGTATGCTTTGTGTTTGTCATACTACATTGCACCTCTTGTGTGTGTGTGTTCCTTTTTCTTTGCATTATTTTTTTGTAAGATCCTGAGCTTGGGGGCTAGTGCATCCCCTAGGTTCAATGTCATCCTACCTTTCCAATGTTGGGATGAAATAACCCTTCTTATCTTATCCTAACTTTAGTGTGAGCATGAGCATAAGTTCATACTCTCACTAAAGTGGGGGCTAAATATAGTGTCATGAATTGTCACCCCTAAAAGTTCACACTAGGTTTAGATCCCCCCTATGTGCGTAGACCTAATTATTCTTTTAAATTACCCTTTTTGTGGTCATTTTCAAGAAAACGGAATAAAATTGGGAATTAATATTTAATTCTTAGCAAATGATAACAAAATCCTCAAAAATGGTCTAAACAATGTGGGTACCACCATTGTCCCACCTATTTTGGCTCAATTTTAAATGTCATTATTAGCATTTTAACATCTACAAATCCAACCTCATCTGTCAACTTTTGATAACTAATTTTACAAAAATCAAGAAATGTATATAAATACAAGTCTTTTTCACCATTTGAAATCCTAATGAATGCTAATAAAATCCTAGGCAATTTGAATATCAATTGAGCATCCTAAAGAGTAGTCACAAGCAGAAAAGGCGGAGTTTACAACACTTATTATTAGTCAAGATTCATGTTTGCAATGCATCAAGTTTATATGTGAGTTTTCTCATGTTTTGTGAGTACTAACACTTGTATTACTTTTAATCGAGAAACCATGTCTCCTTGGATGAGATGAGTACAATGACTTCATTCCATCAAGGAAAGAAAATCTAAGTGGTAAGTTGTAACACTATTTACATCATCAGATCCATTGTGGAGGTGGATGCTAAGCACTCTTTACATCATCATAGTTGTTGTGGAGGTGGAAACACCAAAATTGGGTTTGAATTAGGTAAGCCCCTATACGATACAACCCTTTCTCCCCTCTCTTGTGTGCAGGTGGTAGATCTGAAGTGGTTTCAGGAGAAGATTGAAGACCTAATTGCAAGATCAACCATTCAAGCTCCATACTTCAATGAATTATGGAAAATGGAATTAATCATCGAAAAAGTTCTGAAGCTGAGTCCAGGAAGGAAGAACCTACAAACTAGGACCTTGTGATATTATTCACTGATTCCTAAGATCTACATTCTTAGGACTATGGCAGTAGCACCCCTGTCCAAGAATTTGAACCCTAATTTCTATGCCAAGTTCCTCTATATTTGCAATCTATTATTATATTGTCAGTTTTTGTCTTTCAGTTCTAGAATTTTTTGTATTAGCATCAGTTTGTTGTAGTTTCATAATTGACTAGACATAAATTTTCATAATCAAATAAAATTAGTCAACTGGGTGCCGCCACAATAGTGGTTTACACTTTCTAGGAGATCCTATTTTTTGTTGAAATCACATATTTTTAGAAAATATAATTATTTAAGCCTTGAAATTTTTCATTTAAAGGATTCCAATTGAAGAGGTTTGATCAAACCACCTTATACCAAGCCCCTTGGACTATAACCCAACTAGGGTTTTTTGAAACCATACTATACTTGAGTCTCCTTTACCTATCGAAATGTTGATAAAAAAAAACACTTTTGATTTACAGCACCTAAGGGGATCAAATGAATTCATTTAAAATTTATTTTTTGTAAGTATGTAATCTTATTATGGCTTCCAAAAGGTATAATTTTTTAATTAAATTGAATTGATTACATATTTATTTTTTTATTTCTTGTGAGATTTAAGGTTATTCACTAAAGAATCAAAAAACTTTGTTTTGCATGTGGAAAAATAGAAGATTATAATTTTTTTTTTTTGAAAATATGGAGTTCCCCAAATATTAAAGTCCTTGATCCTAACAAAATTTGATACATACAAAAAAAATTATGTGTTATCACGATTGCTTTTGTAATACGAATTGTAATTGGTTTGACTTCAAAACTTGATTAAGGGAAAATATTCAAGAAAACACTATGAAACCAATTGGAAGAACTAGATATTTTAGTTAGAAATCTAAATTCAAAAAAAAAAAGAATTTTATCCTTCATGGAAAAAAGGATATGTGCTATATAGTGAGCGTCACTCCTTAAAAATGGTGTTGAAAGAGCTAGTTTTTTGAAGGAGATGGAAAAAAAGAAGTACAATCTAATTCCAAAAATTTTGAAAAAAAATATTTAGAATCTACAGAAAAAAAATGTCACAAATCACTATTTTGCATTATCTTCAAATTCCTCACGGTTTAGCCACTGTAGGTGTCCGAAAGTGAAGATTTAGTTAGAAAAAATCAATTCAATGTCCAATTTAGCCAAAAATTGTAAACCAGCAATGTGGGATCACCCTCCTTAATCAACATCAAATCTCGATCCCCCTAAATAAATAACCAAAACCCTAATCGACCATTTTGGCTCTTCCATTGAGGTTAGTAGTAAGTGGGTGTATGTCATTAATTTCGGTTCCTTTCCCAATGTGATATAGGAGAAAGTGTGATTTAGACCTTAGATCCATTTTTCCCACATCACAAGAGCATATCCCAAATGTGTCATAGACTTGGTAAAGGTACCTAATTGAGAATGTGTTAGCACATATACAAAGGATTTTACATAGAACATGTAGGAAGTGCATGTACAAGTAAGTTGTC
This sequence comes from Sequoia sempervirens, assembly GCA_007258455.2. Classification (NCBI taxonomy): domain Eukaryota; kingdom Viridiplantae; phylum Streptophyta; class Pinopsida; order Cupressales; family Cupressaceae; genus Sequoia; species Sequoia sempervirens. The sequence continues at coordinate 44,480,639 of VDFB02000363.1, forward strand.
GGAGAGAATTATAAGTTGTTGGAGAGAATTACTAGTAAGTATAAGGAAAGTGTGAATGAGCACATACACTAGTACAAAAACAATATATGATTAAAAAAACTACTAAAAATTTCTTATAAATGACTAAGCATGGTCACATGACCATTAGTAGTTTATTTCTAGTCATTTATAATGCGGCCAAATTGATGACTAAACCATTTTTAGTCATTTATTGGTAGTTTTAATTGATCAATTCGGTAGTATATTTAGTTGTTAATTTGGAAGTATATTTAGTGATGTATAGCAAGGAACAACTCAACCAATCAACACAAATTCAATTGATCTCAATACCTTTTAAATATTCAAAACCCTAACAAGGGTGATTTCTCACACAAGCTTACTCTTTCCTTGTAGGTCTACAGACCTAGTTTTCTGACCTTATCTAACAAAAGACTCAACAAACCCACAATATAAATGGATTTATAGATTCCAATTAAAGTGTTCAAAAACATATCTCAAAACTTCATACAACTCTTTTGGAGCAACTTCTTCAAACCTAGACTTCAACGTTGTCCTAAAACACTAATTGGGTCACTTTCCCAAAGAAACCCTACTCTAAACACTTCTCCAACCCAAAAATACAAGTGGGAAGCAATAACCAGGTATCCAAACCTCCAATTCCATAATTTTTCCTCAGTGGTATGGCCTCCAACATACCTAACCTTGAAACCCTTGCTTTTGTGCTTTTTCAAGAGGGTTTATTAAAAATCCTCGTTCCAGACCTCCTCACACATAGCCACTACTTCAAACACCTTCAATTAGACTTGTAAAAACTCAAAAGTTCATCCTACAACCTTTAACATCTCTATTTCATCAAACCCTAGTCCAAAACATCCATTTTCATGTCAAAAATCACATAAAATACAATAGGACAGTCATCAATATTTCATCAAACCTTAACCCCTACTCTCAAAAATCATCCAAATGCCTAATTCTACCATGTTAGACCCATTCCACAAATTATAGAAACTACAGTTAGTAGAATGGGTCAAAATTTCATGTTTAAGACCTTCAAACCCTCCAAAACAGGGTTAACAGACCTATCTTAGAAAATCAGTCACAAAATCCTCAAATTTAATATGAAAGGCTCAAACCACTTGTAAATTGATGGTAACACAGATATCTATTTAATTGAAAAACTTCAAGAGCAATGTGTTATTGTATGGTACTGTACAATGGCTGGAAATAGCAATTTTAATAGTAAAATCACATAAAAACAAGGATATGATATTGATTTTTCACTTCAAAACTTCCAAAGAGCCTCTACATCGATGTTTACAACCATATAAATCCTTTTTCCCTCCAAATATAACTACCCCAATGTACAGAACTGACTTTTGATTTGTTTGACTGTTGGCCTTCCCAAAAACCTATTTTTTTGCACTTTCAATATGACAACTTTTTACAAAACATGCAATTTTTGCATTTTCGACTCCAAAGAACCTCCAATCAATTCAAATGATATTAGATAATCCCAATGGACACTAAAACATCTAAACCCCTTGATCCTTATTAAAAATTTAATAATTCACTCTTCATGTGCCATTAACAACATTTGGCAATTTTGCATCACAAGTTTGCATTCTTTTGCAACTTTTTACATCTTTTGCACAATTTGGCTCAAATGACTCCAAAACACTAAAAATGGCCTTGGAATAGCCTTATTACCTTCAAAAGACTCAAAACCTTCAAAAACTCAAACTAAAACCCCTCATTGCTTGACTTGCACTTGGTGCTCCTGCACCATACAACCAACCTAGAAAAAGAACCCATGTCCCATGAGGTCTTCATATTTCTTCTCAGCTTCTCCTTTCCTTCTACATTCTCTACAGACTAAAAACTTCCTCCATGGAATCTCTTGTTGCACTCTTGCATCATACCTTGAACTGGTTAACTTTTTTTCTCCTTTCCTTTGCTCATTCCTTGCATCTGCAATTGGTTCTCTCCTTACTTGAACCCCTGCAAACAAATACTTACCATATGGTTTCCTCTTTACCTTTGTTTCATTTTTGTAACTATCCTTTGGCTCTTTCCAAACACCTTTTCTTCCTTTTCCACTCACCTTCACTTCATGTTTAAGGTCTTCAACCTTCAGAACCCCTATTACACCTTGCTTATCAGGCTCATGTTTCTCTGTTATGGAAGAATGTGACTGCCTTTCCATTCCTTTTGTAACTATAGGACAAATCACTATCCCAATCAGGATTGCATCATCCTTCACATTCATTTTCTACACATTCTCGATATCCCTTCTATCAGCTATCCTCATGTCTACAACTTTTGTCTTGACTGCAAACCCTTTGTTTTTATTTTCCTCAAGCCCTATAGGCTCCCTCTTTCCAAACACAATTACCCTTGATGTCTTGGAATAACTCTCCACATCTCCTTGCAATGGAGTGAGTGTAAACCTATTCCCATTATGCTCAATTAGGTAGCTATTACTTCTACAATCATATACAACATGCTTGTCATATTGCCATGGTCTTCCAAGCAAGACATGACAATAGTCCATTGGCACAACATCACAAACAAAACTATCTTTGTACCCTCCAATACTAAACTCAATCATTGCTTGTTCGCAAACCAAGATAGATTGACTATCATTCAACCATGAAATCTGATATGGACTCTCATGAGGAAAATTTTGGAAATTCAACTTCTCTATCATTTCATTTGAGACAATATTTTCAGTGTAACCTAAATCTATAACTACTTTGCATACCTTACCCTTGTATTTACATGTGGTCCTAAATAAAGCTCTTCTCTACAATGTTTCCTTCTCCCTGGAGTTCTTCAACACTTGTCTTCTCATCATTAAGGATTCTCCTACCTCTAGAGCAACAACACAACTATTGGAATTTGAACTCTCACATTCATCTTCTTGGACAATTTGAGCTCTTCTTTCACTTCTCCTTTCTCCACCACTTGATCTAGCACCAAAATTTTTAGGGCACTTGTAGGATGGATGACCAAACTCATTAAAATTGTAGCATCTACCTACAAATGTGTTTGCACTTCTTCCACCACCAAATCTACCTCTAGTACCCCTAAATCCACCTCCGAAATTAGAACTTTAATCTTTACCTTTTCCTTCACCTTCTTGTTCTTCATTTGATTGCTTTGAAGCATGAAAGGTTCCTCTACCTATTTGATTGTTGCATCTTCCTTTCATGGACTTATCTTGCCTCCTTTTTAACTTTTCCTCCACTCTAATGGCTAACTAAAAACATTCTTCCACAAATTTTGGATTTTCCACAACCAATTCATCTTGGATGTTAAACCTAAAGGCACCCAAATACCTAGCAAATTTTTCAACCTCGTCCTCTTGTCTACCTAATCTTATGCTCAACTTATAGAATTCATCAGTATAAGTCTTAACATCTAATTATTTTTGTTTCATATTTTGGACTTTCTTATACAATTGGACTTCAAAATCTTTAGGAAGAAACTTACCTTTAAGTTTTGCAACCATCTAGTCCCATGAAACTATCTTTTCCTTTCCTTTCTTTCTCCTCTCTACTTGTTTATAGTCCCACCATAATAATGCATGTCCCTCAAGTTTTTTCTTGGCTATCCTTACCTTCTGCTCATCTAGCACTTCTCCACACTCAAAATTATTATCCATGTCTGCAATCCAATCAAGTAACTCTTCATCATTCAAATTTCCACCATACATGGGAAAATCAACCTTTATCTTTTGAGTATCACCTTTGACTTCCTTAATAAATTTATCCATCCTCTAACCTTTAGGGTCTAATTCTTATTCCATATCTGCATACTCTTCTTCCTCTTCTTCTTCATCTGTTTCACTCTCATCACCCAACTCTGCCCCTCTTCTTTGATTTGACTCCAAGGCTGCAAGCCTTGCTAAAACAACATTATGAGACTCCAATAGCTTGGCATGTTTCTCTTTTAACTCCTGCAACTCTCTAACAACACCAACATTCTTAGGGGGCATCTTGTCTTTACACCTTCCAACCTTCTTTTATGCAAACTTCAACCAATCACCTTCAAAAGATCTAATAATTATGCTCTGATACCAACTGATGCAGAGCATGGAACAACTCAACCAATCAACACAAATTCAATTGATCTCAACACCTTTTAAATCTTCAAAACCCTAACAAGGGTGATTTCTCACACAAGCTTACTCTTTCCTTGTAGGTCTACAGACCTAGTTTTCTAACCTTATCTCAAAAAAGACTCAACAAACCCACAATATAAAGGGCTTTCCAGATTCCCATTAAAGTGATCAAAAACATATCTCAAAACTTCATACAACTCTTTTGGAGCAACTTCTTCAAACCTAGACTTCAATGTTGTCCTAAAACACTAATTAGGTCACTTTCCCAAAGCAACCCTACTCTAAACACTTCTCCAACCAAAAAATACAAGTGGGAAGAAACAACCAGGTATCCAAACCTCCAATTCCATATTTTTTCTCAACGGTACGGCCTCCAACATTCCTAACCTTGAAACCCTTGTTTTTATGCTTTTTCAAGAGGGTTTATTGAAAAACCCTATTTTATACCTTCTCACACCTAGAAACTACTTCAAAAACATTCAATTGACTTAAAAAAAACTCAAAAGTTCATCCTACAACCTTTAACATCTTTGTTTCATCAAACCCTAGTCCAAAACATCCATTTTCATGTCAAAAATCACATAAAATACAATAGGACAATCATCAATATTTCATCAAAACTTAACCTTTGCTCTCAAAAATCATCCAAACACCTAGTTCTACCATGTTAGACCCATTCCACAAGTTACATAAACTGCAATCAGTGGAATGGGTCAAAATTTCATGTTTAAGACCTTCAAACCCTCCAAAACAGGGTTAACAGACCTATCTTAGAAAATCAGTCACAAAATCCCTCAAATTTAATATGAAAGGATAAAACCACTTGTAAATTGATGGTAACACAAACATATATTTAATTTACAAACTTAAAGAGAAATATGCTACTGTACGGTACCGTACAATGCCTAGAAATAGCAATTTTAACAGTAAAATCATAGAAAAATAGGGGTATGATATTGATTTTTCACTTCAAAACTTCCAGGGAGTCTCTACATCAATATTTACAACCATATAAATCCTTTTTCCCTCCAAATATAACTACCCCAACGTACAAAACCTCCTTTTTATTTCTTTGACTGTTGGCCTTCCCAAAAACCTACTTTTTTGCACTTTCAATATGACAACTTTTTACAAAACATGCAATTTTTGCATTTTTGACTCCAAAGACCCTTCAATCAATTCAAATGATATTAGATAGTCCCAATGGACCCTAAAACATATAAACCCCTTGATCCCTATTAAAAATTTAACAATTGACTCTTCATGTGCCATTTAACAACATTTGGCAATTTTGCATTACAAGTTTGCATTATTTTGCAACTTTTTACATCTTTTGCACAATTTGGATCAAATGACTCCAAAACACTAAAAATGGCCTTGGTATGGCCTTATTACCTTGAAAATACTCAAAACCTTCAAAAAATCAAACTAAAACCCCTCATTGCTTGACTTGCACTTGGTGCTCCTGCACCATTTAGTCATTGATTGTTGTTAACTGGTGATTTATTTAGTCATGGTAGTCATTTATTTAGTCATTGTAATAATTAATTGTCGTCAATTAGTAGTATATTTAGTCATTTTTATTCACTGATTTCCGTCCACTAGTATATTTATTCATTTGTATTAACTGATTTCTATCAATTGGTAGTATATTTAGTCAATTTAATTATTAATTGACATCAATTAATAGTATATTTAGTCATTTTAATTGGCTAATATTTGAGGATTTAAACATAAAACACATAAATACACATCAATCATCAATTGCACACAATAAGACAACCATTAAGAAGGAAAAATCATTGAACTTTATTAAAAGAAAGGTATTCTTAGCCCTTGCACAATTTGAAATATCTATCTTGCTTGAAAAATGCTTAGAAATAGAGTAGTGCAATGTTTATTTTTAGTCACAAGATTGAAAATACAAGTTACAATGCACAAAAATGACAAGAAAGAAACTTCTCCAAAAAAATTTGCAATGATGGAAACACATTCTTGGAGCCCTTCTTGATACAAGCACATGCCCCTTCATCTCTTAAAACTTTTTCAATGTGGGAAATCTTCCTTGAGCAAGCTATAATGTGTAGAATCCAAGAAGGAGAGTGTTGATTGTGTCCCATATATGAAGCTCTCTCCTTCAATGTAGCCAACAATAACCCTAGAATCATTCCTCCTTTATATGCAACATGGCATCTGATATGAGCAATAGGGTGCTACCTTTTTTGCCATGAATGAAGTTGTGCCTCAATACAACCAAGAAAATTACTATTAGTCTCAATTTAGAAAGAATAAAAGTGAATTGTATATTGAAAGTTTACAAAAGAAAGTCCAAACACATCAAAAAGATAAATCAATTAAAAAATTGTAGCCTTGTCAACAAATTCCTTAAATAGAGTGTTCAACATAGGCCTGGAATATGCACATTGAACCCTTGATTTCATAACCTTGTTCAAAGTTTAAAAAAGGTGATACACTCAGATTATATAATGAAGTTGACATTATAGAATGAAGGCTATCAACACTAACTAGACTAGAACAACATTACCAACAGAAATTTCCTAGAAACCAATCCCAAGAATGCCATTAGACTTAGACAACAAAAATGTCAACCTTGGTTCATGTGTTGTCCCAGTAAAGACCTACACCATGAAAGAATTCATTTATACATCAATTCCAAATTAAGTTGATGAGAAAAGATCTTTGATATCCAATTGGGAAGCCTTAACATCCAAAAATTACTAACCTGATGTTTCACAACAAGTTTCCCAACTATGACATCATCTTTACTTAAGAAACTAGATATCGTTCCACTGCCATATTGGGTCTCACAGGATTCTCCTTCACAAATAACAAATGATATATATTAATTTTTTAGCAACTTCCTTAATATCCCCATGTAAGCAGACTAAACTAAGTGAGGTTGAGGGTTTGAAGTAGAGTACCATCTTCTTGGTATGTGCTTGACTTTGATGACTTGTATCTTGAATGAAAAAAGCAAGCTAGCTACACTATAAAATCATTGTTAATCATTGTTACAAAAATAACCACAAAATCCTCTTTAATTAAAATAATCCTTCTAGATATTTCAAGACAAGATATTTTAGTTAATTTCTAAGAGAGATAATTTCACTATCCAAATAGCCATCAATCTATTTACTGTATATAATTTCCCAAAATTCAGAATTTGAATGTAATGAAACTAACCATAATTGCCAAAGATTTGACACCAAAATGTAATACAAAATGAATTGTTTGAAAAAATGCCTCAAAGAGATGTCATCTCATGGAATGAAATGATATGATTGTAGAATGTGCACTAAATGGATTTTGCAAGGAAGCTCTCAAAATATTTGAATTAATGAAGCAATCTGGAACACCGACATTGTAATCTTTTCTTGTGTTCTAGATGCATGCAGTCATGCAAGTTTAGTGGATGAGGGTTGCATATACTTCACACGTCAGTAACTCTTATTGCATTGCATATATATTTGATCATTAGGTGTTCATGGTTGACCTTTGTGCCCATGTTGGCTATCTTGAGGACACCCTAAACATTATTACTAAGATGCTAGTTAATCCGTTGGTGCCTATGGAACATATATGAATATAGGTTGAGTATTCCAGCAACACTGCTTTTTTAGTTGAATACTAAAATTGTTAAGACTTATGTTCTTCTCTAAAACATCTATGCAGAAGTGGGCAGGTGTGGTGAGGTTCAAATAGTAAGGAGATTGATGAAAGATAAAGGAATTAAAGATACCTGCATGTAGTTGGATTGAAGGGCATAAAACGGTACATGCTTTTTTGTAGGAGATAGACCACATCCACAAACATGGGAGAGCTATGCAAAATTGGAGAAATTGGATTGGAAAATGAAGGCAGTAGGGTATTTCCAAATTAAATACTTTTACTTAATGTTGTGGAATAGAAGAAAAAAGAATCATTTATCTGCCACCATAGTGAAAAGTAAGCAATTGCATTTGGTATGTTAAACATGCACCCTGGTACAACTATTAGAGTTGTTAAGAACCTTCAAGTATGTTCTGATTTTCACACTACATCTAAATTCATCTCCAAGATTGTTGCGAGATAAATTATTCTAAGAGATGTAAACCATTTCCATCATTTTAAATAGGGACAATTTTCTTGTGGAGTATATTGGTGATGCTAAATGAAACAATATGAAAAATAGGCTTACACTATAAGAATGTGCACTACATCAGATATCCAGTAATAACAAAGGGACATCCATCAAGGCATAACAATAGGGTTTTTTTTCCATATGTTGTAGTTACAAGTACCCTGCTAGACATACATGAAAATGTGGAAGCATAGACAACGCAAGCGAACTATTTCAAAAAATACCTCAAAGAAATGTGATATCATGGAATGTCATCATTAAAGGATATGTTCAATAGAAAATTTTAAGAAAATGCAACCAGTGGGTGTAAAGCCAAACTCCTCAACCTTTGAAAGTGCCCTTCCTTCCTATGTGTGAATTGTAGCTTTGAATGAGGATATGAACATACATCAAAAGCATATTTGGAAGTGGATTTTTATCAGATATTGTAGTTGCAAGTTCCACTTCAGATCACCAAAGCCTTCACAAAACCTTCTACACAACCATCGCAACACTGCACTATTGTTGTTGGTCCTTCACAGTGATGTGGGGTGCTTACCCTGCATCACCACGAAGTCCCAACAACAATCGTGCGGTGTTGCAGTGGTCTTCTGAACAACTCCTTCAATACAGTCACATCCTTTGTGTTCCAAGCATGAAGTAATAAATAGATAATCTTTGATTAAATATCATTCAACTATATTTTTTCAATTGAATAGAATATCAAACAATTCCATCAAAATGTTATAGGTTGCTCCAAAGCATCAAGACAATAATGATACATAACATGATCTCTTTGCTCAAAGCATCAATACAGTGATGGGACATTATTCCTTGTCTCTGTCTCACACATTTTATTTGTTGCATACCGCATGTGGAGTTGTTAGTTATATTGCATAAGATTATGCCCTCCAAATTTCTCTTTTCTCTATTTCATACATTTAAAATCTTCTACTTTTTTATGGAAATTGTAATGATTACAAGATAGGGAGAGGTTCTAGAAATTGATCTGCTATACAAGGAGTTAGAACCACCTAAAAAGAGAGGAAAGTAGCATCACATGTGATTTTATTATTCACCATAGATTCGGAGTTTTTAACTAGATCTATAGAATTCATACTAGAAATTGTATTAATAAAGGGTGGAATCTTAGGTGCATAGACAACACAAGTGAACTATTTCAAAAAATATCTCTCTCCCACAAACTCTTCAAGTCATGCTAGGGGGATGTGATAAATCCAAGCTTTCCTGCATCCCCGCTAGCATGACTTGAAGAGTTTGCGGGAGAGTAGGCACCCTTTAAAGGAATTCAAACTACCTTTGAATTTCATGAGATAAATGGTGATGGTGAGAAATTTTTGCATTCAAAATCAGCTCTACTTAAGAAAATTGATACAACAAAGAGACAAGTAACAGATTACCTTCATTTGCACTATGAGCGGATAGTAACGCTTGGGATTATAGAATCAATACAAAAATAAATGTTTAATTCCTCGAATGGGCATCTTGCGAAGAAACAAATTATTTTGTTGGGATGTCTTTGTATCAATTTTTTGCATCAATTACATAGTTCAATACATATCGTCTGAGCACTAAACAAGGCAGGGAAAACCACCCAATCAACAACTCTATAAACTAATTTCTAAAAATCATGTTTTAAATTGCAACTTCAAACATCTGACCCTTGATGAAATTGGAAGTGGAGCAATGGGAAATTATTTTCTTACGATGCAAAAGAAAATAATTATATGATCAAGTTTTGCATACTTTTGTTGTTGTTTCACAACTAAACAAGTAAGCGATGGAGGAGAGAGGGGAGGATGGATACAATGATCCTAAAGAAAAATTGCAAAGGAATTGATCGAAGACATAAGACTTGCATGTTTAGTATTTCATTGAGATTTTCCAACCAAACCAAGGCTTCACAATAATCTCTATGCAACCTATGTGGGAGAGATGACTCAATTGGCCACATCATCTATAAGTGTACTTCTGCCAAAACCTGTTGGGTGGGGTTACAAGCTAAATTTGACTATTTATCCATTAGACTCTATATCCAGGGGAGAAATTGCCATACCAATACCCCAAACCTATACTTGAACTAGCAATTTCACATTAAACTATCTCTTGAAAGGATGAATATTGAGAGGTAAGTGAAAAATATTAAAACTTCTAATTTAATATATGTAATCCACAACTCGAACATGATAAATTCTTATGAAAACATTTGTAACTTCCTGTGTTATGCTTTCCCAACCACTTATTTAATCATTATGTTCTTATGGAATTTATTTTAAATTTCTAGATCATATTTTGTAGCTTTAACTTCCTCAAAATATTGCTTTTGCTAACATACATCTTACCCTTAACCAGAATGAAAAAAATGTAAACCTCAAGATAAAGTTACATATCAAAGACCAACAACATTTTCTAGCAGCAAGGAAAGACATGTTCCAAACCCTCTTCCCCAAGAAAAACTCACCTTTAATTGTGCGTCATTGATTCCCTAGGTGTATTAGATATGGTCCAACCATCTGCTCCCTTCTTATCGTCAACATATGGGTTCTTCTACAGGCATTTATTTTTGTCACAAAGCTATTATTAAAAAATAGACTTTCAAAATAATTGCATGTACAGTATAATTTATCACAAGAACTTGGCATTAGGAGAATTATGTTACATTTAACAGTGGTTCATTGGCAAGTGGTTGTATGAAAAGATTTGAGTCAATAGCGAACTCATCGAGTTCAGTATTCAAATTATAGAATAAATGATCTCTTGATGTCAAACCATCATGAATTGACACTTGTAGAGGATAAAATTAATAAAGAGATGCATATTTCTATAGATCAATTCAATTAAGCAAGGACCTCTATGTCTTTAAACTGAACATTTTCAATTTCAATTTACAAATTCTCCCTTTCAAGTTACAATAATACCAAAATTTTCTCGTCTTTCGCCTTCTCATCCACACATTCTACAAAATGTAACTTATTACCCCGATTGCAAGTATGCAAATTATTAAATGATGGCATCCCAATAATACTAAACACCTATCACTATAGACAGTATCAATAAGATGTAATAAATCTAATCTGAAACAAACAATTCATATTCAAGATGTTGCTTGAAAGTTGAAACAAACAGTTCATGCATATTATGAATGTAATCATTAGAAGATTTAAAACTAGAAAAAGCATATTGAATTATGAACCTTGTTTGGTATGCTTTCCAGGTAATTAATAATATTTTTGTTTAGAGCTTGTGGTTTTATGTTTTTCTCCTAAGAACATATTCTCCAGGGTTGACTACAATATTTTAGGTCAGTTATTGGCAACTGACATGACCTTTGTGGCTAATCCCATATGTTTAGATTATGGAATTTGTTTCTTTCTCTACTTAAGTATTGCATTGCTCATTTTTCTGGAGACATTTATGTTAGAGATGTTCATAACAAGAAAAATTTCATTTCCAGATATTGTCTCATCTGAGTTTGTGCCATTGTTTTGAAAAGTGTTTGGATGCCTTTCATACATATCTAATATTGTTTGATTTTTAGAAGATTTTTTTTGGTTGACACACTATACTCTAAGTGACATTAGTGAGACTTATTATCCATTTAGATACCAAATAGATTGTAATAGATGCCACAATAATTATAATTTAGTTCAGAAAATCCAACATGTCCAACTAGACAAGAAAGGGCCTAATAAGACAACTCAAAATAGGACAGTGTGTGAGAACAAACCTTTCTTTGAAATAGAAGGGGAAGCTCCCTTGTAACTAAAAAGTGAAAACTAAACTAAAGTCTAGGACCTACAAAAATCTCTAGGTCATATCATTTAAAAGAAACCTTCATAGACCAAAAATACAAATTGCACATTAAGGCACTGATTTGCTACCATCTTTTTAGTTAAAATCCCCCTCGTAACTTCATAGTGTTAAAGAGATTAAATCTACTGATTTGGCATACATTTTCACAAAAAGATGCCATAATAAAATCCCCATATCACTAGTTATTGAATCCACTACAAAAATATCTATTATTTAAAGGAATCCCTTGAAAAAACACACTAAGCATTAAGAAATTGCTATCATCTAGAAATGTGTTTGCACAACTTTGAAAAGACTACAACAAATCCATCTTGTAAACACTCATGCGAGATATTATATGTGTAGACACATAAAATGTATTGATTGACATTGTGCATCTAATCCCAACTACTAACATCGTTTCATCCTGAATCATCCTTCAGTCTAACCATTTAATCAAATGCCCCTATTTGATTAAATTCATCAATAATCCTCTCTTAATTAAATAAACTAGTTATCTAATTAAGTCACCTCTTCTTGATAATTAAATTAACCATTTTGATCTAATTATCCGATTTAATTAAATAATTAATTTTATTTGATTAAATCTCTAAAGTCTATCTATTAAATTAAATAAATTAAAACCTTATTTAATTTAATCTAACATCATCTATTTTAATTAAATAAATCAAAATATTTATTTAATTAATCTCTTATCACATTCCTCTCATATTTGATTTAAATAAATCTACAAATTTAAGTCAAATAGGTCACATCATCTAACCCCCTTGATTAAATTAATTAACTTGGATTAATTTAATCTCCTCTCATGTCCCATCCTCCAGCTTTTACTACTTGCACATAAAAATAGATTTAATTGATTTATTAAGTCTCTATTTTCCTCAACAAGGCATCTTTTTGGAATATTCTCCAAGTTTGAATTCTAAAATCCAAGTTGACATGTTCATCTAACAAGGCATTTACTCTATCTTGCATATCATTTTCCTTGAGCCAAGTGGCATTTAATGCATTTTTCCTTCCCTCTTGCATGTCATTTCAATAAAATTCAAAATTCAAAAATATGCATTTATTGGCACAATCCTCAAAACTTGCACATCCTCCATCCACTCATAGGTCAACAAGTGGCATCTTTCCATTGGTTAAATGTTAGTCCCACATTGCTCTATTTTGGACATTCATTCTTCAATCTCATCTATAAATAAAAGGCTTCATTCCTCATTTGATCATCCACAAATGATGCAAATTTACCATGCTCAAATGTTTAGCCATTTTCATCCAATATCATTGAATCATAGCTAGGTTATGCAAGTTTTTCCATTGGAGCACTCATCAAGCATCAACAAAGTGGATCACTTATCAACATTCATCAACATACATCAATATTGCCTCATAGGAATTGGGAAAGGGCCAATTTTCACATCAAATTAGCACCAATTCCCCCATGGGATCATGAGTTTGCTAGTTTAATTAGGATTCAATCTCTATTTTGTTATTTTCATTGTGTTCTTCATTGTTTTTTTTCTAATTTGAACTTTGTGAATGGATTTCATGGGGAATCCTTGTTCTTGCTTGCATTCTCTAATCTAATGTGTTTGTTCTCATTGTTTTGCAGGTATTAGGATTGGGGTTCACACAATATGGTTAAAAGATCAAAACCTAGATTATATAAGTATCCATGCTATATACTTAAAACTTATGTTTGGTACAATGCAGTACAGTGTTGTCTTAAAATACAATAATATTAGCCAAACAGTGTCTATATGAAAAATGCCCTCAATTATCCATAGGGCTGCATTTTCATAACATAATATTGGAAGGTTTTCCAAGGATTCTAGAATAAGCCTATTGAAATCATAATTATTAGAACTCAAACGTTGATCCAAGAATTGTAGTTTGCATAATGTTGGAACTTTTACATGACATTTTAAACAAAAACCTTTACATTTGGAAGCTTTATAGGGATTCTCAATATAAGCTCAAAAAACACCAAAATATGGGAAGAATTATGCACTAAGCCATACTACATTACTGATATCCTTGTGTCCTAAATTTATACTTGCCGAAGAATTCCTCTATTCTCCATCAAATGTCTACAAAAAGGCTCAAGCTTCAAACCCTAATTCTCTTCGTACATGGAAAACTCATTCATTAATGAGCATCTGGTGAGAACAAGATGAAGGATTTTTTGTACTAAAGATATCAATTTGACCTTACATTCCTTTGTGAGGCTCTCGAATCTCAAACTAACGAAAGAATAGCAAAGAAAATATTTGCATCCCACCAATAATTTCTCAATTGTATCAATGGAGAGGAAATGATTAGCATCCCGCCAATAATTTTTCAATTCAAAATATTTTTTTTAATTACCCACTTTTATTTGTGTGACTAACTATTTAGTCATTTTTATTTGTCTGACTAAATAATTTTTTAGTGGATGAACAAGTTAATCATTTATTTACTCATTTATAGCTGAGTTGCAAAAAAATAGTAGAATTTAGTCATTTTTAGTTGTTGTGACTAAAAGTTTTAGTCATGTAGTCATTTATTTGCCAAATTTTACTAATGATAAGAGAAAAGACTTACTTAGAGAGTGAGTTAGTCATGAAAAAATTTAGGAAGGAAAAATCCCCTACAAGAGCATATAATAAGTTAGATCAAAAGAAGATTTGTTTTTTTTAAGTGTTAAAAAAAATTATAAGAATTATTATATGATCTTACATTACCAAAAGGTTTGGATATCTCACCATTTTTCAATGTGGATAACTTGCATTAATACCATTAAGTTGAAGATGTAGAGAATTATATAACGTCAACATAGGAATCAAATTCAAAACAATAGTTTCATGAGAGGCCTATGGATGAAATAAATCAAATTCTAAATGAGAACTTGGGTATAAGAACCATGAAGAAGGAATATAGGGAAATTTTGGTCCATTTTAAATGAAGGGGACTTAAGTATGGTGCATGGATTTCTAAAAATGAAGTGGGCTAGTTGTGGTGATCATTGCAACCTCTCTCACTTTTTTAATTTTGAGTAACATGCTCAAAATTTTGTCACCTAAGATATCTGATTTAGGAGCATCTCAAGTGTTGGACAATTTTACATCACCCAAATATTGTATATCCTTTTTTATTTTATTTTTCAATTTTCTAGTAATTTCTAGTTTTTTATTAAGATGTAAAATGATTTTTGAAGAGGCCATAAAATCTCTTACAATAACATAAGAACACAAAATCAATAGCTAAACATCAACAAAACATTCACAACCTCCAAACCCAAACAACAAAATAGAATAAAATAAAATAAAACCCAACATAGCAACAACAAAAAGAGGAAGAAGCAAACCAAAAATTACATATTTTTAAGGATCTCAACTGCCTTGAGCTCCTATTAATGAAAAATCTAATGGACCTTGATGAAATATTATAGTTCTTTCTTTTCCTCTTCAAATTATTTTTTTGTGTTGCTTTTGGTTCCAGTACTCAAACTAGTCTTCACACTTTTATCATCAAGAACCATTTTCTCTTTCATAGCACAAATATTCAATCCTTCTTGTAAATCCTTCATTTTATCATTAATAATTTTCAACCAATAGTAATTTTTTGAATAGTATACTTTCTCACTTGGATGACATGATTGAGGCTTTCCTTGATAGCTAAGGGTTCCATCTCAAGATTAAGAACTCTATTGGATTGTTCCCACTTCCATTTTTCAAACTCTACTAGTTTAGCAACATTATTCTCTTTCATAGCCAACACCTTCTTTTCTAGTTTATTAATTTTGGAAATGGATCCCCATCCCTTAAAGATATTGATCCCATTCTTTCTCTAAATAATGGTTTTTCCTCCCACCTTCTTCTCTGCAAGGACCAGTTTCATATATTGAGTTGATAGATCTCAATAAAGAATCACTTGGTCATATAGTATTTAGTTTCCACTATTTCCTACACCATGGTCGTGATATCTACCAACTCCTTCTTGGAGGTAGCATCCATCACCAAAAATTAGAAAACTTTAGGGATGTTAGGAGATGGGTCCTAAATCCCAAGGAAGGGGGCACCAACCAAAGGGTTAGGGATGATAAATCTCCCTTTTATTAACCTCCTTTATCTTCATCTCACACTTCCTCATGGTTCCTCTTAAAACCTTCCTTCTTTCCCCTCTCACCCTCAATCTTTGAATCCTCGGATAAAACAATAGTCCCTTTCTTATCTATTTTCCTAACCATATTAGGCTTATGAATATCTAGAATTCTCTTTCTTTTCTAGTTATCAAATTCTTTCTATAGAAGATAGTTCCCACTACAAAGAAATTTTCTTGCCTAGTTATCATTTTAGGCTTTTTGAGTTCTAAACTAAAATCACACAATATCATAAAAATTAAATCTTCATTCTATCATTTTAAAACATTTCTAAACTATTGATCCCTAGGAGGTTTATGGTTAGAACTACAAATAATTTCACTACATAGATCTCACTACACACGACATTCAACATAGAAGTCCCCAATTGATTTGTATGAGACACCAAATTTTGAATATTATTCTGACTATAATATTTTAATTTGGTTATAGGAAAATTTATAGACAAAGGTCTACTACCCTTCAATTGGAAATACCTTATCATTAGAAGGGATCCTGATAAATAAGATGGAAAGTTCTTTCAAATAGGGTAGAACATAGAGAAAATAAGTCAAAGTTGTGGGATTTAGGTTCTCAATTATTACAATGGACACATTACTTATGAGTATGTAATATTATAACAAGCATTCATATTCCTAAATTTTATAGTAACTTGTGTCAAAGCATTTAAATGAAACATATATACTCATTATAGAATTTAAATAATAATATAATTAATTTGTGACATCTCATTTATTGTCCAAATATTTATGTCACACTTTTATTAGTCTTTTACTTATCTATATTTGAACTACACAAATAAACCATTTTTTATTACTTTGTATCTATAGCTACATCAATAGCTTTGGAGGTCCTTCATGTCAAACTTATCATTGGCACTTGCCTCAATTTCCTCCACCTCCTATGGTGTTCTTTCAAAATACATCAAACATACTTTCTATCCTTGCCTCCATGCTAGAAGCCTTTGGATTTCCCTCTTCTCCACCTTCCCTATTCTTTTACCACACACTTTGTTTTTAGAACTTACTCCCTTAGAACCTCCACAGTCCACATCTCACAATCTCATCACCCACACTTGAAAGCATGTGATTCTCAATTTATTTTGAAGTTTCACTATGCAATTTTTTCCAACACATATATCCTTATCAAATTGAGATCCAAATGGTATGCTTTAACTTGATTCTTCATATTTCTAGCATATCCTCCATTTTTCAAGACCAATTGGGAGCAAATGACAAGTTGGAAAATTTCATCAACAACCTCCTCTCATAGCTTCAAAAAATTGAGGGATTTCAAAACACTTCTAAGACTATTCAAAAGTTACTTCAATAATTCAAACTTAATATTGTACTTGATTCTATTATTGATTATGAATTCTTCAGAGGTTTAAATATGTTGGCTACAAGGTTTTGATGATTAGCTACCTATGGATGTTATGTTGTGCCAGTGCCTAGATGATTACAACCATTACCCCTCTTCATTTGACACACCCGCACTTTATTGGGATGCTCTATTTCGCTACTAATGAGAGACATTTGTTTTTCTCTTTGCTACTACTAGAAATTTCACCTTAGCGTGCAACAGGTACACCAAAGAGGTGTGGAAGGTCAATTAAGAAAAAAATTGGTTTTATTTATTTATTTACATTTGTATAGTACATGAAATCAATTGGTAGGTCATTTAGAAAATGATTAAATTGTTTATGCAACAAAGCTCTCAATTGAGAAGGGATAACTTCAAATCAACTATACATTCACATATAGGGATCCAAACATGATTAAAAAAAACCTCTAAATCAAAAAGATAATCAGACTCTACTAGTAACAAGGTCATGTTATGTTTGCAATACAAAAAGGAGAGAGAAGAGATAGAGATAGAAAGAGAGAGAGATAGAGAGGGGAAGAGAGAGAGGGGGAATAGAAATGGAAATAGACAGGGAATATAAATAGAGATTGAGATGGGGATTTTAGTCTAAATTTGGATTTTTTTTAAATGTATTAAGCATATAAAGTGTATTAAGCATATAAAGTATATTGGCGTTGAAGGTTGGACTTAATAGAATGACTTCCTGCCCACAAAGGGAAGTTGTGCAATCAAGTTGTGCAATTGATGGATTCATTTTTTTGGATTGGTGAAAGCCAATTGAATCAAAATAAAAAAAAAATAGACAACCCAAGTTCTATGAAGAATGTTTATTTTTGGTTTGTATGTATTTGGTTCTAGTTAGGATTTAGTATTTAAGTATGTTTTACTAGTTGTTAGGGTTAGAAAGGAAAATATCTAACAATTATATGCAGATTTAATTAATAAACACAGAAACTAAAACACACACAGAATAAATCATAACACAAAAATTTAATGTGGTTCACCCAATCCGAGCTACATCCACCAAACTACAACCATCCAATACTTTTATTATCCAGAGTAAAACTTATTACAATCTTGTGAATAATCATTTTTTTATTACAATATTGCGAATAATAGTATAGCATGATCAGTCGCCACATACCAACAATCTCCGACTTAGAGACTAATCAGGCTCCACACCAACACATTCTCCCACTTGGAGACTGATCCTAGACAACACTGCTGCAATTACAGCTCCCACTGGAAATAAGTATCTTGGACCCTACTGCTTTGTTATACTTGAATTCAACCTTGAAGGCCAACTGAAGCTAAAGAGGAGCTCAGCTTCTCCCTTATCATCTCCTTCGAAAACATATCCGCTAGATTGACATCTGTATGTATCTTGTCCAACTTGACATGTCCATCCTCCAACACCAACCGAATGAAATGATATCTCAATTGTATGTGTTTTGTTTTAGAATGCAAGGCAGAATTCTTTGCAAGATGTATAGTACTCTGGCTGTCTATAAACAAGTAATTTCTAGCTTGTTGTTTTCCCAACTCATCCATGAAAAGTTGCAGCCATATCATCTCCTTTGTCACCTCTATTGCAACAACATACTCTGCCTCTGTGGTGGATAAAGCAACCACCTTTTGCAATTGAGAAATCCAACTCACTGATGTCCCACAAACTATAAATAGATAACCTGTGGTACTCCGCCTGGTATCTATATCCCCTGCCAAATCTGAGTCAACATAGCCTTTTAAATCAGTATTAGAGCCCCCAAGACATAAACAATTATTGGATGTACCTCTCAAGTACCTGAGAATCCATTTTACCACATTCCAATGCTCAACTCTGGGATGACTCAAATACCTACTAACAACTCCTACAGCATGTGCAATATCCGGTCTTGTGCAACCATGGCATACATTAAACTACCTACAGCTGAAGCATATGGTACCTTGGACATTTTTTATTCCTCCTCTTGTGTCTTCGGACACATATCCTTAATCAATTTAACATGACTAGGCAAAAGTGTGCTGACAGCTTTTGCATTCTCCATATGAAATCTCTGCAACACCTTTTCAACATAATTAGCCTGAGATAAAAACAATTTTTTGTGTTTCTTATCTCTACAAATTTTCATACCAATGATTTTTTTTGCTGCCCCCAAATCCTTCATAGCAAAATATTTTGCTAATTGTTGTTTTAGCTCACTTATGTGATCCATGTTAGACCCTGCTACAAGCATGTCATCAACATATAAACATAAAATAATGTAGTTGTCATTATCCAACCTCTTAAAATAAACACAATGGTCAAAATTACACCGACTTGTAGCCTTGCTCAGCCATAAAACTATCAAATTTCAAGTACCATTGCTGAGGTGCTTACTTCAATCCATATAAACTTTTCTTCAATCCGCACACTAGCTTCTCCTTACCTTTGACCTCAAATCCTTATGGCTGGTCCATATATATTTCCTCTTCCAAATCACCATGGAGAAAGGTAGTTTTAACATCAAGTTGTTCTAAATGCAAATCTTCAGTAGCCACAATACTTAAAACAATACAAATAGAAGTCATTTTAACAAATGGAGAAAAAATCTCATCAAAATCAATACCCTTTTTCTGTGCAAATCCCTTTACAACTAATCTGGCTTTAAATCTCTTCTTACCTCCATCCTCCTCTTTCAGCCTATAAACCCATTTGTTTGGTAAATCCTTTTTACCTGCAGGCAACTTGCATAATTCCCAAGTCTAGTTTTTTAGCAAGGAGTCCATTTCTTCTTCCATTCCATGCTCCTATTGAACCTTGGTATCCACTTGCATAGCTTCATCATAATATTCTAGTTTACCAGCATTAGTTAACAAAATAGTATACAAAGAGGGAGAGAATCTTTCAGGAGGTCTACTTATCCTTGAAGAGCGTCTAATAGGAGTTTGTGGTATTTGTTGTTGTTGTTGTTGCCCAACATGAGGAACCACTGAAACATCATTGTTTGGAATATCATCCAACACTGCATAATCATTTTCTTTCTTCTCATGTTGCAGCAACAGATCTTTGTACAACACTTTCTCATTGAATATGACATCCCTACTTCTCATATTTTTTTGATTTTCAAAATCTCAAATCCTATAACCAAATTCATCAATGCCATATCCAACAAATACACATTTCTTTAATTTTGCATCAACCTTGGTTTTATTTTCAAAATCTACATGTGCAAATGCTTCACAACCGAAGGTTTTGAGAAAATAATAACTCACCTTCTTACCTTTCCATGCTTCCTCTGGAATACCACAACCCAAAGGATTAGAGGGACCTCTATTAATTAAATAAAAAATAGTGTTTATAGTCTCTGCCCACATTTTTAAAGGCAGCCCAGCATGCAATCTCATAGTCCGTGCACGCTCCATTATTGTTTTATTCATGCGCTCAACCACTCCATTTTCCTGTGGAGTCCTTGGAACCGTTTTCTATCTGTGAATACCATTAGAGGAACAATAATCTTCAAACTCTTTGCTGCAATATTCACCACCATTATCAGATCTAAGACATTTTAGCTTTTTACCCGTCTCATTCTCAACCAAGCTTCTCCATTTTTTAAAAGTTTCAAAAACATCAAATTTTTGCCTAAGGAAATAAATCCATACCTTCCTAGTTGCATCATCAATGAATGTAACATAATACAAAGAGCCACCAAGACAAGATACCTGAGCTGGTCCCCATACATCCGTATGCACAAGCTCCAATTTCTCATCTTTCTTTTGCTTCCCATCCTTGAGAAAACTTACTCTCTCTTTTTTTCCATACACACAATTTTCACATGAATCCATATTAACACATTTTAGACCTGGTAAAACATTATTTGAATGAATCACTTTCATACCTTTTGCACTCATATGCCCAAGTCTATTATGCCACAGTGCTGATTCAGAGTCCACAACAACTGTATGATCTTCTACCTGCTGAACTACAGCAACTGTTCCTGAACATTGATATTTTTTTGTAACAATTAAAGTAGAAGGAACAGTATGACCTGTACAAAGATATAAGGTGCCTACTTCCACACCTTTTTCTACCACTAAGGCACCCTTTGTGACCTTCCAATTTTTATCACTAAATGTAACAACACAGCCTTCATCATCTAGTTGCCCTGCTGAAATTAAATTTCTCCTTAACTTTGGAACATGCCTTACCTCACGTAGTAGCCAATGATTCCCATTCTGCAACTTAATCTTGATTCTTCCCTTTCCAACAATCTGACAGGGTTCGTTATCTCCTAAATAAACCAGCCCAAAATCCCCTTGGACATAATCAAGAAAATAACTTCTATGGGGGTAGCATGAAATGAAGCCCCTGAATCTAACACCCAAGAATCATTAGCATTATCAAGGGAAAGAATCAAAGCATCCTCATCGATTTATTACTTACCACATTTGCCTCTTTACTTCCTTCCTTTTTGTCTCCTTTATTTTTCGAGACCAGCAATCTTTCTTCAAATGACCGGCTTACCCGCAGTACCAACAATCCCTCTTGTCTCTATATTGGGAGTTTTGTCCTTTGATTTTCCTTGACTTCCCAAGATTTCTAGAATTGTTTCCTCTCTCCTTTGTTTTGCCCCTGCTTTCTGCATTCAAAACACTGCCTGATGTGGATGTTCCACCTGAGCTTTTCCTACAGATTTCCTCGCTCAAAATAACACCAACAACATCATCAAATTTCAATGTATTCGAACCAGAAATAGAATTGCTAACAGCCATTACCAAGCTATTCTAGCTTTCAGGCAAAGAACACAGAATCAAAAGAGCCCTAAATTCTTCATCAAATTTTACTTTTACAGAAGCTAATTGGCTGGTGACCGTATTAAACTCATTTAAATGATCAGTAACTGACCCACCTTCTACCATTTTCATATTAAATGAACGCTTCATAAGAAATACCTTATTCAAAGTGGATGGCTTTTCATATAACTTTGCCAAGGTTTCCATCAACTCTTGAGTTTTCTTTGCTTTTGTAATATTGAATGCCACTGATTGTGCCAAGCATAAACGAATACTACCAAGAGCCTTTCTATCCAAAATCTCCCAGTCCTCATCAGACATTGTTGCGGGTTTCTTGGTTTTCCCTTCCAATGGCCGCCATAAATCCTTCTGATAAAGATAGTCCTCCATCTGCATCTTCCATAACTGATAGTTCTGCCCATTAAACTTCTCAACCTTCTTACCCTCGTCTGCCATTGCTCCCACTCAACCGTGAGACTCTCACTCAGCCGTGAAAGCTTCCTACAGAGGATAATTGAAACACAACCTGCTCTGATACCACTTGTTAGGGTTAGAAAGGAAGATATCTAACAATTAAATGCAGATTTAATTAATAAACAAAGAAACTAAAACACACACAGAATAAATCATAACACAAAAATTTAACGCAGTTCACCCAATCCGGGCTATATCCACCAAACCATAGCCATCCAATACTTTTATTATCCAGAGTAAAATTTATTACAATCTTGTGAATAATCACATTTTTATCATCATACTGTAACACCCATCTGAACCCCTTTTTAACAAGCTTAGAAGCTTCCAGATTTTGGGTTCTATAAAATTGGATTTTTCTTTTTTCGTTGATTTTTCCATTTTTCTATGACAACGCGAAAAAGTAGGAGGAAAATTTTTCTCGAGGGCTGTCGCCCCCGGACCCCAACAAGGATACGTGCCAAGGTGTACAATATACCATGGGCTATACAGTATAGCATGATCAGTCACCACATACCAACAATAGTTGCACAATAGCATTTATTAATTTAGTATTTAATATTTGTAATAATGTAATATTAATAGTTGTGGCTTTAAAGTTGTTAGTGTTAAACATGAATACTCATAATTGAACCATATGTATTCCTTAGATTTAAAAAACAACTCATGTGATGCCACATCAGTGCATCAATAAAACATGATGTAATGCACAATTACCAATCTAACTTTTTTAGGGGCCTTTTAGAAGCTTTAACAAAAAGCATGTTGATGTGGCATCAAATTTGATGATGTGGTCTTGAAACATTAGTTATAAGCAGGGGACTTTCCAAGTAAGCTTTTGTATAAAATTATGAGTGATTTGCAATTGTCACATAATATTTTGAGAGGCACAAAGTCAGGATGCTCGACTACTAGATCATTTTCCCTAATAGACACTATATTGTTAGTTTAATAAGATTTTCTTTTAGCTCCCCTTCAAAGTTGTATATTCTTTTAACCTAATTTATTTTATCTTTTAAATGGTTTCTAACCATTGCAATTCTACTATTGATGTTAAGACTATTGGCTTGAATGTACGTAAGGATGACAATAATTTTAAAAGAACCACACAATATTGTTTCAGAAAAATTTAATGAATTAACTTCTTCACACTACCATCAAATGTGTTTTTATACATTCTTAAACTGTCTTATAATATGTATAAATGATTAGAAAATTATGTTTTGATTGATTATTTTGTAAATTATATTACTTCTAAAACCATGTTTAATAGGTGAGTCAATTTTGTTTAGATCTCTATTGGATTCAATTTGACATGGAACTTAACACAAGCTTTAAATACTAAAGCTTATACCAACTATTTAAACAGGTTCAACATCCTTCCATAAGATTATGACAATCTCTTAAGGTAGAGGAGAGGTGACAACCATATCTACAACTCTCATTGCTAACACTTGACTTGCTTCTAACAACAATATTCTAGTTGTCTACAACTTTTCTATTGACCGTTCAATCATTATTGAATACTAAGAAGACCATCTCCTCACGACTTCTTACAAATACATCTCAAAACATGTAGTACGTGTAAAGTTGTGCTCTATTGAGAACATTGATGTTGCCATGTCTCACTACAGTCTCCACAACGTGTGCAATCGATTTTCTTCTATTCAAATTCCATCAATATTCGACATTTTGCATACAAAGCATTTCCAACTATAATATCTGAAAACAATCATGTCCATACCTTGTTCCAAAGCTCCCATTTTGGCACAGGTAGGGAGGATACTGGTGAAGGTTGTGGAGTTTGGCTTTACACCTGTCGATTGCATTTTCTTGAAAGTTTCTAAAGCCTTTTCAACAAATCCATTTTGTACATATCCTGCAATCATTGTACTCCATGAGATGAGATCTTTTACAGTTATTCTGCCAAACAGTTCACATGCCTTGTTAATACTTTCACTTTATGCATGCATGTCTACCAAGGTAGTCATAACTATAATATCTGTCAAATTTCCTCTATCCTTTATGTTATGATGGATGTACATACTATTCCAAAGTTCCCATTTTGGCATGGGCGGGGAGGATGCTAGCAAAGGTTGCCCTCTATGCAAATTTTTGATTGAGCATGTTATAAGATGAAATTTGATAGCGATTTGTTGTTGTTGTTATTTTGTTAGATTGTTATATTATACAACCCTATAACATATTTGTTGTTGATTATATGTTCATTTTTTTTATAAAAAGCTATCATTGATACTTGAATATATGCAAATTATGAGTAGAAAGCTTAGTTCTACCTAAATAGGGCCTACCAAATTTGCACATACCTTTACATAAAATATCTTTATGGATACCCTAAGACTTTAATAAAGTATATCATCCTATAACTTTTTAACTTTTATAACAAACCCAAATATTAGAGAAAACACCTAAGATGGTATACTTTAAGCAAAGTGTTCAAGAAAATGAGATCCCTTCCAACATTATGGAGGGACCCACCGAAAGTTCTAGACATGGAAAGAAAAAAAGGATAATGAAAGCAATGTAACCCCAAGTAAAGATGTGAAAGCTAGTATTCCAACTAGGTAGTGGTGTTATCTCTTTAAGTGAGTTTGTGGTTGATATAAAATAAACTCTTTTGTTGATATTTATTCCAATCTTGGAGTTTAGCTTTCCATTCGACAACATTTTAAGGAAAAAGATATGACATGACACGTAAGAAATATTCCATCCATTTCAATTGCTTAATGGGAATATAAGTATATGGTGGGGTAGTTGAAGGTTGCTTTCACAAAATGAAAAAGTAGGGCTATCTTGGCCCTTTTGTCTCTAATTTGTTTCTTAAAAGATGGGATGGTTTCTTCCTTTGCAAGCGAACTGAAATATGTGTTTTTAATATATTTTTAGATCTATATAATAATAAATTTATTATTAATATATTTTTTATGTGAAATTAGTTTATAATATATTTTAATTTTGGTTATTGATGTTTAGAGATTTATTTTTATTATTTTAGATTAAATTTATGGGTGTAGATTTGACTTAAGTTGCTTTTATAGTTATGGATTTGATTCTTAAACTTTTAAAATTAAAAATATAAATTTATATCTTATTGATTACTTAATTAGTCATTGTAAGCTAACCGAACCTATATTATGTTGGTTTGTGCACTTGATTGTCATTTTTAGGAACATTTGTTGATTTATTTTGGAATCATCTAGCATGATGGAATGCGAGAACATCTAGATTAAAGAAATTAGAAGGAAAATATATTATGCATTTGTCTGTTTGTGACATCATCTTGAGGTCATTACATGTTTTTTTGTTGTCTTTGATCATTTTGCTAAGTCATAATGTTGGTCTATTAAAGATCTAACCAAGGAGAACTTGGCCCTCATAATCTAGTAGATTCCTCAATGGTGTTCCTAAACATTGCAAATCCTTGCACATATTCAAATAGCAAAAATCAAGGTGAGTGAATCCCAAAAATCTATATTATATCAAATTGGATCCATATGTTTTAGATTAGGTTATGTGCATGTTCATATTTGCACTTGTGGAGATCAATTATGCACTTCTATATGTGATCTAGATTGAAATTGTGAATGAATTGACCAAGTGTGCCCAAAAGAGTAATGAGTCTATCTCAATGTGGTGTTCACTTTCAATCATATATAGTAAGATAAAGCATCAATTTGATGATAATGAGCTACAAATTATCTTCATTAAGAGACTCGTGTACTATTAAGAATAATGAACACTTGAGTAGTTTTCCTTGTTTTATGGACATGTGCACTCACCTTAAATAATCTTGAGATCAAACTTATTGCATCATATACCCTTTGGTACAAATAATCCTCTTATCCTTCAAAATTCTAAAAGTCCAATACTTTTTCGAAGGGTATTTGATTATAAGAAAATAAAGAAATATGTACATCAAGTGGCTAATATTTTCAATGTGTCTTATTTTAATTCTTGTACTTTTAAGAAGCCAATTAAGTTACAAGAGACCCTAGATAATACACTTCAAAGTTTATTAATCTCTAATTTGATTACTCTTCCATCTATACCTCCATTAGATCAAGCTAGAGGGTGCACAAGAACTACAATTAAAGTGTATTTCACAACTTCCATAGAGTGAATAGAATTCACCCACAAGTTTGCATGACATTGAAACATAAAGTATAAAATTTTATTGACAATAATATGATTATATTAAAGGTGTTAATTATGGGAGAAAGCATTTAGTTATCACCCCATATTAAAAATTCAAGATTTATACTAATCTATTTCCTTATCATTCTAATAACATCATTGCATCTCATGTGAATAGGATTATCATGCTAGGGATCATATATATATTGACAGAGATGTCATGGATAATTATAATATTGATTCTCACACACTTTCACATATGGATGCTTTTTGTGGATACAATTCACTTTGGAGATATATATCTTCTTTGTCTCATGCTAATCTGGATCATATTTTCAAATGAGGAATCCCACAAAATAAATAATATGGTCCACTATGTGTGGTAGGTGCACAATACATGATAATTTTTTTGATGATATTCTCACAAATTCTATAAATAAAATCAATACATTTACTAAATAATTATTAGTTAATGGGTACTTGAAGAAAAAAATTATGCTCATTCAAAGGGTATCATTGAATATGGCTAATGGAATATTGATTCAAACTTTGGATTGTGCCATTTTACCTCTTAAGGTGGTTCCCAAAATAGTGCATACATTATGTCATGGATTCCTACTTTAAATAGATGTTCCATCTTGCCTAGTTGAATATTGCTTGAGCACTTGAGTAATGTCCCTTATATTGAAATGTGTTAAATATATTCATAAGGGCATAATTCTAAAGAATACACAAGATCCATATAAACCTCTTTCTAAGATGAATCACTTCACTTTAGATGCTTACATACATATGCCTAAGGAACATTCTTATGAAAGAAAAAAATATTTTTATGATATATCTCAAAAGGTTAGAAGAACAACTAAAATAAAAATTATAAATCCAAGATGGCACATAATCATATCAAACATAATTTATCCCATGTTACACCTACGAAGGATGAGGATTATATACTAAAAAAAACTAGTATTTCATGCTAAAAGCATTGGTTCCCGAATTTGGAAGAATAATTTTCTAGTTCAATAAATTAAGGGACCACCTCCAAAAAAAATAAGAGAATTGGGTAAAGGAGTAAGCTCTTGTAGTTCCACCTATTGATAGCTTTCATAAAAAATACCAATTCCTATCAAGAGGAAACATTATAATTGAATAAGAAATTCATGCACTTAAGAAGAAGAATAATATGTTGCTACTTTTGGGAGAAGGATGACCTCTTAAAGGTTGACTTTTCTAAATATATTCTATGGTACATTAAGCATTTCTATGCTTTATTTATTTATATATTTATATTATTTTTTATTTATTCTTTTTTTTTTATTTGTTCTTATAATTGATATTTTTATATCATGTTTGTTGTGTTTCTCCTATTCTTATTTTATCTTATATACTATATGTCATGATTGTAGTTTTTTCTTATTCTTATTTCACCTTCTATGTTATTTATACCATGATTTTTCGTATCTTTCTTATTTTAATTTTACTTTTTATATTATCTATGCCATGATTTTTATGTTTTTCCTATTCTCAATTTACTTTTGATATAATATTTTATGTTTTTTTCCCATTTGGAGAGTATCTTTCACACGACGTCTTTTAACACTCATGTTTTCTTATGTGTAATGTTTAGCTACTATATTTTCCTATAGTCCCTTGATAAATTTCATGATTACTTACATTCTTTTTTTAACTTTTATGTTTTCTCACATTTCATATCTACCACTTTAGTTTTTATGAATATTATTATTATAAATTACAACATTAAAATAGTACAATATTCACAAAAAAATGGCTAGGGTGGTAGAAAGGCACACCCACCAAATCTAATAAGATTGAATCCTAAGTAGAGACAAAAAAAGGGGAAAGCCCAAAGAGCACTAAGAAGATAATGAAATGCCAACAAAGGGTGAATCTTGATCATCAAGCTTTCAACACACATCTCTAGGGGCAACATCATCAATCATCTCCCAACCAATGAGAGCATCATTTTCTTTAGGATTCTCCTTGATAGGTGGCTAGGCATGAACTAGAGAATTGGTGAGCTACATATGAAGGAAATTTCTTGAGTCAAGCCAGACAACTCCTCCATGCTCAAGAGTAGAAGTAGGGGGTTTCTTGGAGGGTTGGGACCATCCTCCATGGCAAGGAGAATCCCTAGAATTATGGGATGGGGGAGCATGAGTGAGATCCTTGGTCACCATGGTAATGTATGATAAAACAACTATAACCATGTTGATGACCTATAAAACAGGTAGAGTTAGGTGGCACCTTGGCCACTATGAGAGGGGCACTAACCTAGTGCTCCAACAACTCCTAAAGTTCACCAACCTCAAGTGCAATTTTACGATCTTGCACTTAGATCTACATAAAAACATTAGAATAGATGATAGCTTTAGTGTATAAAGAGAAGTTTGTATCAACAACACACTAAGTAAAGAAAGGAATATTCTTATCCTTCCTTATGTTGAAAGTCATTTCCACCCTAAATGTATGCCAAATTTGGGTATATTTAGTCGGTAGAAAAAGACCAATCTCCTCGTAAAATCGTGTGCCAAGAAAAATGGGTAGGCTAAAAAGGTCTAAAAAAACATCTATCCAATTTTAAGACTCTTGATCTCATGGGAAAAACTAAAAGAGGTACTTGATCATCTCAATTTATCCATAGAATTTGTTACACCCCAATTGTGCAATTACTATTTATTATTACTATGTAGGGTAAAATGTGAATGTAATGTGAATTTAGTGGATGAATAAATTGTGTGTGCACTTTGTTATCATTGTTTAATGAATGAATGTCATCTCATTTAATGTTATATGAAGGAATGCATTTATGTGATTGGATGAATATTGTATTAATTTTCTAACTTTGGAGATGTAATATGTATACTGCATATTTTATGAACAGCTAACTGCCATGTATATGTGTTAGTGATTGCAGGTATATGTTCAATTTCCTCCAAGCAAAGGGGAAGCATCACTCAGGACAAGGTCTTGGTCAGGTAACCAGTAACATAACCTATTTGAGCTTACACACACCATAATAGAATAATTGATTCGGGATATTAAGTGGGAAGTTGGTAAGTCATTCTTTGTCAGTATGTCTACTTTAGTAAGAGTCTAGTCTACTATTGAGTGCATGCATGAATGATGTTTATCTGTTTGAGCTTGAGAGTTCTTTCCTTGTTACTATGTTTGTATTGATATGTGGAACATACAAGACCTATATGTGTGTGCGAACACACATGCATGGTGATGATAGACTATACGCACAAAGGAACGTGTACATAAGGGTACATAGGTAGACATACCTATGCACACTCATGCACAAGTTGCTTATGTGCATGGAACTATCTGATGAAACCAACGACATGCATATGTATACGTATAGAAATATCACTCGTAGTCTCTTATCAATACCATAGTAATTGTGTATGATTTGGTGTGAGAATCAAATGTGTGTATATATATATAATGTATATACATATATCTATATGTATATATGTACCCATATACGTGTATGGTGGCAAATGGGCATGCCCATACAAATGTATCGATACAGGTATGCATACGCATACATGTACATAGAGACATATATATATGAATATATATTTATATGTATACACAATCGATATATTAATATAACAATGTGATTGATATTTTAATGTATTCATTGTATATCGATTATATATACATGCTTTATTGACATGATAAATATGGATATATATTAACATATACATATATATACGTGTATATATATATATATAAATATATTTATGTGTGTTAATATATATATGTAAGATGTATAAGTTATGTATTTATATTTAAATAATATTTTCTTTGAGATCGACTATCTAAAGCAATGATTATCAGTCGATTTTAATGCTTAATACATTTGGCTTTGAAGTCAATTATCTTAATCAACTTGGAGGTCAATTTATTAAACAAGATAAAGCCAAAATTTGGAACAGTAGTGATTGTATTTCTTGAGCCACTTTATGCTCATGTTGTCGACGATGGAAGAGTTATGATCTACAAACTTAACACAACCATAAAGTCAATATTTAAAAGGAGAATAAGTCGACACCTTTTAATAGGGAAACCATGGACTTAGTAAACTATATTGCCATGTTATTTATCATCAATCTACAACTATAAAAGCATGGAAACAAATCAACGACTATGTCTAAGCTTATTTAATGAGTGAGTCGACACATATCATGACTTGGTTGATACTTTAACTTGATGGCACAAATTTGTTATTAACTAATTCTCTGAGGAAGGAAACCACGCCATCTTGAGAAAGCATAATAATGCTTGGCGCCACCTTTGAATCCTTTAACCTGTAGATGTTTGTTTTGAGATACAATCAAATTCTATCATATGGAGAATTGAATTATTCTATGTTTGTTGTCATTTAACCCAGTTGATCTATTGCTATTTGAGTTGACCGTATGCTTTCATATTCACCACCTTTTAGCAGAATTTGATGTGTTGTTGTGCATGCAATTTTTTGTCATTATACATGCCTAATCTATAGGTTGTATGATCTTCGATTATTGTATAAATAGAGGAGAAAGTTCATTATATGGGACACATTCTTCTATGCATATTTCTTGTGCAAAGTCTGCATTTTGTATGCATTTTGTCTGCAATATTCTACCAATAACAGTGAGTGAGAGTCTTGAGTATTGAGAGAGTTTTATTATCCTTTGAGAAGAAGCAATTGTCAACTTGAGAGTTAAGAATTGTGAGACTTTGTTGGAGGATCAATATTGAGATAGTTGTTGTTCTAAAAGTGTTGTGACTACAGCCAGTCGAATTGGAAAGCTTAAACACATGCATGAGGATAGTCTACTTTTTTTATTCTATTTTTGAATGAGCTATGTCTTGATTGATTAAACTAGTCTTGTTGTTACTTGCATAGAAAGGAAAGTATTGTTTTCTTTAAAAAAAAAAGTGGAAACTATTTACTTTGTTTATAATTTTTTTTTAAGTACTCCATGATAGGAGAGACTGTTTGTCATGGATATTATTATTATACTATACATGAGTAGATATAGGTAAGAGAGTATGTTTATCATAGGTATTGTTATTATACTAGATATGATCAAACATAGAAAAGCTTAAGGAATGCTCATAACTAGATAATTAATTATGCTAGATGGCTAGTTGGTTACTCCTGGGAATGTTGTCCAATGAAGGGAGGGAACTTGTACTTTGCTTATTGAGTTGTGATACCTTAGGTTGTGTTAAAGAGATAGGTTATCTTAGGGAGTAGCTTGCCCATGGAGAGGGATTGCCGAAGCACAGATATAATGGCCTGAAGTCAAAATAAGCTTGTTATAGTGTAAGTGAATGGTAGATCTTCACTCGAAGTACTGAGTGAGAATACTTTGGAAAAAGTAGTGTGATTGTCTGAGACTCCACTGTAGATAATGTGATTGTTGAGACTCCACTATCAATTCATCGTGTCCACTTAATTGCATGAAGGGTACCTAGTGTAGGTTATAAATCCTAGTCATGTAGGGCACCACACTAAGCTCAGAATGGTATGTTGTATGGGGTTACCCAACCAATACCTTCATCGAAGGGAAGGGCCATCTATCATCGATAAATGTGCGAGGGACTGCATATGAGTCTGTGGTTGGCGGAAAAGCGCTTGAGTAATGCTTCTTCTCCTCAATGGGTGATAGAGGACCAAGGTTTTGAAGCGGATTTGTGGACCATCTATATCTTATGTTATGAAGCTCGAAGGAGCTATGTATGTAGATTTGTACTTTCTTAGAATATTGTACTTTGTGAAATATTGTAATGGAATGGAAATCCTTATTGTAAGTTGTATAACATCTTTGTTCATATATTTTCAATTAAGAAAGGAATTTATTTTATTGCAATGGCTTGTTACATAGTTTATTTTACTTGCATAGTAAAAACTTTGGAAATTTACTTCAAGTGATCATTTGGCATATTACAGAATTGATAATAAGGGTTGGGAATGCTCATATGAGTGAGATGAGCCCCCATTAGAAGGCCTTGGTATAAAAGATACTAGGTAAAATAAGCCAACTTGGGTTCCTACATCATCAACCAAATGCATTGGAACCATTTACATCAAGTTCTATGAGAGGATTTAAGCTACCAATGGTGATTAAGCTAACTGACCATAGGAAAATGGGGAGACAACAAACAATGTCCCTTATAGGGCCTATAATTTTGAAAGGGAGTGCCTGGATGCTACTTCCAATCTTTCTATCAAGGCTTGAGAGAACACACCCCAACTTTATACATGTGACAAGG
The DNA here is from genome assembly GCA_007258455.2 of Sequoia sempervirens. Taxonomy (NCBI): domain Eukaryota; kingdom Viridiplantae; phylum Streptophyta; class Pinopsida; order Cupressales; family Cupressaceae; genus Sequoia; species Sequoia sempervirens. The sequence goes on from VDFB02000363.1 coordinate 44,513,918, forward strand.
AATAGCATTAATAACAGATTAAAAATTATCCCGACCCTAGTTGGTGAGCCTGAATATAAGCTTGAAATCAACCCAAGATAAGAAGTCATTGGTAGTGTAATGAACAAGGTCGGGTAAAACCCATACTCCTTATTTAGAAAACTTCAAGCATGAATCCAAGGTAGCTTGGCTAGAGGCATGGATTAAGAACTAAGGATAGGAGACCACCATATGGACTAGTGATTGATAAATAAACCATTAAAAAATTAATCCCTTACCCAATGGAGCCAAGGCTTAATGGCTTCCTATGCCTTCCATATACTTTTGATAGAAAAAGTGCCTAGGATGAAATCAAATTACCTCATGGTGAGAAGGGTTCCTAAGTCCAAATTCTCTATAGTAGATACCCTAAAGGTGTGCCAACACCAATACAATGATGAACAAGGGTTTTCCAGGCTTCATTACCTTGGATGGCCTAAATGATCTATTTGGCGCACAAGGAAATGCATTTCTTACAAATGAAAATCAAACCAAGTTCTCCATTTTCATGAGGAAGGAAAAAAATCCTCGACCACATGATGGAAGATGTGGAGGCCTCTATTGGAGGACCAAAGAAAATATTTCAAAAGCTTCTCTATCTCTAGATAAGTGTCTTTGGAGGGGACCCAATAGTAGGAATAATAAACATGCATGGTGCCCAAGATATTAGAACAAACCTATTGTAAACACTTAAATTTGACCAATACATTTCTTCCAATTTATGTCTCATTTTTGGTCATCTGGCCTACCTAATCTATCCTTGATATTTAATTAAATAATTTTATTAGTTGATTAAATTAATGATCATTTTCACGTCATCATGAAAATTATTTTTTTATTATTATTTAATTATTTTAATTTCAAAATTCCCATCATTTTTCGCTTTTAATTAAATAATTTTTAATTATTTGATTAAATAATTTAGTATTATTTAATTAATTCATTTAATTAGTAAATACCCATGCATTTCCACATCATCAGCCGATTGAGACTTACTCTCAGTCCACTCCTCAATCAATTCCAGCCCACTCCCACTCACTTCGAGTTCACTAAGCAATCAATTTTTTCTACTAATCATCAGTCACACTTATCTCCCCAATCAATTATCTTAACTTACTCAGACAATCAGTTAGCTACAATCAAGAGATCAATTAACTCCTTCTGAGCCATTGATATTTTCAATCTCTTATCATATATTGACTATTGATCGATATCACCAAAAATCTATAAAAAGCAACCCTCTTATCATCTATTCCTCCTCTCTCATCATTGTGAAGAAACTATACTTGTATTATCAATGCTTTATTCTATTGTACTACAAAAAAAATTGAGAGCAAGAACTAAATTACACTTTTCTTTGAGGTGTACAAAGGAGAACAATGAAGCTCAACAAAGGGGTCACACAGGTTTACAATATATTCTTTTTGCAATTTAATTTATGCTTCATTGGTGTGATCTTTTATTGAATTTGATTGTGAATTGTTGTTATTTTTTGTTTATCCTTCAATTTTATAATCATTTTCTAGGTCATACACCTATAATTTGTGAGTTAGAGAAAGAGGCTTGGATCCAATAATGATTTTTTTTTTCATTTCTTGTTAGCATGGATTTCAAAATATTAGGAGAGGCTTAGAAAAGAAAAAGGGAATATTTTACCATGATTAATCAACTTCCACCCAAATGAGTCAATCCAACTTAGTTTGGGAAGGAAAGACTATTTGTAGCAAAGAGTCTTTTTCCATTTGATAACGGAGCTAAAAGCTTGGAAAAATAATTTCAAGCATTGTAGTACCTACATGATGTTATTCTCGTCTTCAAGGAGAATAAGGAAGGATTCATGGATGAAATGCACATTGACAAGACGTTGGGAGGAATTGGGAAGGGAGGTATCCTTAACACATGACTACAAAAACAACTTGTGCCAACAATGTAACCAAAGCCTTCAATCGCTGAAACATATAGGGTTGGGGCAAGGGGGAAAACTTGGCGAATGGTCCTAATTTTTTGAAAGAAATGGATTGCTAGTTGGAAATGGTGATGTAATCAAAAGAATCTGCAAAGAACATTTGGACCATGTGAATTACTTGAAGGCCAAATTCAAGCACTTGTAGCATGACAATAATGAATGGCCATTCAATATGATTGTAGGCCTTAGAAAAGTTGATTTTGATAAAGAAAGTAGGTTGTTGGGAAGAACAAGCTCAATTAATTCCTTCTCAAATGGTGATAATATTATCCAAAATAAATATGGAGATAATGAAACTAGTTTCTTTTGATTGAATAATCAAAGGAAGAATGGAGTGGAGATTAAGGGCTAAGTCCTTAGCAATGATCTTGTAGTCCAGACATTAAGAATCGTGATGGAACACTAATTATTTATGTTTTTGGTGTTACTTTCCTTAAGTATGAACTTAATTTTCCTTTGTTTATAAAAGTACCTAATGAACCAGATTGCATATCTTCAAGGTAGTTTCTTGTCTAAATAATTTTATAATCTACGCCATATAATGCATAATGTTTCTATTTACCATGTTACATTACTAGTATGCTTATTATGTTTACCTATCTAATTACTCCATGTCTCTAATCTTTATCATGTTTACATCTTATGCTCCTAGGTACATACTTAGCTTAAATAGAGGGAGAGAAGGAAAAAAGGAGATCCTACTACTAGAGGGTAGATAGGGGGATAAAGGAGAGATATTTATTATGTAATTTATTCCTCTAGGATAATAAAAAGGTCCTTTGGTTCATTTTGTAGCTATGTAATTTAATTGCTCCTGTGGGCATATTTGTAATCCTATTACAAGACAATTTTATGATTCAATATAAGTAATATTGTTTTTACTTCCATTTGTGTGTGTATGTGTTTGTAACTGTTAGGTTAATAATTTTAGTTTCCCTCCATTGGATACCCTTGCATAGAATACATCAAATAGTATTATAGTGAGTTGTGACTTTTGCATGATTTTTTTTCATATTTGTGTGTGGGTAGAAATGAAGAGTGCATCTTCCAACAAGGAGTATGCCTAAGTAGAAGGTGTTACTGTAGTATAATGTCCTCCATTGTGAAAAAATGAGTAGAGGATGAGATAGGAACTGAGTGTTCTCCATTGTAGTAGATGGCCAAAGAACATAGAGTTGAGAAAAGTGGTACACAGAGGAGTACCTCTTAAAAGAAGGGACAAAGTACATGCAACTAAAAATTTGATAGAGTTGATGGATGAATCCAATAAATAATAAAAAATTTAGAAAGATGAAAGTATAAAATAGTTGTCCAACAATGAAGAAAGAGAGTGCAAGGCACCTAAAGTGTAGAGCATCAATCAAGTTGGAAGAAAGGCATTAAGTCTTGAAGGTGATGAGGGAATTACAAGTAGATATACATATGGGAGGTATTCAATACCTAAAAATGATGAGGAATTTGTTCTCCATCAATTTTTAATGGGTACAAAGAAAGAGGAATATTCATAAAGGAGTTTAGAAAGAGAAGATAGCTACCTAAAGTCACCTAGTGTAATGGTAGAAAAGATATTGGATGAAATGGTGTCTAGACTAGATGCCTTAGAAAGAAGACTCATAGAGATCATGGTGGAAGAAGAAGGTGAGCCACATAGTATTACATTTTGGACATCTAATTGACTGTAACACACTTCTCTTTATGTATTTATCAAAAAAAAAAAATCTATTAAAACAAGAACATTGATGTGTAGTGCAATGCAACTTTTTGAGATTTTTTGACATGGTTTGTTATTTTCCCAATGCTTCAAATTGAGACCATTGATTTTCTAATGGAGCTATGTTGATTATAAAATTAAAAATATTAAGAAACACATCATGCATATTGTAATTTTTGGAAAGCTAACACACAAGGCTATACCTATAAATTTTTATCTTTAGATGAATTCTCTTGACCCCCCAAAATATTAGACAAATTAGATTAAACTCGTGTGCTTAGATTGAATCCCCATGCATTTTCAATCATGGTTTGGCTTTAGGAAAAAAATAGGATTGCCCCCTAGTGGGTCACACTATTGTCCTTCAACCCATGTGTTTGTTATTTATTTTTGTATTAGTTGTTTGTTTACTTTGACATGCATACTTCATAGTAGCTCACATACAAGTCAAAGTGGGTGAAAAGTGTGTCACTAGCTCTTCTCTCGTAAAGGTATAGTGTCCAATTCATGCATTTTATGCAAATGTTGGCACATTCACCTGAGCTTGGAATTAACCTATCTCCACACATCCCAAGAATCTTGATTTGATCATTAGGTTATCTATTCCCTACCATGGTTCAAACCTACACTTGGTCTAGAACTATAGCAATATTTTTGACACCCCAAATTTCAAAAATCATATATAAACATGGTTGTGGATTGACTCAATCCTAACTAGCTATTACCCACCAACTTGAGTACAATTTTTTTGAATTTTACAAGCTAGGGATGGTATAAAATGCCATTCTAATCATTTAGGACTTATCAAGAGAAGACATCCACACTTAGTATCTACATTGATAATGATAGACTAGGCATTTGCATTATCCTTACTATATCTTCCACTTTATGTAAAAATGTTAAATTGATCCAAGGGCTTGATTGAGGCAAGAGGCGGGGAGCAAAACATGTCTTGTGCCTAACCCAACAAACTCTAGCAATGCTTAACAATGTCATTATGTTTATATATATCAAAGGTAAGTGTATCTCTATAGGTTTCACATAACAATTTCAAAGTGACACAAAAAGGTCAAATACTCATTAAAATGCCATAATTGTAGGTGACGATAAAATCTACAACTATAAGATAAAATGAAGAACATTCAACTTAACAAAATGTTTGAATCTACTTGACATAAATCTAATTTTTTAATATAAAAATACACTATAAAATATTATCGACAACAAAATATTCTTCATCAATCTTAAAACTAAATACCTTAATCTATTTATTTATTTCAATACTTATTTATCTCAACTTATAATATCTAAATCCATATATTAATCATTGCTCAACTACATTTAGTTAACCTATATATTTAAGTGTGGAATCCCTATAAGAAAAAAAGAGGTCAATTGAAGTACACATGACAATAATGAACACATATGAATGAGGTGTATGACATTTAAAAAATTTGAAGTGTGGAAAAATATATTTAAAAATAAATAAAAATTAGTGAAATAATGTTTTATTGAAAACAATAATAATAGAAAACACATCACACACCTACAAGACAAATACAAATGAGGTGTATGAGGTGGCAAATATAATTATCTCGTTGAATTGTCATCTGACTAGGTAAAAGAAGTGGATGGGACATAAAGATTTCTGATTGACGGTTCCTTTAGGGTTGATCAAAGAAATATAGAACTTTCTTGATTTACTCTGTTTAGGTTTGCAATTTCTTGTTTGGGGTTTATTTCAAGATATACGTTTTAGTACTGAATTGTTTTAATTCCAATCAAAAGTGATAAACCAGTTCTGTGATTTAAACTTTATATACACCAATCCGATGAATTTGGGATTTATTGGAGATTTTCTTTACTGAGATCGCTGTGGTGGGTGTTCGAGATGGGAACAGAAGTATAAGTAAGAAGCATTCTGTGACAGAAGAATCTGAGGCTATGGAGAATTACGCTGTTCAAGTGATGAGTTTGTCTCCAAATGCAACCGAAAGGGACGTGAGGAATTTCTTTTCCTACTCTGGAACGGTTGAGACTGTTGAATTAGAGAGGTGGGTTCAAACTTGCCCTATTTGAAATCAATTCTGTTCTGAGAGTTTCAGCAATTCATTTAATGGTATTGTTTTACCAGAGTTGGCGAGGAAGCCCAAGTTGCTTTTGTGACTTTCCAGGAGTCCTATGCTGTAGAAACTGCTCTTCTGCTGACTGTAAGTTATTGTGTCGTTTTTGAATTTTAATCTTTCTTTCTGGTTCCAAGAATCAAATACTTTTCAGGGGCATAGATGTGTACCTGTGACCAGCTTGTTTCCTTACTTTGGACTCCGAGTTGAGAAGGCCAAATCCTTTTGTTATTAAGTGATTTAAAAATAATTGTTCTTCTAAATTGAAAACCTCTCAACAGTTGTGGCCCGCAGTTTTCCTATTGTGGACTTCTAACTGAACTCAGAATTCAGAGCCAAATACTTGGGAATATGAGTCTAGCCGACCCTTCAACCTGAGCCTTTCGGTAAATAACTCACTTTTCAAGGACTTTGTAGGGTATACTCTCTTACTATAGGGAAAAAGGTGAGATTTCTGGGCTTCTACAGTTCATAAGTTGGGGGTGATTTCTTATATAATTAGACCATCCGTGATCTTCCATAACTAGTTTCTTATATAATTAGACCATCCGTGATCTTCCATAACTAGTGGGTACTCTCTGCAAGAGAACCTCTCCATAAAGAAACTTTGAACTCGGCCCTGAGCCTGGCAAGTTCAAAATCCAGAACTCAATAATTTCAACCATTAGTATTCTCAAGTGCCCGAGTCTTAAAAAATTTCTTGACATATCAGGACAAGCTTTAAACGGTTTCATGGTGGTTTTGTTAACATAATCCAGACTTATCTAGCTTTTGACCCGGGTAAGAGTATTTTTCAGCAACTTTTACAACTTTTCTTTTCACATATCAGGACAAGCATTAAAGGTTTTCATGGTTGTTTGGTTAACATAATTTCCCTGTATCTGAGACTTATATGGCTTTTGACATGGCTAAGAGAATTGTGGGTTTTCAAGATAGGGAATATACAGAGTTTCTACAATTGAACCCTTCGGAAGGTTAAAATAGTTTTTATGCTGCAATGAATTTACAATGAAAGCTTTGCAGGGAGCAACTATTGTAGATCAAAAAGTCTGCATAGTGCGATGGGGGGATTGTGAGGATTCTTCTGATGTTTGGAGCACACATTCATGGAGACTTCAACATGATGAGGATCCAGAGGTATCCCATTACATGCATGCAGTTTTTCCTCGTTTTTATCTGAGAATAGTTAACAATACCATCAATTTTCTAAGACAAATAGAGTGACTGTTAAAGTATGCAGAATATAATTGTTGGACAATCATTTATTTCTGGCTAGATGATAAATATTGCTGTCTCAGGTTACACGGTCTAGAAGTTTTGTTCAAAATCCTGGCGAGGCAGTAACCATGGCCCAAGATGTAGTTACTTCAATGCTTTCCAAAGGGTATATTCTGGGAAAAGATGCATTGAGCAAGGCCAAAGCCTTTGATGAAAGTCATCAGGTCACAGCTAGTGCTGCAGCTAAGGTGGTATCTTTGGGCCAGAAAATTGGTATCAATGACAAACTCAGTGCTGGTGCACAATGTGTCAAATCTGTGGAAGAGAGATATCACGTTTCAGAGAATACCAAAGCAATGCTCACTGCTGCAGGGCAAACAGCTGGCAGTGCAGGGTCGGCTGTTGTAAACAGCAGGTACTTTGCTAGTGGAGCCTTGTGGTTGTCTGGAGTACTTAGCAAAGCAGCCCAAGCAGCTGCTGATCTGGGTACTAGGGGACACGGAAACTAGAGGTAAAACATTTTGCAATTGCTTAAGAAAAGCATCCTCTTTGTAATCTGCACTATTGATCAGGTTTCTTTAATGTTTTCTACTTTTCTTCTTAGTGGAGTAAAGGAGTATGTTTACTCCAGCAGTATGTGTTAGGGTGCAAATTGTCTCACAAATAATTTGGTGTTTTGTGTTTCCCTCTTTGTTTATTTTTGCACAGGATTAAAACTTGAGTCGGTACCTAAGGTATATGTAAGTTGTTGTATTGGCATAATTTCACTTCTACAAGTTGGGCAGAGAAGCATTCAGTCTATATATAATGCTATTGTATTGCTGATGGTCTGGACCAGATAAATCATAAAAGGAGTAACTAAGTTTTGTTGAACTATTGAAGACGAGGTTTCCATGAATGTGATTCGACATGCACATGATGACTCTAAATGTGGAATGTCTTTAATTTCACTAACGCTGTGGCTATGACCAACACCTTTTTGAGTTTTATGAGCTTTTGTGACCAATTTTATGATATCTGAAATGATCTATATTCTTATGAACATGTTATTCTGAGATTATAAACCATGATTTGAATACTGCTGCAACAACGCAACGCAGGAACTTCATAAAATGGTTCTGTCCTTTTTTCTTTCTTTTTTATTTTTTTATTCTTAAGTGGTTCCATGGATGAGACGTTCCACATTTTTCAGCAAGCACTGCTTTGTGAATTTAAGACCATTTTGCAGTTCAACAGTCCCATGGGAAACACGGTTTTTCCAGTCTGCTGTTGGATTTTAGGGTTTTACATATCAATTTACCAGGAAATAATTTTACTATACAAATAGATTAACGTTTGTCAGAAAACCTTCCTTAAAACTGTGAGCATCAACCACAAACGGTTAGCTATCAGCCTTTAATACCAGCTAGAATTCCTTAAATACAGTCGCTACAAATGTGCAGATAGAGATTCCAAAATATGATGTAGCTTTTTTATGTTTAATAGGATCATCTGCAGCATAATAACATGAACAGTGAGCTCCTCCATGGAACCCCGCTATAACCATGTTTTTACCCATCTGTTTTCTCACAAATGATTGATGATTTTGACATTTCTTGACTGAGCAGGATGACTGCCTTATATTCAAAGATATTTTTTACTATAAATTATTGATTGATATATCATGTGTTCAAGGGCATCCTTTTATTGAGTCTAATAAAGCCTACCAGGAGACTAACAAGAGGTTATAACTTGTTCAAAACAATCTTCTTCGCTCTTAGTATACCTCAAAATGGACTGTTGGCAATTGCTCACAACTAGCAGATTGGAGTTAAGATCTGATGGATTAATGGTGCTTTGGCTGGATGTGATTTGAAAGGTTTAACACTTGATGTTGGTTAATCTTTAATATTCATTATGCTTATATTTTTTTACCATATAGCTGGGATATTCTATATATTTTAAACACTAATTTATTTAGGAAAGCTTGAAAATGTGTGAGAGAGCCTTAAAAATCGCTTGTAGATATGTTCTTGTTGAACCCATGTTGGCTTTCGCTCAAATGATAAGGGAAATATCAGATTATAATACCATGTTATGATCGAGCTTATTTCATGTTATACTGGAGTACATCAATTAATGTAATGGTTATTTTTTGTAGTCAAATAGATAGCATGTGGAAATGATCCTTTGCAGAGTTTTATGGGTAATGGCTTTAGTGGGTGCATTATGACGAAGTAATGGCACTACCATATATAATATATACTCTGTTTTTCATAATGTGTGGATGATACTAAAATGTGCGAGTACTGTGTATAACTGATGTTTCATATGGTAGATAAACTACACCCCTGCTTCTTTTTATATAAATGAATTTCCATAATTCTTAAATCGTAGCATTGTGAATGGTAGTTCATACAAGTTTTTCATAATGCGGAAGAGTTTTAATATCAGCATTTTTTTACTTGAAAACGAGCTTATCAGAGGCACCTAGCAGTAAAGCATCATAGCATTATTTGTCATCATGGGGAATTAAGAATGCATTCTCTCTCAACTCCCCAAGTATTACCCCTCTAGCGAAATGATTGGCTAAAGCCTGCCTGTGGCCAAGCATTTGTCTCCCAAAATAAATGATGCATTCAAAACAATAACGGTGATCTTTATAAGTTTTCTCCTCATTCTAACCAGAGTCATTTTGTTTTGAGACATGGCGTTTCAAGAAATGCTCATGTTTAATCAGTCTCTCTGTCAATCGCAGGTTAACATTTCCATTTACGAAAATCAGGCAGTGTGTCCAGCTTGTAAATTGAGCCTTTAGCTTTGCATAGGCCATTCTTCTTTTTCAGTCGAGATAATGTTGGCTTTACAAATGATTTTTTTTTGACATGCATATGGTTGGAGAATAACAATGCATCCATTATTAGTGTCATCTTCTTTCTGTGTCATGAAAAGTGACTCATTCCTCTTTGCTACCACCAATTTCGACCGTTTCCTACTCTCCCTAATGAGGAGCAGCATCGTTGACCACATTATAATAGTGTAGAGGAAAATACTCCTTCCCTACCCTTAATCTAGGGTAATTAAACAAATGCAATCAACTCGGCATAAATTAGCATAGACCAAAGTAAAATAACAGTTTGGTATGATAAAGCATGTAAATTAATATTGTTTTAGGAAATTAAATTTGTAGAGACGGGTATTCACCTTTTGAAACAACAATAAAGATAAATTTGATGCAGTGGCATTTCCACTTGTGTATAGAAAAATAAGCAATCTGGATATGCTCAATGTTTGGGACTTTGTGCAAAAATGGTGACTGATATTGGATTGATTATATAGTTGTGGATTGATTACATATCATGTGGATTTGACAATTGATGTGTGGTCCTAATCTAGCATATTGTAGGCTTTTGCTATCTATTGGCTAGATTCTTTGCACCTTGCTAACTAATAAATACTAGTGGTATTTATAAATACTTTGAGGAGATTGCTCAATCACAAGGGCCAAGATATCTTGGATCAATCACCTTGGTTAGACAAGCTTTAAGATCATGAGAAAGATCAGCAAGAAAAAGCAAGCATGCAAGTTATCTAGATGTTGATTTTGATTATAATATATTGTTCCTTTTAAAGCTCCGAATCAAAATGTTGATATGAAATGCTCCTTCAATGATCTAAACTTTTTGAAGGATGACTAGATATGATTAATTTTTAAATGAGAATGTCTTTAAATACCAAGATTTAATGTATGGGCACACAAGCAGGTATCAAGTTAGCTCCCAATGGCTATGAAGAAAGTATGAGAGTCGATCATTTGAATTTTAAAAATTTATGAGTCAAATCTGCATCATGGGAGATTGATCTTGCATAATGTGAAAATAACTTAGGATGAGGAATGCTGAATTTGGGAGTCAAGGATGAATGTATGGAAATGTGATACAATAAATTGATGGAAATATATGGGAATAGGTGTAATTAGGACAAGGATAGATGTATTTAAATGTATATAGGCAAGAATAAGTGTGGAAGGATAGAGGGATCAATGAAAGAGTCAGACTTAACACAAAAGTGTGTCACATGTTGCTATGTAATTGTATTAAGATATTATCTCAAAATGAACCCAAAACTAATTAAGAATTGATGTGTAATGCTAAATTCATCATTACATTTTGCCCCCACTATAATGTGTATGTGAATCTTAAATGATCATGCATGAAAATAAAGTCGTAAAGAAAGGATATTGGGTTATGTAAACACTTAAAATTGTCTCTTAATAATCTTGCCATCATCAATCCAATTCAAATTGATACATTTAAATTAATTAAATTTTATTTTATTTATTTATTTATTTGTCTTGATTTATATTTTAATATCAATATAACTATTCTCCAATATTAATTCTATTTATATTTTAATTAATTAATCTAGCTATTATCCAATATTAATTGAGTAAATTGGGATATTTATTCAATTAATTAACCCCTTTTCTAAAATCCAACCATAAATTAAAAAATCTGTTTTTTTTAAGTTAATGCACACTCTTAAAAATTAAATAAATGAATACTATTTATTTAATTTCACATTTTTCCTTTCATATCATTGAGACTATAACCAATTACTTAATCTAACTAATGATTTGCACAAGTTAAAGCACAATTTCAATTGATCTTGTTCATTTCCCTAAAATACATGTGACCAAATGAGGGCTTTTTGTATGCATTTGTCATATCCATCCCTTTTCTACAAAAATCCTCATAAAATCATATCCATTCATTTTCCCAAGAAGATCTACGCCCTTTATTTTATACATGTGACTCTCACACGTGTAAGATCTCTTACATGTCAATTCACATATCCATGTATGTGAGATCAATCACATGCCACAATCACACATCCCGTGATCCTTATCACTTGTGTGAGAACTTTCAATCTCCACCCTTAGTTCAAATTAATATAATATCGACCATCCAAATCCCTTTGAACCTTATCCTTTTCAAGTGCACCAATTACAAGGTGCCACTTGGAGGCTCATCTTTCCAATCATCTCAAATAACCCTTGAGAGGTCAGAAAAGATTGGAGGCAAACAAAGGAAGTTAAAAGCAATACAAAAGCACAATACCTTCACCTAAAATCTTTGCTTCTCTCCTTGATGAACGGAAATGGAGTGCACCCTTATTCCATTTGATTTTCTCTTTGATGTTGATATGTGGATATTGCTCAATGTTCTAACATAACCTTGATATGATTTGATAATGATAATGATAAGTTTGATTCAATAGAGATTTTGATAGCATGTAGATATGACAATAGATTCTAGATGTGTAAGAGATTATTAGGTGAAAAATGAAAGATGAGATCCTCTAGAAATAGTCTTGAAGAGGCAAAAATCAATGGCTAAAATTGATTGATGATGGATGGATAAGATTAAAGGAGGCTTAGGGTTTGGATCAAGGATGCAATCATATGACAAGTGTCAAATGATGGATAGGATCTAGGTTTAGGATTGAAATAAGGATAAAAATCCTTATGACAATGGCTAGGATTAAGAGATTAAATGAGATGAATGGATAAGATAAAAAGTTAGTTTAACTTTTGGATAAGTGTCTAGGTTCAATAAATCTAAACTAGGAGTTAGTTAGACATGTGAAGAGGACATTTGTCACATGAGGAAAAATTAGTTTATGATCCATGTGAATAAGATCAAAGACTAGGATTAGATGGACAAGGATAGAGGAAAAATGAGAATTAATTAAATAAGATGAAAGGCTAGGATTAGATGGACAAGTATTTATTTAATTAATGGGGTTATGTGAAGGGATATTAATTAAATAAATTATAAATATTTATTTAATTAAAAGATTAGGATAAAGATGAGAATCATTAAATAAATAATAGATATTTATTTAAGCAATGGCTTAGGATAGGTTAAAATTAGGTGTGGTTGGCTAAGGTTTATATTTTAGGTGTTTACATTTTGCCCCTCTTTGATATGATGTCGCAAAGTGGCATTGTATCAAAGAAGTTTAAAATATAGTGGATGGGAGAGGATAAGGATCAAAGATGATGCCCCTGTTAATGGGAAGATGGAAAAGGATGAAGAAGGAAAGATTAGGATGATGGGATGCCCCCTCACGAGGATATGTAGGTTAGGAGAAAACGGGTAGGCTCTCGAAATGGAAGGAAATGATGAGGGATTAAGATCAAAAAGCAAATGAATTGGAAGATGAAAGAGGATGAAAGGGAAGGGGAATATGATGATGATGGAGAGGTTATGCCAATATGTATTGAGCAATCATAGGATTTGATATAGTAAAGGTGAGTATCCACCAAGGTATGAGGAACCAGGGTGACAATGCAACCTTTGCATGGACTTGACACTCAAGCAATGATAAGCATGACAAACAAGAGGATGTTCCATTATACACCAATTGTGACACACCAAGATATAAATAGATCAAGTTGGCCATAAGTAGGTGTAGTCAAAGGCAAAAATATAATGATCAAAAGTTAAATCAAAACAAAAGACACTGCAAACATGTCATGCATCCAATATATCTCTTGCTAAAGATCAAATGATGATGATGATGGTGATGATTGATTTGCTTGTGATTAGGCTTGGATAATCACCTAAGAAAGGCTTTGATAAGGATGATTTGCTTCGATTATGCTCGGATAATCACCTAAGCAAGGCTTTGATTTGCTTACTCAAGCTTGGATAATCACTTAAGCAAGGCTTTGATAAGTTGATGATGATTGATTGGTTGATTGATCAGCAAAATGATAAGATGACTTATTAATGTTTAACAACTAGGTTTATGATATGATTGTGATTAAGGATTGACGTCTTGGATGCAATGTTTGGATTGATTGAATGACAAGTCCGAGGAGCTCAAAATTTTATTTTTTTGTGATTTTTGATGTTTTAAAGGGGATGAAGGATGGTGATTTTTTTATTATGTTTGAGATGGGATGGATATGATCGGAGATTGAGTGGGTTGATGGTTGATTATTATGGATGAAGATGGGAGATGGACTCCAAATGCATGGTACTTGAAGGCCAAGAACGAGAGGAAACTAAGGATATACAAGATCAAATCCATGACAGAATAGAGGTGTCACTTCCCAACTAACACATGTGAAAGCATGGGGAAGGGTGGGTGATAATAGATGGATAAGGAAGGATGTTTGGTCAAGGATCAAGCCATGATATATTTATTATGGATGGTTGGATGGAGATGGTAGTTTATTATGATATGGATAAGGATGATAGCGAATGTGATAGCATCCTAAGAGATGGTAGATAAGAGACTACTACACATGGCACTTGTTTCTAGGTTTTCACCATGGTACTTCTCCAAGGTGCCAACAAAGTGGTTTTCACCTTTGGACAAATTATTTCTCTTTGCCTTTATTTGGATTTTTTTATTTTTTTTGTATTTTTTTTGCATAAATGAGACTTGATGATGTTGTGATCATGGTGTACACTCTTTAATAGATGGGTGATGAAGCATGGTAGATGGACATGGATGATATGAGATGGACGATGGAGGATGGAGGATGATTTATCTGGTGGATGGAGGGAGATACGGTATGATCCCTAATATATGCACTAAAAGGGTCATCATGCTCCACACAAAAAGGTGTTTGGGAAACCTTTGGATTAAAGCATGTGAAGGGGTCGCCATCAAAGGTCCATTGAGATACGTTGCCAAGGGGGATGGGATGATATGATGGATGTATGGATATGGTTGGACTTTGTAAAGTGTATGAATTGCATGAAGATGATGAGGATGAAGACTTAGGATCAACAAGCTCATTTCTTGATATTTTGTTGTGATAGACGCCCCCAATTATTTTGGATGAAGGGGCGTGATTGGAGATTGATTTTTGCTTTCTTTTATTTTTGAATTTAGTTTTTATTTTTTCCAATAGCTTTTTATTTTGATTTTGACTAAAGGACTTTTCGTTTCTTTTTCTTTTGATTTTGAATCTCCATTTGATAAAGGCTTTTTTTATTTTTGATGTTTGTTTGATAGCCTTGTTCTTTTGGGATGATACTTGTTGATCTAATTCTAGGAGATGGATAGGAGTGAATGTGTTGGATGTGTTGGGTGAGATGGTAAGGGACAAATTCTTTGTGACTATCTTTTTCGGCACTGTTAATATCAAAGGAAGTTTGCACATCCTTAGCGAGTTGGCAAGAAGGCATAGTAGAGGCAAAATTAGGGGATGCATACCTTAACCTAAGATGCTCAATACAAAATGATTGTGGAGTGAAAGGGATATGATCCTAGATGTCTTCAATATGATCATGATCAAATAGTGAATTATCATAGATATCATGATCAAACATGGGATTATCATGGACATCAAAAGATATGAATGGAGTGGATGGTAATGTGGGTTCGATGTGGAAGTCTCGAAGCTCATATTTGTGAATACCCAAGTCTGTGATCTTAGCCTTGATCTCTGAGGGAGTATGAAAATGAAAGTAGTGATGATGTGGCATTGGTAGGGCAATACTGTGAAAGGCCATTATTGCTTTGTAAGAATTTATAATATTGGAAAGGATTTGGATCAGCATGCACAGTCACTTCAATTCCATTATGGGGGAACTTTATGCATTGATGGAATGTGGATGAAACAACTTGAATGGCATGAATCTATGAGTGGCCAAGGAGGATGTTATAAAGGAGATCAAGATCTAAGATTTGGAAGTTGGTTGCAATTTTTGTAGGTCCGACCTAGATGGGTAACTTGATAGAGCCTTTAGATTCATGCCTAGCTTTGTCATACACTTTTATGGTAATTTTTATTTGGAGATCGACAATGTTGTCAAAATATCCTAGTTGCTTTATTAGACTTAGACTACAAAGATTAAGTCTTGATCCATCATCTACTAGGATGTGTTTGATTGTGGTTTTATGGATGTGGGATTGAATGTGAAGCAAATGATTATGAGATGGATTGATGGAAGGAATGTCTTTAATGGAAAGGGTGAAGGATTGTGGAGATGATAAGTGTCCTATCATGGCTTGAAATTTAACAAGATCAATGCTATTAAGGACACGAGACTCATGGAGGGCTTTCTCAAGAAGGTCCTTGTGGATGGGAGATGTTTTGAGTAGCTCAAGGATAGATATTTGTGTTTGTGTTTTGTTCAAGTGGTCAAGGATGCTATATTGATTGGTAGGTTGAGAAAAGGGTGAAGCTCTTGGGATAGCGATTCAACCACGTTGGGTAGTGACGACACAATTAGGGGCTTTGATAGTTATGGTAGCTACTTGGGAATGACTTTGTTCGGTGCGGCCAATGACATAATCAAATGAGATATTGTTGTTGTAGGTATAAGACATTGTGTTGTATGATGTGGAAATTTTACCATCATTATGTTGAGGAAAAGGATTCTTGTATAGACCCAAGTATTCATTGGGGATGTATGGCTTTCGATAGAGATATCCTTGACCAATAAGATATTAGATAGAGTACTTAAGTTTCATGCATGAGAAGGTTTTATGTCCATGAAACATATAGTAGTCACACAATTTGTGTTCTTTGTACCAAGAGGGTTTAAGCACATCAAGACCAAGGTGTTTGATGGGTGGCAATTGGATCATGTTGGTGTGGATGATCTTTTGGAGGATAGTTTTGATTGGTTCACCCAAGGGGGTATATTCACATCTAGTGTGTCTTTTAGTTTGACCTTTAGGGATAACCACATGTTGTTGGGGAGATAGATTGTTATGAGATGATGATGAAGAAGGTATTTGGATATTTTGAACATGTTTTGAATCGTTCACACCATCATTGACCACATTTTTGTTTTTATTCCAAAAACGAGATTTGTCACTAGATTGGGATTTTTGTCATTACGTTCTTTGTATATCTTGACTAGGCCTTTGGCGATAAGGGATTTTTCAATATCTACTCCTTTTTCTATGATCTCATCAAAGGAGTGAACGCATTGTATGTGAAGATGGAAGCCCAATTGAAAGTTTAGGTTTTTGACAAAGATGGTGACGAGCTTTTTTTCAGGTATGGGCCATGCAAAGCGACTAGCAAGATGTCTCCATATTTGTAGAAACGAGGCAAAGGATTCACCATTCTTTTGTTTAGTGTTGCAAAAATCCATCATGGTGATGTCATATTCTATGTTATAGGAGAAGTGAGTGAAAAAATTATTGGCTAGCTCGGAAAATGTTATGATTGTCCCATGGGGGAGGTGAGTAAACTAATCAAGGGCTTGTCCACCCAAGCTTCTAGGGAAGAGCCTTAAGAGGTTCGTGTCAAGATAGGAAACCTCTTGGCACGTAATATAGAATTGTTTTAGATGTTCCCTAGGATCTCCCTTTCCCTTGTATTTGTCAAATTTGGGCATTTCAAAATTTTGAGGAAAAGGGATCATGGTGATGGACTTGTTGAAAGGATAAGAACATAATTCTTGAAAGGTATAAGATTTCTTGTGATATCCTAGTTGAAGTCACTTGAGGGTATCCTTTATTTGTTGCACATCTTGGGCCAAAGTACTTTTGAAATTGAAGGGTGGTAATTGATAGTTGGACATGGGAGGTTGTGAGGATGATATGTGTTGATATTGATAAAAAGATGAAATGGGATTGGAAGATTGGAGGTTTTGATGGGTAGATGAAATGGGGTTGGAAGAAATGGGATTTGAGGTTTGGAGATGATATGATGTGCTAGGAGGGATGGAATATTGAGGTTGTGGGATATGCAATGGAATGTTTTGGGTGTGAGAGGGGATTTTGATATATCAATGGGATGTAGGATTAAGGGCTTGAGATGAAATGGGGAGATTAGAAGAAGAGGGAAAAGATGAAGAATCGTGAGGATTAGAAGAAGATGGAAGATATGCAGGATTATGATTAATAGAAGGTGGGGGTGTAGAAAGAGGTTGTTGAATGATTTGAGATGTATCAAAATTAGGGGTAATTTGACACCTTTGTTTGCTAACATAAGGATATATTGGTTGGGATGCTTCATGATATATCTATGCATCAATTCCATGGCTTGGGTATCTTGGGAAAAGTCCTCAATGATGCTTGTGAGTCTTGGTCACTTGAATCATGATAATGGATATGTAAGATGAAAATGGGTTCTCCATGGGGATTTGGTGGACTACCTCCTCAAAGGGTGTATCATGAGATGATGAGGGGAAATCTTGAGGGCCATAATTTTATTTCTTGCTTGGGACCTTGTGATAGGCATTCAAGGGAGAGAAACCTAGGAATGATGAGATGATACGAAAGTGATTGGGATGACTAGGATAGACCTTGGGTTTGAGAAGATGGAGATGATAGAATGGATGGAAAGGGGATAACGATAGAAATGGATGGAAATGGGGATAATAATGAGATGGATGAGACAAGACCAATGGTGTCTCAAGCTAACTAGATCCTTGGTTGATAATGATAGGGTTTAGCTTACACTAGACTTTAATAGCCTTGTAATGATTATTTCACAATTATAATATATAACATCATATGAATCATAACATAGTATTAGCAATGAGATTTTCATCCATACAAATAACAAAAAAATCAATCATAAATTTATTACTCATGAAAATAATTTGTAATATGCTAAATATAATTTTAAGCCACAAAGAAGCATCTCGAGACACATTTAAATTGCTTCCTTAGAAATAACAAATTTGATCCCATTTTTATAACCATAGATCACAATTTATCCAAACGAAAAGATATATAGATTCTTTGATAGTCTAATATAATTATACTAGGATTTTCTAAAATGCTAATATATATTGACAAAAAATTCAAAAACTAAGAAAATACATCAATAGACTTTTACTATTTTCTATTTTTTTTTAAATTAAAGAAAAAATTCTTATCAATTCCTAAAAAGGTAATAAAGTGAAGAAAAAATAATAACATATAAGATGTGTACATACATTGTTTTACAATCAGCGCAATTTGTCTTTTTAACTTTCTTTGTTTTTTGTAATAGGATGAAGAGATGATTTTTCCTTAAATCCATAAGACCCTTTTTGAGAAGCTTTGCTTAGATATACCCGCCTTCCACAATGTTAGAATGCTGATATGTAATGTCACTAAATTATTAGAGGGAAAAAGTTGTACACCTAATTACTAGATAGAAATTAGAAGAATAATTCAATACAATAATTTATAATTTAATCTCATAAAATGAGAATGATTTTCTTATTTAAAAAATGTGAAATGTGAGTTGTAGGAACGTTTTATGTTTGTGACTTGTATTAAAAATGATTGTTTAGGGAAAAAAAATATGTGTATTGAAATATACATTAAAAGATTTTTATTTTATTTTTAAAATAATGCAATTAAAATCTCAATTTAGTCATTTGAACAATTCCATGGAAAATAAAGAATGGAAAATATAAAGTGCAACATTGTGGTTCTTATCTATAAGTTGATCCCTCATAAAAATATTATAAACATATCCTTTTTACATGTGCTAATATTATTAAAGTAACGTAGTGATCTTGGTAATTATGATTTGACATTGTTCTTTTAATTGTGTTTTATATGTAATCATAAATGTTAGGAATGTCTTCTAACATGGTGTTTTCTTCACACTACTAACTATAATATGATGTGTTGGTATGACTTATTGTAACATATGGTCATAACATTTATGTGTTTGCATGTTTTAGTTTTGATTATGGTTATGTTTTAAATGTCTACATCGACCTTTACATTGCAATGTTTGTATCATACATTTAATATAAACACATATAAATTGATTGTGATAATAAATGAATTATATACTATATTGTAATAATGTAAACTAAATTTGTGGGTGGAAGGGCATGCGGGGATTATGGAAAGTCCGTTTTAGGGGGTAAGTTTGGGCAATTAAGGTGAGTGGACGCCTTGTCAGCAAACTTCACATGGCTTTGCGTTTGTATCTTTGCAAGTGAAAGGTAATAATGTTGCGGATTCACTGTACTTAGATTGGATGTGTGCTTTACACCCATTGGCATCATGTTTGGCCTTCATTTCAAATCGGTGTGCTCATGACACCGAATGGCGGTAGGGCATTGTGGTTTGGGCCGCACAAGGTGGCAAACATTACCTTGTACAGCGTAATAATCCCTCGCGCATTTAAGGTGCTCACTCTCTCAAAGGTGGTATTTGGGTTGTGTTTTCCTTTCCTCTCAGCTCTGGGCAAGCTCAAGGTGCCTTTCAATGGCGGAAAAAATGAAGTTCACAGTGCATATGTCTGTCAATTCTCTGGTTTGCTTTGGGGCTGATACCCCAATTCAACTAGGATGCAAAGAGCATCAAAACGCCTTCGGTGGTGTCTTTGATTAGCACCCTACCCGCATTCTCTTGAATATTGATCCACATATGATGGTGGCCATTAAAATGGTGTTGGGGAAGGAGCATTTGGTGCTGCATGAAACTCCCCGAGTGAATTCTCAAATTGTCTCAAGGTTCCTAGCGTCCCTACTAGATATCCACATGGCCAAAGATGAAGCTAAGGCGTTGGCTTGCAAACTTTTCAAAAAGGGGTTGATGGAGAGAATGGATGAGATTCTCAAGGTGGCGATACCAAGGGTCAAGGTGTCGAGACCTAAGGACTTGGAGCTGGTCAAAAAGCGAGGCGAGGTCATCAAAATCTATCCATTCCTTTTGGACCTAAAAGCCATGGCACTGGTGCGACATAGGATGATAGTGGCGGTCGGTGTAAATTTCTTGAAAAAGATGATGCAGCTGGTGGAAGTGGAAGGCCTTAAATGGATAGTGAATTTGATGCATTCACGAAGGCCAATTGTTTCATGGGGTCTGGGTGTCTGGTTCTAGGTGTCAACAAGTAAATTTGTTTTAGTTTTATGTACAATGGTTCATGTTGGTTAAGGGCAATTTTGTTTAAATATTGTAAATGCTCGTTTTCTCCTTTCATATTTGTCGGGGTATTTTGTGGTCGATCGGTTATAGGGGCTTGATTTGGGGTTTTTGTACTTATGGTGGCCATGCACAGAAAAATCATGTTGAATCCTACATCCAAAAATGGTTGTATTCTTTTTGACAAATATCAATATTATTACGGAACAAAAAAAATAATAATGTAAACTAATTGATTATTAGTTTATATTAATTTTTTTATTTTATTGAAATATTTTTGCTTATATTGTATTAGTCTTAAATATTGTATTAATTATATTATATTTCTTTATCTTTTGCATCTAATATTGTATTAAACGCATTGTAATATATTGCATTATCTATATTATAATATAATACATTATCTATTATATTGCAATTTTTAAGATAATGTATTATACTATATTAATTTAGATCGATCTTTTTTAAGATATTGTATTTTATAATATCTATTATATTGGGATATTATGATATTGAAATCATGTATTATTACAATATAATAGATATTGTATTCCATTATCTATTGTAATTAATATTGTTTAAAATATTTTGTATTTATTTGTAATGTAATATATTTCTATTAAATTCTTTTTGTTTATAACATATTGTAATAATGTAAACCAATTAGTTTACATTATTTATTTAATTTATTATATTAATTAATGTAAATATTAAATAAAATTTACCTATTAATCTCGCTATGTATTAGTTTAGTTTAATCTATTTCATTTCAATTTAATATCAAATCATATTTAGTTTTCATTTTGTATCATGCATCTATTCATAGATTATTATTCTCTTATTTTTGCAAATTTTAGCTTATTTTTTCTTTTCTAGGTCTTGCTTGATTTATGCCTTCCAAGGTCTTTTTTTCCTCTTTTTTCTTTTACTTTTTTTGTCTTTAGAATTGTTATTTTTAAAATTTTGGTCCCGTTCTATCCCTTCCCACACCCCTTAACTTTTTTATCTACCCAAGTCTACTTCATTTTTTCACTCTTCTCTCTATTTGCATTGCATCCCGATGATGGATCATGGAGTATGATATGAAACAATGATGTAAAAATTGACACATAGGTTTAATCCACAAATCTTATTACAATACTATCATGAACTGTGGAAACTTCATGCTTTTAATTATAAACTCATTATTGACTAATAAAATGAGAATGTTTACTACTTTCTTATAAACTAATTAAAAATCTCTTAAAATATTTTTAGAAACTAATAACCACTTAAAAGTACTATCAAATAACTATTAGACAAACATTTTTAATAGTATTAAGAATTTTAATCCCTATAAAATTGATTCGTCAATGTGTAAGATTTAAGAGTCCTGTTAGACGACACTTTAGTACTGATCTCTACACCTGCAGATCTCTAGTGAGGGGAAATGAACTGACAGGGAATAAACAGCTGTAATGGATGCGTCTTAGTTCATTGTACCTAAGTAGGAAGTGGAATGGTGTAATTAGAATGTTCTATGATATTATTATAATACTCTCACGCTCTTGTGATAATCTTAGATGATTCAAATGAATTAGGGTTAGTCCTTAAACATACTATCCTAGCCTGCAGTTTGAAATAATTTGTGCTTTAGTCTTAGTGAGCTTATAATGACTAATAAGGAAAAGAAATATGGCCCCAACTTAAGAATTTCAAATTTGAAAGTTGTGTTCAAATCTGCAGGCATTGATTTGAGTTGATTCAATGTTCAGCACCAGTTATATGCAAAACTGGATCCCAATCTTGGAGATGAATGATGAAAGGACAAGCTAAGATAAATTATTTGCCAATTTTCAAACAAAAATACACAAAATGACATACTAGTCAATACATAAAGGACAATCTAATCTTTGTGGTGGGGCCAAATAATAAAGGAAATGAATATGCAATTTTCACAATTAAACAACTGAATTGGCATTAAAAAGAAAAATATCTGTGTCATTTCAGATAAGAGGAATTTAAGCACTATATGTTAACAAAATGATGCTGCATTTTAGATATTTGTATGGCTCTACAATTGTTTCAAAAAAATGTCACAAAGATCAAATTGATAAAAACTGGAAAAAAAATCCAAAGGTACATATGTGTGCTTTCCAAGGAATGTGTATGCTTTCTAACATGTTTGTTAAATCAGATTGTATCTAATCTTAAATATACCTAGATGATTTACATACAGCAGGAAGACGTTAGAACGAGCCTTTTCCCCACCAGTGGTAAAAGGCGAACAACTTCTCATAGGACTCTAACAATAGGTGGCCCTTGGCTTTCAAAGTAACTTTGACTTGATAAAGTGAAATGTACGTTCAAATTTTGGAATTTATAAATTATTGTCCACTAGTAACTAATATTAAGGTTCATCCAGTCATTTAGAGGTCCTATGAAAGGACTTCTTTAATTTTCTCAATAGGGACAGCTCACATACGCAACTTTACATTTTTTAACATGCAGCCAATATGGACTCATAGCGCACAAATATCTTTAAATTTGAATCTTTTGTAGGAAAACCATAATTACGGTTTTGATCTGTATCTGCATATCTGATCGAAGCCTCTCTCCAACATGCTCTACGATGTTTTACTCTTGAGAAGTAAAAACATTGAATTTTTGATGGCATATTCTAAACATTTCTAACATTAAAAGGGGTAAATTTTGAGAATAGCCTAGAATATTGCTACAGAAACCCTCTTCGTGCAACCTCCTTTAAGACTTATATCCCTTCCTACTAGGGTCATATTATTTTGTAAGACATTCTAATTCTCAGTTAGGCAGAAATGTGGGGTCAGCCTTGATCAGAGATCAACAAGTAAGATATCACCAATTTTTCCCAACCTCGTAATAGCTATCCAGCATTATCTTTCATTTTGCTAACAGAATGTTAGATCATAATTTTACTTTACTTTTGATTTTGATTTGTTGAAGATAGAAGTTGCCACTCCCATCGCATTTTTTGAGGACCCCTCCTAGCCATTAATGTTTGACAGAAACTACATTCGATTACATCCGTAAGATACATTATGACACTTATAAAATACTAACACAGTAATTAAACTATATAGTAATTCCACAGAAATTAATCAGAACAAAAAGAGTTTCTTGAAAAAATGTGTTTGGGTAGTGAATATTAACTGATATAGTGACTAGTTATTAGAAGTTATCTTGAAATTAATCAGAACAAAAAGAGTTTCTTGAAAAAATGTGTTTGGGGGTGGAATATGAACAGATACCGTTGACTAGCCATTAACTTAAATTGGTCTGCATTCTCTCAACACAAGGAAACTAGGTTAAGCTAAACTGTGACAATGGTTGTTAGAATAGTTACAGAATATGAAAATATGCTAACCTGCAGATCAATATCATTGTTGGCACCAAAAGTAGGCCATGAAGACTTAATTGCTATGTGTATAATAGAAGACCTAAATTTATGTATATGAAATGTTAGCCTATTATAGATAAGTTTCCATACTTATATGCTAGTTCCTATTCATTTTAAACGGTGGGTTTTAGATTGAAGCTTTGAGAGGAGGTTTATGTAGAATCGTAGAGAGGCCATTGCATTTGTTCATCATGATAGAATCGTAGAGAGGCCATTGCATTTGATCATCATGATGTTAATGGGAAGCTTCTGTATTTGTGCAAATCTGACTTATTGTTAAGCTTTTACTTTTGTGTTGCATATTTATTGTATGTGTGTTTGTTCAGATATGCAGGCTTAAATCATCAGGGCAGACCAAGTATTGAGTCTCGAATCCACTTGCATCTAAGGTGAGCATGCCCTTCAGGGTTGTTGCCTTTGGCAAGACAGTGCACAGTTGGTTAATCTTTAACTCGTCATGCACAGAGAGGTAAAAACTAGTCAAGAAGCATTAGGGTTCACTAGTTTAGGCAGAGTTTTAAGGCCTAAACCAAGGAATAAAACCATTTTTTAATTAAATCCATTTATACAACTGCGGATGAATTGTAAGCCTTTATTAGTTCTGAAAATTTTGAGTTTATGTTTAAAAAAGATCTGATAAAAACTGCAGCTTCTCACAACCACCAAATTCCAAAATCAGTTAACATTTGGTTGATAAGACTGTCGGAGTTCAAGGCCTTAACCATGAAATAAATCAATGTTTGAATTAAAATCATTATATGCCTGTGGGTAAAGTTCTAATGCATTTCTGTTACAATATTCAGTAATGCTTTGACATGAGCATTGGGTGAATGAAACATGTCACACAAACCAAATTCCAAACGGCAAAAACAGTTAACAATTATTTATTAAAACAAGATGACAGAAAAAATAATAATTCAATCAATGAAGATAACTCTGTAGAGTGTGATATAGCAGTGATACAACAGAAATAATTGTAAATTATATGAAGGGGCCTTGAGTATAATGAATTTTAATAATCATATAAAGTCTGTAATCAGGTGAATGTGTTATAGCATGTAGAAAACCCAAATTACGAAAACACAATCACAGCAGTGGCACCACTGCAAATGAATGAAAGTAATTAGTCTACTGCAAAGCTATTCCCTTTCAGAGGGCTAGATGCCACATGGATCATCATTCTTAACAAGAAACTTAAATATCACACTATCACAAAATCATTGCAGGACATGTGTAAACATCATAAAGATTCATTGAGAAAAAAGCATACAGCATTGAACCAATGATCATCACAAAACAAATTTACCAGAAACGAAACAGGTATAATTATTCCATCCTGCACAATCCATACTAAAGAATGTGGTAACTGTGAAGGCTCATCTAAAAGGCATAGTTTTTACGTCAAAAAATTTAAATAGATGATTTTCATTACAAACCATGGAAGGATGAAATTTACAAGGCAACCAGACCAAGCTTTTCCTCTAAGTTTTTTTGATATATTATGAATCAGAGGAGACCTGTATTTACAGATAAATTCTTATAAAGTCTTGTAATGAATCAGAAATATTTCTGATCAGACCTTGTGAATGGTCCTTAAAAAAATAAAAGACGCAGAGAGCTCCTTTCCATTGAAAAGGAGCTATTCATTTATCTTAAACAGGATATGTAGCAGACCCCATCTTTAAAAAATATAGTCACAAACCTAACACCGAAAGAAACAATCATCCTCACTTAAATACGTTTGAAAGGAGGTACTTTAAAGCATCTAACCTAAATACTTTTGTGAGGAGGTATTCAAAAGCACTTGAACACTTCTGTTACATGGTTTTCAATACAGATCCTCTCCTCTAGAAATTAAAAGAAAATGTTAGAGGGGGAGAAAACAGAAGCAGCCAACCTGATATATTGCTTGCCACTAGAGCTCTCAGGTCCACGTCCCATGAAATTTGAGTTGTGGGTCTGGTGCAATCCCTCAAGTGCGATATCATATAGTTACACTGCCAAAGGAGGAAGGAAGCTTTAACAAAAGACTTTTCCTCAAGAACAGCATACAGGGCACCTTATGAGACCGTTTTCATTACACTGCAAACACCTCACCGCCATCAAATTTCCCTCTTCTCTGAAAATCTTGCGGCTTCCATCGCAATCAGGGCACGGAACAAACCTCACATCGCCACACCCATCACAGGGCTCAAAAGAAGTATTGACCGGAAAGCCCTCTAAATACTTAGCCAATTCACCTACTTCATGCAGTTGCTGAATTTCCTCCATCCCACCAATGTATTTCCCCCTGATAAATAGCCTGGGAACGGTTGATGGCTTCTCCAATAAATCCTGCAGTTCCTGCCGAAAGGCCGTATGCATTGAAATGTCTCTCTCGTCCACCCGAACCCTAAAACCATTCAGAATCATCTTCACCGTGCAGCAATCTTCGAAAGTTTTTCGGATTCCTCTCAGGCTAGTGAAATACAAAACCACTTTATCCTCGCCTCCCGGAGGCGCTGCCTTCTGCTTGGTGATTTTGGCAGGAGGAGATTTTTTAGGGGTCTTGGGGGTTAGGGGGGGCTTGCCTTCGTCTATTTTCTGCTGGAAGCTGTTCAACCTGGCCTGAAAACTACTGGAGCGTGACCTGGAAACCCTGCCACAAGCCCCTTTTTCATCCTCCACATTAGGGCTAAGCGGCGTCGGCGATCGGCATATGGGCTCCAACGGATCCCTAGGGGAAATATCATCCATAGCTTTTTTGAAAGACGAAATCAGATCTGCGTCAAATAGATTAGGACACAGCTCATGAAATTCATCCCCCGCCTGCTGCAACCACAGGGGTTTCACGACCGAATCCCCGGGCGAATCCATCAAACCCTCGTTCACTGTTTCATTGATTTTGTTCGGCTTGCAGCAAGCTTTAAAATTCTCATCGGCGACCTTCACGCCGGGAGTAACCCTATGCAAAATGGAGCCCTTGGGCTCGTCCTTGGCAAGCTGCTCGATGTCCTTGACAGTGTTTAAAGAAAACGAGCGGTCGAGGGTTCGATCCATAGACTTCCTTGTGGCATGGCCGTTGGGCAAAGGCAAAGGGCTGCTTCCACAGTCATCCTCCAGCCCTTCCATGAGCTCCCAAGTATTGATCGTCTCAGGCAGCGCTCCTTCAAGCGAAGGGGTTCTACTGTGATTTGCCGATTTGAAGAGTTTATAATTGCTTATAAGATTGTTCACCTCAGACCATTTCTTTACGGCCATTTCTGAAGACCGGTCCAAACTCTTCCTGAAGCTGTAATACCCATGCCGGAACTGCAAATCCCTGCGCTTGGATTTTTCATCGTTTTCCATGGCGGCGATGTCTTTCACGGGATCCATCTTGAGGATTCCATAAGTGCTTGAGGTTAAGGCCACTACGTGATAACTGTCTCCTTTCTTCTCTGCTGGGTGATGTACTGGCATTGACATACTTCGCGCAAGCGGATGATTAAATTCTCCTTCTCCACGCTTCATTCCCTCCTTGGAACTCGCACATCCCATGCTGCCCGCCAAACTAATATTCAACTTTGTTATTAATTAGAAATTGCGCCTTGTTAGGCGGACCAATAAAAGTAGATTACCTACTAATCACTGGGATTTGAACCGTATGCTTTGTAAAGACAAAAAGGACATGCAAACAAACTCCTTTTAGGTATCCACCAGGATTCGACGCCTAAACTGCCGGTTAAACTAACGTCTCGGAAACAAATGTCTCACTGCTTGGTCACAACGAACACAAACTTCACAATAAAGACTTTGTTTTATTTACTGTTCATGCCGGAGAGATCCATCGACAGAAACTACAACAATTATCCGTTAAGAAACAGATAAAACCTTTTTCTGGACAGAAAGAAAGCTTCTTAAACTTTGAGTGCCACAGAAAAACAACAGGATTTGTTTTCCCTAGAAAGCAAAAACTATCTAACCGATAACTTCATCGGCTCTCTTGAACTATTCATCATCCATATCTGCAATGAGACACGGTCAATTTACACTGCAAACTCACAAAGAAAATTTCCTCGGTCAAATTTATTTGGCCTGTCAAAACTCACACAAAACTATTCAGAACACAAAAAAAATTCTGCACCCGGACAATCACGACCCAAATTTCTCCAGCCGCGGGGCAATTCACATGGATTGTTGAAAGAGAAATATACAGATTGCTCGCAAAGAAATATTTGGATTGTTCACAGAGAAATATTCGGATTGTCCACAGAGAAATATTTGGATTGCTCACAGAGAAAGATTTTATGCATCTCCCCAATTATCAACAAAACTCCTGCATTTTCCCCCCAACTTAATATCTACAATCGGGCACAAAACGACGCAAAACAGCGCATACATTTTGCCGCGGACTTAACATCTGCGATCGGGCACAAAAAGACACAAAACCTCGCATCCAAAACAATCAGAAGCCGATGGAATTCTCCTGCGGCTTCTTCACAGCCAATACCAAAAACGAAAAGATAAGCTAAAACGCCAAGCCGCCCTTCTTCATTACGTGTCCACCCCACATTTTCACTGTTGCTTTCGCGAAACAGTCAAAGAAAGAAGCTCCTATACATTTTCTAGAAACCCTAGAAATTCCCTACCACAAAGTTCTATTGAGAAAGAAAACAGACTCACTCACGCAGGCACCATGGTTTCTCCCTCGTCGGATCCAAACCAACGCCCCATATTAGAGACCAAGTGAACAAACGACGACACGAAGAAGTCGCAAGCGCGTTAACCAATAAATATAAATAAATAAACAAGTACCGACCTGGTCAAGCAAACGGGAAATCATTGACGTGAAAATTCTACGTCTCTAGCGGACAACCAACAACAGCCGCCTACCCTAAAGATTATTACTAATCCACGCTTACATTCGTATTATCTACGTAACTTAATCTACTCACCGTTAAAACGTCTTTATACAATGCCAACGTGGACGTTTCCCACGAGCGATCAATCTGGTACAATATTCCTTTTTCTGATTCGTAATTTGTTAATTCGTAAAGATAATAATAATAATATTATACGATATATTAAAGTTAGTGCGCCTGCACCCGGCTTTTGACTATGATTGGTCGGTAGAGCTGAGCTGTCTACCTCAACCATAAACTGTCTTTCTGACCGCCACGCGTAGAAAGCGGTTTTCCGCGTTTTACTCTTAATCATTAGTGCCCAAAGTTAACTGTCAGATTAAAAAAAACTGAGGGTTAACAAACATTTGCTCTAAAACTGTTTTATTTGTCGGTGAAAATAGTTTTATCTTTATTTTTAATTTAATCTTCACCTTATTTATAGATTTGGATTTGATTTTAAAGTATTTTGGGATGGTAGATATAAATTTGAGGATAATGTTTTTTAAATTTTAGTTTTTTTTTTTTTTTAATGTAATTTATTTCAAATTATATGGTTAAATGTTATAAGTTTATAGGGGTTGATCTGCAATGTGTTGGTTAAGTTGTGGTATTTTTGATATTGTCATCAAGGTTCTATTGTGATTGTAGGCTTGTGTCTTTGCTAATCTAGTATGCTCACAAATTGTGAACTATTGCGGCATTCATGTCGATGGTTTCAAAAGCATTCAGGTCAGTGTCAGACCCTCGTTGGGCTATCGTGTTCGTGAGTTTGGTTGGTTAACAAGGGTTATTGTGTTTGTGGGTTTGGTTGGTTATTGTGTGTTCATGTCGAGGATGAGGTCCCCCATTCATGGCCTCACTCGTTCATAGCTCCAATCAAATTTATTGGAAAGATTAATTCAAATTCATTAAAAATTAAAGAAAAGAAAGGATAATCTATCATGTATATCTAGAATTCAGTCGTAAAAAGATTAAAATTGTTATATTAGCATTTCATAATCTCTTAGGAGCATTCTACATGATTGTATCTTCTATTAGGAACATTCTACATGATTGTTCTTGGTGCGGGTTAATCGTAATCATTTTAGGAACATTCTACATTTAAGATTTTGAGATTTCTGGATTTTTTATTGTGTTCAAGTTTAGATGAAAAAAACTTGAACACAATCAAAAATCCAGAAATCTCAAAATCTTAAATATGATGGATTGTGGAAATCTCATAGCATTAAACATTCTACATGATTGTCTTTTATATGGGTTCAAAGACTCAAGTTAAACATGTCCCAATAATCAAATTCATATTATTTCATGCATGAAAGTAAAGTTTGGGTTCAAAGATTTAAGGTAAACATGTCCCAACAATCAAATTCATATTAATTAATGCATGCAAATAAAGTTTCAAATTCATACGCGACTTCACTTTTATAAATATCCAAAAATTTATGCATGGAAGTAAAGTTCCAAGTCCATAGACCATTTCACTTTTACAAGTGTAGAGATTAGAACCACATACACGTGCACAACTTTCAACCAAAATAAAATACAATCAATCTTTAAATTTTGACACTTAAATATAATTTTCAATACATCACATCAAAAACTTGAAAAAAAATATCATTTCTAAATATATTTAATTTTTACAATTAAAATTTAATATTTATTTATTTTCTAAACCTAATTTATATGTCTGAATTAATTGTTTGCTTAATATTTAATTATTTTCTAAACCTAATTTATATATCTAAACTAATTATCTCTTTAAATGTTTTATTTATTTAATTAAATATTTTTTTATGTTTATTATTGGTCTTCAATTAATTCTTGAATTCCTACACTTCTAACTGCTACCTATTTTTCATTATCATTTTAATATATTTGGTTGTTTTTTTTATTCCAAATTGTTTCCAAGTGACCAAGGTTATTATTTGTCCTAATAACAGGGAAGCTTCCCGAGGGACATGGCTACTCTTGGGGGGCACAATAATTTTTCCCAAATGAATGGTCCACTTTAATTTATGGGACAAGCTTCCATTTTCCACGTGGAGTCTAGCGATTAGTTAGGAAGATGTGTATTTTTATTGATTAAGTTGATAACATGTCTTTCCTAGGATTTAGAGATGGGGACATAATTGGGTTAATGATAAAAAGCTGCATTAGGCATGGTCACATTCAGCGTGGGGGCCAACTTCCAAGGCGATGCACAACTGCACATGGGACGTAATGTGAACTCCTAAAGAATGCGGCTGTCAAGATAAAGTTTCACCTTCTCTCGTACACTCATAGCTGTCATGTTGTTGATCCATACAAATGACTCCTCGTTTCCTATCAATAAGGGTTAAAAATATCTTATTTTTTATTTAGTTTTGGGTTTATTTTGAGATAATGTTTTGTATTTGTAAATGATAATAAATGGTTCACTCTTCTCTCTATCTTTATTGCATCTCCATGATGGATCATGGAATATGATCCGAACCATTGATGTAAAATCTACACAGTTTTAATCTAGAAATTTTTGTTCACTATTGTTATGGATTGTGGAAACTTCATGCATTTAAAATTGAGTTTATTTATGTAATTGTATCATAATATTATCCAAACATAATTTTATGTTTATTGATATATTTTCTTATGTAAGTGTATTTTTATACATTTGGCTTATTTGTCTTGACATATATACTAATCTTTATTAGAATATTATCCACATATCATTTCATGTTTATTGAAATTTTTTATTTTTATGTAAGTGTATTTGTATGCATTTGGCTTATTTGTCTTGATCTATATACTAATCTTTAGATTATCCTTATTTGTTATTATTTCTTATATGTGTTTCATTTCAAGTCAACTCTATAGTCGTGGGACCATTTCTTTAAAAATGAACTTGACCTACCTAAAATCAAATTTTAAAATTTGAATTTTGATTTATCTGTCTCCTCTATATTCTCACCTAGAACCAATTATGTACATGTTTGTGTGATATATTGTTATGTGCTTGTAGAAAAGATATTTATTTGCGTTTATTTTACTATCAAGGAATCAAAATCAAATCAATAGTGATACATTTGAATTTGGTGCTTAAAGTAATGATGAATTTGATTTCTATACATTTGTCTTTTGTCTTTGATCATTTAGTCAAACACATTAATTCAACATCCTTGCATAGTTTGACATGTCAAGAAATGATAAGATCCTATCAAGTGAAAACTAGAAAATTTACTAACCCTTTTTTTTGTGAGAGATCATATAGTCTACTTTTCACATTGCACAAAGGGCATACTTTAAGGGTTATCAAAGGTTGTGTTTGTGACTATAGGCTAAATTTATAACTATGAATCAAGCCATGCCAACAAACCTAATCCAAAGCAAAGCATGAAAGAGTATTATGATTATGATATATATGTTCAACTATGAAGGTTGTTTCTTGATCCCAAGGTCCATAGTTTTTAACACATTATGTATTTGGCACTTATTATTGAGTCATAGAGCTAAGTAATTCATCTTTCTTGTTTTCTTTTCTATAAGCAGTAAATATTTGTACTAGTAATCTATCTAGCTCCAAAATTCTTCAATATTTATTAGTCTAGATTAATTGTGTTTATGTATTAATTAAAAGTATATATGCATCTTTTTCACTAGTGTTCTCTTATTTAATATCTAAATTTTTGTTGTGCTCTTGCAAACTTACACATATTAATATCTTGCAATGGTTATTCATGCTCCCAAGTATTTGAGTTAGCATGAATACCTTAAATACATATATTTAAAAGATGTTGAAAGGTTTCAAGGTGCCTATATTATACATGTCTTTGGGTACGGTTTAGGTAGATGAATTTAAATATATGCTAGTTTATTAAGTTTCTAACTTCTCAAGCTTATTATATTTATATACATTGCACTGTCGCTATCTACTTCCCTCACTACCATTGTAATTACCCCTCTTGATGTTAAAAGCATGAGAGAAGTAATTATGTAAAAAAAGCTACTTATAAAATTTAAAGGTGAATTACAAATAATGATGGATATGAGGTTTCAAGGTGAATTATAAATAATGAAAGATAGACTGAATAAATTTTATATATATTTTTAAAATAATTTGAGTATATGTATTGGTGAAAAGAGGGAGTGAATCTCCTTTCACATTATTTTAAGGTAAAAAAAATGAAAATTATTTCAGGATTAAATAATGGATGTTAGAATTTACTTAGAATAAAGTATTTGAAATAAATATAGAAATTAAATAAATAAAGGGTATTTAACTAGAAATTTAATCCAAATATGTCATGATATATGGTTATAAGTGATTCACTAATATGCAAGAAAATTAGGATTGATCAAATAAATAGTTTAGAACCTGCAAGTTCATTGTCTATCATGACAAGTCACTTTTATGACCATAGAAGCAATTTGTGTGAAATATGGATCTGACTTGAATCAATAGATCTAAAATTCAGCATACAAATCCATTATTTGTTAAAATTTGATATTTTGAGTTTGCCTACATGTATAAAATTAATCATGCCTGACTAGTAGTGCTTAAAAACACCTTTTAAGGAGTTTACTAGCTGGGTGTACTCTCCTTTCATCAAACCCATAGGATACTAATTTAACATCTTTTGGAAAAGAAAAAGTAGTAAGATCAATCATGTAAAGAATACATGAGATGTTGATGTAAGCAAGCAATATAGCAATTAATGCTTATGAATATTCAAATGTATGTTGGATCTTTAGTTTTTTGGTGATCAGATGATTTGAAATGAAGTAGGGTTATCCCTTAAATACAACACTAAAGGGGGCAAGTGAAATGTTTTGTGCTTCAATTCTACACATAATGATTAGTTGGAAGAATTAGGTCAACTCTAGATTTGATTTTGAAATTAAAAATTTCTATATTCATTTTCACAAATCAAAAAATTAACTTGGGTTCAATCCCACAAATTACAAATATGAACCTTGAAATAAAAAGAGTAAAGGGTCGAGTTTGGCCCTTGCAAATGAGTGCATATGGGATTAAGTAAGATTTGGGTTACATGTCATCTCTTAGAAAAAATCACACCACTTGTACACTTCTCATCATCTAACAATAATCATGTCAATTTGAGTATGAAATGAACCTAAGGAAGTGCAAGGTATACAATTATGACAATTACAATTTTAAAAGGTATTTGAAATATTTATTCATCAAACATTAAAAAGTATCTAGATGGACATGGAAGGTAAAAGTGATTAAATAAAGGTAAATATAAAAAAGTATAAGATCATAAATTAAGATTTAACCATAGTCAAAATAAGATATATCATAGAATTAAATGTTTGTTGCCATACTAAAGGGTATAGAATAATTATCCTTAGGCGGATAGAAAGCAACACAGAAAGGTCTTCTAAGGGAGGTTGTAAAAAATTCTAATTTCTAAAGCACTAGAACTAGTTGAGGCCAAAATAATCAAAAGTCCCACCTAAGAAGATAAACATATTGAAAAAGCCCCTCAATTTCATTTGCCAAAAGGCTTATCAAGAAGACCAACTAATAGTGTGGTCCTTCTAACAAGGAACACATAGATTTCACATTCCTTATTGATAAATAAGAGTAAATGCTTGTAGAACATGAACTATACTACAAGAATAGTATATTTTAATTATGCCTTATTAATAAAAATTCAACAAAAAAGAGATTGGACTAGACAGCTTGTAATGCATGGTGCACTATTCTAATGATTAAATAAGTCTAAGAGATATTGCAACTCTCAACTAATGTCTAAAAATTAATCATATATCATGGATGAAACTCTAAACTGATCTATTTAAAAATCATAAATCAATATTTAAGATTAGTGATTTATTTGGAGAACTTGGATCAATCTTTAACAATTCCATATTGTATTTAATTGTCATGTAAAAACAAGACTTATACACATACACACACATGGATTAAGGTTAACAAAAGGGAATAAATTTAGAAAATATATGAATATGAAAGGTATACTTATAAGTTAGAAATATAATTAAAAAATCCTTAAAGAAAGTAATTTGTCTTTCAATTAGTTTATAGTTAAATTTCATGATCTTATATATCCACATATCCAACATTGTCATGGTACAAGGTGACAAGCTAAATAATTATATGAGTTAAAGGATTACTTCCTATATGATTGTATTATTTTTTCTATATATTTTTCTAAGAATTATATATTTAGCCCTCAAACTAAAATTAAAGTCAATATTACCACCTAGAGAAAGTAGCAATCATGTTGTGTATGTGTTATAGACATGTAAATCTTGATGTGAATGGAAAACAAAGTAGTGCAATTGAATGGACTATCATGAAGGAGGTCCACTTCCAATTAGTGATAAAACTACTTCTGATAGAAGATATGTGGCTCATTTTTTATAATATTTTTTGAATATCTAAAATGGTGTAACTTAAACAGTTCATAAAAAGAAATCTTGCATTTTGTGAAAGGAAGTAGGGTACATGAAAATGCTTCCTAAACTAATATTATGAGGATGGCATTGTGGAAATTTCAATCTTTTAACAATTACATAAAGTAAAGAAAAAAAAAACATAAAATAAATAATATATATCATAACGCGAGTGTACATGGGGAAAATCCTTTCGAGAGAAAAAATCCACTTTCTAAAGCAACTTAATATATTATTTAGTTAACCACGATTATAATACACTTACAAATAGCCTTCGCAAGAGTATCACCAACTAGAGATCAAGAGAAATTCTTACAACTTAACGATATCCACAAAACTCCACACACAATCTCCATCTCAAGCACTTAATATAAAGGACATACAAAACTTGAAACCATCAAATAGTAATTAGAAACCCATGAGCTAGAAACCACCCAAAATTGGTGCCCAAATTATCCCTCAATCAAAGATGTCTTATGATGTGTCATAGCATACATCATAAGTTGGTCAATAGGTGTAAATCCCATTTACATCTCTTTTATGCATCCAACAAATTTTTATGTTTCCTATGTAAACTTTCAGAGGCCATAAATTTTGATCCATTAGGCCAATTGGGCTCTCTTTTTTTAAATTGAACTACTTGAAGAGATCTACCCAGTGGCCACCCCATAAACAATGATAAGCAGCTAGAAATTTTTTTTTGGCTAAAAGCCAACCCTATAGCCTAGAAATTGAGTTTTTCTATTTTATACCCAAAAATCACACTATAATTTTAACAGTAGGAACAAGGTTGAGACACCTTAAAGATATACTTTCCTTATGATCATTATGAGACTAATTTGAGGGGTTTAGTTATTTGGAGCATGGAATTCATCTTAACACTATATTTACACATGTCAAACACCAATTATATAAATCAACATGTGTTGTAGCACAATCCTTCAAGAGGATATGAGGTGCCTCAATTTCTAGGTCATGTAATAGGTGTTGATACAAAAACTACCCACTAGTTTCCCATTCAATCCTGATGAGCTTAATATGAGAGATTTGGTCAAGGCATCTTAGAGTCTTCAAATAGACAAACCTCTCTAATTAGGCTCATAAGGATCACCCATGGACATAGATATACATTAAATAAATTCACAAACTAAATTAATATTTAAAAAAAAAAAAATGAACTACTTTGATTTAATTTTAATCACTTATATTTGCATACTTGTACACACATTTGCATGCATGCATGCATGCATATACTACATGTACACATCTATTCATGCATACATATATACTATATGCATGCATACTACATACTACATAACTTGGGTTTGGGGTATAGGATTTGGGTTTCTAGGTTTTAGGATATAATATTTCAAGTAGATAAGGTTTCCCTAGTTTAAGGTGTGGTGAACTCTAGGGGAAACAAGGTTTGAGGATTGGTTTTGTGATGTAGGGTTTGGAGTTTAGTATCTAGAGTTTCCTTGATTTATGATTTGGTAAACATTAGGGACATAGGGTTTGAACATTATGCTAAAAGGAGAAAATAATGTGTATTTAGTTTATATTTTGTAGTTTATGATTAGGGCTTAAGAGAATTTTAGGGTTTATATCATGCTTGGTTCAAGAGGATTTGGATTTACATAGAACTTAGGGTTTAAGATTTAATGGAAACTAAATAGTGTTGGGTTTCAAGTTTGGTATTTTTGAGGATTTTAATAGAGTTTGGAATTTGGGGTTTAGAATGTAGGGTTTGGGATATAGGATATAATTTTGGTTTACTTAGTTTATTTTGGATGTAGGGCTTAAAATGTTAATGGTAAATGGAAATTAGGCTTTGGGGTTTAGGGTTTGGTGTTAGAGATTTATGGTTCAAGAGGATTTTAGGAGTTTAAGATATAGGGTTTAAATTTAAGTTTGAGGGTATAGAATTAAAGAATTTATAAACTTTTGATTTAATTTTTGACATTTAGTGTTTAAGGAAAATACCTAAATTCAAAGTTAAGGGTTTAAGGATTTGAAGGTTTATGATGTAGGGTTTGGAGTTTAATCAGTGTGGATATAGCTAGTTTAGGGTGTCTAATCCTTGTAACTTTAGTTTGAATGTTTTATGGTTTAGAGTTTATTATTAATAGGGATTAGGGTTTTTTATTTCAAGTTTGGTATTATCTAGAGGTTTAATAATGTCTAGGGTTTTGAGTATAAACTTTAGGATTTGAGGTTTATGGTATATAATTTAGGTTTAGTATTTAAAGGCTATACAATTTCTATTATATAGGGTTTGAGATTTAGGATTTGGTGTTGATGGCTTAGGGTTTGGGCTTTGGTGTTGTTGGTCTTTTAGGTTTAGTGTTTGCATACACACATACATTTTAATATGCATACATATGCACACATACAAATATGTTTACATGTATATATGTGTATATATGTCTATATACACACTTATATAGATATGGACTATTGATAATTATCAATAGTCCATATATGTGTGGATATGTCTATATATGTCTATATATGTGTGTGTATAGATGTATAAATACTTAAGTTTCTCATTAAATATATATATACATATATATACATGTATGTATATATTATATATGTATGTATATGTATATATATTTATACATATATATATATATATATATATATATATATATACACATGCATATACATATACATATAAATATAAATACATGCACACATACAAATACATATATGTGTGGATATGTATATATGTCTATATACGTGCATAATTTATTTCTTTTTAAATAAAAATATATAAAAAAATTAATTAAAGATCAAAGGTTCACTAAAACTAAACTTTATATTCAAAACCTTGAAAAATAGAGAAATCAAAACATACCTAGAGTTGAAGGTTGTAGATGCTCACACATGTCTTGTATGTATAGGCACGAGCTTTTTAGTTAGAAGCAAATCATATTAAAAATAAGTGAAACATGAGGGGTAATTTTAAGTTCTATATAAATTCCAACCAAAATATCCCATATCCCTAGAACTCTAGTATTCATGTAGGACTTAGGTTGGTGGAAGTCATTTTAGGAGAAACTATTTTGCCCAATTTTTTTGGTTAAAACTATCTTTCTCAAGATTGCTAAGTTATCCTAAAGCTTGACACAACTCCAAAATTTTACCCACTCCATGTTAGGTTACACCTAAGATAAAAGAGAAACCACCTAATTTGCAACCAATTACTAATGTGTTTGTAAAGGATTGTCAACAAGAGACACACGTGATACAAGAAGTAAACCATGAAGAAGAAAATGTAAGAATCAATGAATTTTTTTATATTGATGCATTTTGGGATGAGGTTGATGATGATGATCCTCCCATGCTTCTAGTTTCCCATTTATCTTTTTCCCCTTTTCCTTTTTCATTATACCTTGTTTCTTTGTCTTTGTGTGCTCATATTACCTTCTAAAGCACTTTCATTTTTTACCTTCCCCAACCTGGGGGGAGTTGGGGGTATTTTCTTTAGTTATTATTTTACAAATTTTGTCTTATAATTATTCACACCTTCATTGCTAATTTTACTCTTAATTTTCTCATGTTTTTCACTTTGTCTAATAATTTCCCTAAATTATTTCCTACTTGTATGCCTATTTTCTCCCTATGCTTGTTTATTTTTACTAGGAGTATTGTTTTCTTATATTTCTCATCCTTGTATATTTATGATTCTATGGTCCATGCCTTATGATTCTTGTCACATGACTATGATTCATACCATGCTTCAAAGACCACAAGTATATGTTGATTATTCTATATTAATACCCATGAACATTATCATGCTATTATCTTATGCTTAGTTTGATAATATGTTCATTACTTATCTCATAGTACTATATATTATGTACTTTCATTTCCATACTATGCTTTTAGAGATATCCTTGTAAACTAGGGGATGGCATGCCTTCCTCCTTCTTTATTATTCTTACATATCCTTATCATGCTTCTAGAGTTATTCTACACATCAGAGCCATTATGACATCCCCACACTATTGACTTCTTGCATGCTTTGTCATGTTCTTGGGGAAATATTATCATTAGGGACCTCATGCCTTACCTATATCACTATGTGCTATTTATTTGAGCTACATTAGTGGCATATGCCTTCTTGGTGATATGTGTGCTTATATGATTTTATCTCATTTTTTTTAAGGGACACCCATATTTCTCATTTTTTTATATACTAGGGATAAACTTGTGTACATTCATAATTATCAATAGTCCATATTTCATAACATAATGCATTGATATGAACATAATTGTGTGCATAATTATCAACCATTTTCTTAGTTTGTCCACTTGTTTAAACTTAAGATGCACTAAACAATCACATCATAAATCTGCATAAGATAATTACACACATTATTAAACACATCCTTATGCATCTTTGTGTAACATTGTTCATCTATAATTTTTGGCATTGCACATGGGTGTATATGTATTAACTTGGACACAACCATTTTGCTACCATATGCATCCAACATCTAGCTAGACATACACCACATATTCAACCAACCACACAAGTGTGAAATTTGTCACCATACAATTTCAACATGTTTCATTCACTCTTGTCCACATGAAATGTGCATCATATACACATGACACTTTTCAACAACTTGTTGAGGGCCTAGTTGATGGCCTATTTGTATAAATAACTATTGTGTACAAGATATTGATAGAATTCAGTTCAAGCTAGCAAGTCTTGTATATTTTATTATGCAAATATTATTTCTTCCAATGCAATTATATTACAAATTCTTATGTTTTACTTAAATGTGTGTTTGCATACTAATCTAGAGCTTTTTGTATACATTCTATAAATTCTATAGATTATTACTTTAATTTGAAAATTTTTCCTTCAATCCTCCTATGGTTTAGATCATGTGTTTATGACATTTATTTACTTTACATAATACACACACTTTTAGTATTTGTCAACTCCTCCTTTACAAAATTCACCTCCATTCCTAATGTAAATCATCTTAAATCTTTTAATGCATTCAATCTTCTATTGCTTGCAATCTCTCTCTCTCTCTCTCTCTCTCTCTCTCTCTCTCTCTCTCTCTCTCTCTCTCTCTCTCTCTCTCTCTCTCTCTCTCTCTCTCTCTCTCTTTTGTTTTCATTTGTTCAGATTTCCTAGCTATTTTCACACTCTTTTCCCCTCTCCTTCAACGATTTACATTAAATGGATGCAACCAATTAAATGGGAGGCATATCTCAAGTTCACTAATACTCTTATGTTGATATTACAAACAACTAAAAGTTCTTGCA
Organism: Sequoia sempervirens; assembly: GCA_007258455.2. Taxonomy (NCBI): domain Eukaryota; kingdom Viridiplantae; phylum Streptophyta; class Pinopsida; order Cupressales; family Cupressaceae; genus Sequoia; species Sequoia sempervirens. The sequence continues at coordinate 44,554,788 of VDFB02000363.1, forward strand.
CACAGACTCATCATTGTGTCCAAATAAACCTTGATCACATGACATAGTAGTGCCTATTAAGATATATCATCCTATTGCCACTACATGAGAGGAATTTATTACCATACCACTTTACATATAGATAAAAAAATTCTAACCCCCTTCTCTCATTTTCATAGATAGTGATATCAACTTGCACTTGTACTTATATTTAATTGCATGATGGAAGCTAGTCATTGCATATTGTTTCTTTATTTTATATTTTCTTATGGAGCATACATGCCAAGGGGGAGCAATACAAAAATTATCTAACTAGGTCCATTACATTACATGGACCTCATTTATTTGTATGTCTAAATATTTAATTTACATGCATGTTTATGAGAGTTCATATGTATTTTGAAATACATGTTCATTTATGATTCACATGCACCTTCAAGTAGGCACAAAATATAATGGTGAAATTTTCATACCCATCCCAATTCCATTTTAGTTTTGGGCTCATTTTGATGCAATATCTTAATAATACAATTACATATCAAAAAGGGATGCACTCGTGTACAAACTTGAGCACATATTTCCAAAAATTTAACCTTATCCTATCCATATATGCAACTATTTATACACATTCACCATTTATTACTCCTTTGCTTACATTTACATTCATACACTCATTCATTGCCTCGATAAGTAAGAGTTATCTTAGGAGAATCTAATGGCATGTGGTTTCACTCCTACACCATGTAGAATTGACCCTTGAAGTTTAAAAAAAAATTAAAAAAATTACTAACTCTGCCTATTTCACTAGCTATTGTGAGTCACCTCAATATATGTTTTGTGCGATTTATTGCTAATTCTTGATATTTAAAGGCATTAAATGTGCACTGTTTTGAGGGGGGGAATACAAATTATATTCAAAGAAATTAAATGTGAAATTAATTCATAAGTTGAAATCTAAAATTCCCATGTACTAAAAAGGAGAGTCATTCTAAGAGCACTTCTTTGGAGCACTAAAAGGAGCCTAATTTGCATCAAATCATCTAGGACGCCTACATGCCTTATTGTTATCTTTGATATTCTTTCATGACTATGAAGATGATCTAATCAAGGGGGTCGAAATATTACAAAGAAACTCTTGCGATCCAACAATCACTCCAAGTTAATTTTCAATACCACCACTCCTTAAAAATCAATATATATTAAATTTTTAGGTAACATACTTTCCAATAGTCTACAACAAGCCAATTCAAATTTATGTGTTACATATTAAATCCTCCTCGATTGTTAGATCGATGGCATTTAAGATTGATCTTGTGGTGCTCAGGATCGGTCCACCAAATTCTTAAAGCGATCCAATTCAAATTTCATTGTTCAACTTCCAATACATATAAGAAGTTGTGATTCTAAGTTACAATTCAAAAATTGTGCTCAAAATAATAGACAACTACTAATTAACCATCAAAATTAGCTCAATATTTTTATGTATGTTATTTTTTTAATTTCAAAATTATATTACATAATTTATCACAACTCTAAAATTGAATTAACTATCTTATTCATTAACCTAATTTTTGTTAAGGAACCCATTTATTTGATTACATTATTATATATATTTTTAAATATGTAGAATATTCTCTTGATTAAGTATAATTTTTAAACTAATAACTTAACTATAAACATAATCCACATCACTTAGTAATTTTTTAAAAATATATAATTTAAAAATAATTCAAATTAATATAATAAGAACATATTAACTACAAACAATATATAACAGAAATTGATCCGTAACAACATATTAAAGACAAAATAAAGAAAAAGAAGAATCTAGAAACTCTAGCAGAAATTGATCCAATTCCCTCACTTCTTTGTACTGTAAATTTTCCCAGTAAAAGCCAAAAACCTGTTCAACAGATGCGGCGATTTACTGATGCGGCCGCCTGGTTTCTCCGTCGTCCGATTGTCGGAGCTATCGAAAAGTTACAAGCGCGTTAACCAACCTAACAAATACGGACTCAATCAAGAAAACGTAAATCCGACGGGAAATTAAAGAAAGCAAAATTCTACGTCTCTTACCGGCAATCAAAGCCGCCAGCTGTCAGTCTCGAACTCTTCAGAGATCTTTTAATTATGTTTGCCAAGAGTGAAAGGACAGCGGATGATTTGTTAATTGTAGCGATAATAATATATTGAAGTTAGGGGGTGTGTATGACATGGCAGACAATGATTGGTTGGTAAAGCTGCTCATGTACACACAGTCTTTCTGACTGCCACGCGTAGAAAGCTATTTTCTACTTTACTCATTTATAAAATATGAGTTTTATGGTAAGGAAGTATTTTAAATTTAATTAGTTGATTTCGAATTATTATTGAATATGAAATATTTTATATTATTGGTGGGTTCAATGATGTTATGTGTCTTGATTATAGTATTTATTAAGGTTAAAATTATGTTGAGATGTGATTGGATTAGGGTTGACATTTGAATGACTTTGATAGATTAGATCTCCTATTTGTGATAGCTTAACGAAAGATAACTTCTAATTTAATTGTCTGCTCTCATAATATTATGGTTCACTATATAAAAATACAAACATCGAAATCTATAAAATCCTTAGACACATATGTGTGTGCGTATACATATATACACATATATGTGTGTGTTTGTGTGTACATATATATACATGTTTATATATAAGTATAGATACACATATATACACACATACACAACTGTATATATATCTATATGTGTGTGTGTGTATATATATATATACACACACACATGCACCCACACATATACAAACACAAATGTACACATACATATACATGTACATATATATAATTCAAACCTTTTGCAATTTCATTTCTTTAACCATGTTGATCTAGAGAGTAATATATGACTCACATTTCTATTTTTATATCATGTTAGGATTTTATACTATAGCAAAGATATACACATTACTACAAATTTAGAATGTACAACCAAAAGATGCACACATTGGGATGAGATCTCTTAATTATGGCTTCCTCATTTTTTATCAATTGATAAGAAGATAAATGTTAGAGTATAGAAGTATTCTATCTTTTGTTATAGCATCACATGATATAACCTCTAGGTGGTGTATTTGAATACAAAAGATATTAAAAGTATATTGATGTATTAAAAATATAATATTTTTAAAAACTCATCACTATTAATTTGAAAGCTTTTGGATTATAATCATGTAGCAGATTTTTGTATCAATATTTTGGATCACACTTAGGATCACAAAGTGTGATCCAAAATGTTGATACAAAAAATACCTACGTAGTTATAATCTAGAAGGTTTTGAATTCACTTTGATGTATATAAATTTCAAAGGAGGCTTATTGCATTAATCCGACGATTCAAAATATATCATCTAAATTAGTCAAATTATCTAACTTACTTATTAAGTAGCTCTCACATGAAGGCTATGTTGTACTAAATGCTCTTAAAGACTCATTTTTATTAAAAAGGCACCTGAACAAAGTTGTAAGATGCATATAGTTAGAGCGTAACAAAGGTAAAGGGTGTTTAGAGTGATAAACACACTCATCATGATGTTGATGCTAGTTGAAATATAATCTTTTTAATAGAATCTACCAAACTAAAATTGTTAGATAATTTCACCAATTATCAAACTTGTCACTATGTAGTAGAGCCATTAGATGTGGTTTCAATGGTTGCCAAAATTTGTCACAAAGAAGATATAAACACATTATGTAATATTAGAAGAAGCTAGAACATTTAAGATTTGAGAGTATATTCTAAGTTTCTAGGCTCTCTTGGGCTCCTCATTGAAATTCTTATCATATACATGCATACATATATATGTGTTTATATATCTATATAGACATATGTATGTATACACATACGCATACACATACACATACACGTGTACACATACACATATAGACAAATAATCTAAATCTTTTGCAATTTCATTTCTTTAACCATGTTGATCTAGAGAGTAATATATGACTCATATTTATATTTTAAGATTGTGTTAGGATTCTATAATATAGAAAAATATACACCAAACTACACATTTAGAATGTAACAACCAAAATATGCATGTGTTGGGATGAGATTTCTTAGTTATGACTTCCTCATTTTTAATCAATTGATAAAACGATAAATGTAGAGTATAGAAAGATTGTATCTTCTTTTATAACATCATAATATAATATAACCTCTATGTGATGTAGTTGAATACAAAAGATATTAAAAGTATGTTGATGTATTAAATATGATCTTTTAAAGAATTCATCACTACAAATTTGAAAGCTTTTGGATTATAATTGTAGTAATTTTTTGTATCAATATTTTGGATCACACTTAGATTTTGGATCATAGTTAGGATCATAGAGTGTGATCCAAAATATTGATACCAAAAATAATTATGCAGTTATAATCCAAAAGATTTTGAATTCATATTGATGTATATAAATTTCAAAGAAGACATTGTACTAATCCAATGATCCAAAATATATCACTTAAATTAGTCAAAATTATATAACTTAGTCATTAAGTAGCTCTCACATGAAAACTATGTTGTACTAAATGCTCTTAAAGACTCATTTTGTTATAAAGACACTTGAACAAAGTTGTAAAACATATATTTTTAGAGCATAACAAAGATAGAACGATCAAAGAGCTCAAATTAATAAAATTCCACAAGTGAACAAATAAGCACAATAGTGCACATCTATTGATATACAATGAAGAGTGTATAATACAATGATGAATTCTTGCATATATAGGCAAGTTAGATGAGGTAAGAAGGTATAACTGAACATTTGACTAAACCTCTAATAATGCAACACTTGTGAGCTCACTTGACAAGTGTGTGAGAAAGTGTCAAATATGTAAGTAGTAGGTGTCTTAAATGATGAGGACACATGTCTCAATGCTATGAAGTGATACAAAAGACTAAAACTCCTAAAGTAAACTTTAGCTAGGTGTGAATAGGTCAACCCTAGAAAGGTGATTAGCTAACTAGGTGAATAATGACTCTATTTACACCAACAAAAAGTGATAAAGAAACTCATGGTGATGATGATGCTAGTTGAAATATAGTCATTACTAATTGAATCAACCAAAATTGAAATTGCTAGATAACTTCACCAACTATCAAACTTGTCATTACGTAGCAAAGCCATTAGAAGTGGTTTCAATTTTCCAAAATTATCACAAATAAGATATAAACACATCATTTAATATTAGAAAAAGCTAGAACATTTAAGATTTGACAGTTTCATATTCTAGGCTCTTAAGCTCCTCTTTGATATTTTGTACACACACGTGCACATACACATACACATATATAATTCAAACCTTTCACAATTATATTTCTTTAACCATGTTGATCTAGAGAGTAATATATGACTCATATTTTTATTTTTAGATGTATTAGAATTCAATACAATAGCAAAGATATACAACAAAGTACATATTTAAAATGTAACAACCAAAAGATGCATGTATTGGGATGAGATTTCTTAGTTATGTCTTCCTCATTTTTAATCAATTGATAAAAAGATAAATGTTAGAATATAGAAAGCTTTTATCTTTTTTATAGCATCATGTGATTTAACCTCTAGGTAATGTAGTTGAATACAAAAGATATTTGTAGACACTAAAAATATTCCACCTTGTTGTCCTTTTAATTACTATTGATTATCAAATTAATCATCAATCATTTATTATCAAATACTGCTTATCATTTATTATCCATTAATTATCATTTATCACATCATTTATTTTTCTCATTATCCATTTTCAAATCATAATTTCTATTTTTCAATCATCAGTCAACTCCATCATCACTAATAAGTTGACCTAGTCTTTGTTTAGAAACTTTATCTTCACTCCTCAATTAACTTTGCTTTGTTTTAGAAACTTTTTTTCAACCATTAGTCAACGTAGTATTTGAATGGAAACTTTATGAACACAATTATCCATCATTTTAATTAGATAATTCAATATTATCTCCTCATCGCTTTGAAATGAAAAATTTCTATTGATAAGTCAAGTTGACTCCACAGATTCTCTAATGAATTGAAGTATTTGATCTTATCCTCATCTCCTATTTAATTTTTCCTCAAAAGGTCTATAAATAGGATCATTCATTCATCAATTTTATATCCCACTTTAATTTATTATCCATTAATTATCATTTATCACATCATTTATTATTCTCATTATCCATTTTCAAATCATAATTTCTATTTTTGAATCAATCATCACTAATTAGTTGACCTAGTCTTTGTTTAGAAACTTTATCTTCACTCAATTAACTTTGTTTTATTTTAGAAACTTTTTTCAACCATTAGTCAACGCAGTATTTGAATGGAAACTTTATGAGCACAATTATCCATAATTTTAATTAGACAATTCAATATTATCTCCTCATCGCTTTGAACTGACAAATTTCTATTGATAAGTCAAGTTGACTACACAGTTTCCCTAATGAATTGAAGTCTTTGATCTTATCCTCATCTCCTATTTAATTTTTCCTCAAAAGGTCTATAAATAGGATCATTCATTCATCAATTTTATATCCCACAGTTTAATTTATTATCCATTAATTATCATTTATCACATTATTTATTATTCTCATTATCCATTTTCAAATCATAATTTCTATTTTTCAATCATCAGTCAACTCCATCATCACTAATCAATTGACCTAGTCTTTGTTTAGAAAATTTATCTTCACTCCTCAATTAACTTTGCTTTATTTTAGAAAAAAAAATTCAACCATTAGTCAGCGTAGTATTTGAATGGAAACTTTATGAGCACAATTATCCACAATTTTAATTAGATAATTCAATATTATCTCCTCATCATTTTGAAATGAAAAATTTCTATTGATAAATCAAGTTGACTCCACAAATTCTCTAATGAATTGAAGTCTTTAATCTTATCCTCATCTCCTATTTATTTTTTCCTCAAAAGGTATATAAATAGGATCGTTCATTCATCAATTTTATATCCCACACTTTAATTTATTATCCACTAATTATCATTTATCATATCATTTATTATACTCATTATCCATTTTCAAATCATAATTTCTATTTTTGAATCATCAGTCAACTCCATCATCACTAATTAGTTAACCTAGTCTTTGTTTAGAAACTTTATCTTCACTCCTCAATTAACTTTTCTTTATTTTAGAAACTTTTTTTCAACCATTAGTCAACGTAGTATTTGAATGTAAACTTTATGAGCACAATCAGGGCTTAAATTTGATGGCCGTATGATTGTATTTAGAGATTTTTGCCATAAAATACAATCAAAATTTTAAGAAGATTGTATCAGATGGAAGGAGAGATTTTGGATAGACTGTCAAAATTTATATAGAAATATAATGATATACATATTTGATTTATATATAATTTTACTTACACTAAGGTATATCATAATGTTTTAAGGGCACCTTTGAATAGATAACTGTCATTAAAAAATTTGTTGACAGGTAAGGTTGACCATCAAATTTAAGCCCTGAGCACAATTATCCATCCTTTTAATTAGATAATTCAATATTATCTCCTTATCACTTTGAAATGAATTTTTTTTATTGATAAGTCAAGTTGATTCCACAGATTCTCTAATGAATTGAAGTATTTGATCTTATCCTCATTACTATTTATTTTTTCTTCAAAAAGTCTATAAATAGGATCATTCATTCATCAATTTAATATCCCACACTTTATGCAAGTCTATTCATTCAAAATCAAATCAATCATCAAATAAGTGTTATGCTGCTAAGATTTAGCATCCACATCCAAAGGCGAAGCAACAACTTTCATATTTGAGGTTGCATGTAATTTCAAGAGATTTGAAAATCAAATTTTTTAGAAGCTTGCTAAGGAGAAATAGGCATCACAATTTCATCTAGAAGGGCCAAGAAATGAATTTCTATATATAATAGTCCATACTTTGGTGTAGGATAATGTTTTAGACTAAAAAAACACATATTTTGAGCACTTTCTTTGTTATTTTGTACATTTGTATGGATTTGTACTTTTGAGTTGTGATGGAAAGCTAGTTCTAAGGTGGAGGTTGTGAATTAGGTTATTCTTTCAAATTAGCAACAAGAAATTAGGTATAATCAAGCAAAGTAATTGTTTATTTTTCAAACTTCAAATGAGCATATCTTGCATGAACGTTGTCATATTTTTTAATTTATCAAAAAAATTGCAAGGAATCTAATGGTGCAACTTGTTTATCATTTCAAAACATTTATTTTTATGTTTTGGAATGATAATTGAATGCATGGACTCCTCTTCCCCAAAAAGCATAAAACTTGAAAAATAAATCCTTTTCGCAAGCAAAAGAGAAAATTAAAAAACTTCCAACATATTGGTTTTGTAGGATAACCATGTAAGAAGAGAAAAATAAACTATTTTTCTTTTAAGTTCATGAAGTTTCCATAGTCCATGACAATATTGATCAAAATATTTCTGGATTAAAAAGAACATCAACGTTTCAGATCATACTCCACGATCCATCATCAAGGTGCAATGCAGATAGAGAGAAGAGTCAATATTGTCATCCAAAAATATTTTTATGAATATTTTTATTTTTGTGTTTTGTTTCTATTTGTGTCTTTTTCAAATCATTATGACGAAGGATTAAAATGATCATTACACATTTTGATTTGGATAATTAATGAATTAGTGTCTTTTAATCCTGAAAGTGTGTGTATGCTCCCCCGCCCAAACTTGATGTTGTAGCAGTTCATAGTCTCTTAGGAATCTACCTTCCCCTCCTCAAATTGCTTTGGGGTGGCCTTTGGGAGGGGATTCTGGTGGTGGTGCCTTTGGATGGCCCTCTCACAGAGCTCCTAGTTGGCCACTTGTCGACTCTTCCAAGTGGCAATCACATTTGGATCTAGTGATATCTCTATAGCATGCCCATTGTTTTACTCACTAATTTTTCTAAGTTTTACCCACAAGTGAATAGTTTATGCATCTATCAACAAGAGCACTAAAATTTTCTTTTCTTTTCAATTATAAATGCACCATTTGAAACATAACCTTCCAAACTTCTCTATTGCATATACAAAGAATCTTTCCAATAATATAAGCATGATTTCACTTTACATAAATATATTCAAGATAACATTTCACTTTTACAATTTCCATATAGATGGACACATGAATACATACTTAGCTTCAACAAGCTTACATGAACTAGAAATACAAATGGTCCAGAATGTCCTCCCAAATCTTGACCACCAACTTCATAAGGAGAAGCATCACTCAAGCACTTTTTTGTCAACCATGGACTAACTGTGTTCCAATGCACATCTACCAAACTTGGTAAGATGGCCCACCCTTTGATGAAGAGATTGGTCTGGTAACCTCATCCTTCAAATAGCCTTTCTTGAGCATAGTGATGTGTCCTACATATCTAGAGCTTACCATAAATTCAACCTATATTTCTATGATATTCTCAGCCTAGCATGTACTTGGATCACAGTGAATTGACAATGTAGACAGTGGCTACCTACAATACTTTGGCCAAAGATTCAACACCCAGTACTTCAAGTGAGGGTAATCTATATTCACCACTATAATTGCTCGATTTGTATTTTGACCATTAGTATTCTATTCTATTCTAGGTTATTCCCTTTCATGTGGTTTATCCTAACCCTAAGAACAACCTTCCCATTATCTATTTATATTAAACTAACATTGTAAACAAGTATCACGAAACAACTCTATCTTATGCTACACACCTAGAGTATTACTATACTTCGTATATTACCAACATTCTACGTATAGTATGAATAGTATTTATATTCATAAAATAGTACAATCATTGTATGCATATCTATACGAATATATATCAAAAGTAAGGTATCACAAAACAAGAAACAACCAAGTGATATGCAAGCATATCCAAGCATCTCACACAAGTAAAAGATAATCTTTCAACATGACAATAAAATAAACAATATTTCCAACATAATAACAAAGAGGTAGAAATCAACATGCTTGCTTAAAGTTTCCAACTGAATAATCTTCTCCTCAAGTTCACTTGCAACTTTCACTACGAACTACCCAAATTCCTCTACTAGCTTCACTCTAAATCTCTCAACAAAACAAATGAATTCAACAATATAACTCTCAATCTCACAGACTCTCAACTTACTTTGCACTAAATTTGTAGCAGAATAACTCTGAGAAATCAAATTGACAAGTGATACATTTTGTAGAATGAGCACCTCTATTTATACTAATTTGTGAGCAACCAAAGGCTACAAACAAGTAAGTATTTATGCCACCTTTTATCCTCATGCAATGAATCACTAGGCTAACTCACAGGTTTTCAACACATCAAAGTCCTCACCATTTAAATGGCTGAGTCGACTTATATATGGGACAACAAGGTTTAAACAAGTTTCCTAATATGAATTCCTTTACAAAATATTGCCAAGTTTGCACTTCACTGAGTCTCTATTCTATTTGCAGGCTTATGTGAATTTGAACACCTCTTAATCATTACAAACTCTTGATTATATGGCGCCACATTCATATATTGGTGCCCTAGTTTGTAGCGCGATTTTTACTAATTCTAAAGGTATTTAAAACAGTTTATACATCCCTTCTAATGCTTACACAACAATGTATGACTCATACATGCTTCCTTCAATGGTTTTGACTTGGTCTTACATTCTTTATGCATTGGTTGGTATTCCTTTATAAGTTGTGCCATATGTGTTATATGCACTTTGCATTATCCAATGCTTTACTTAATATCAACGCTATGTTATGCACTTTAGAGATTATCATAATAACTATCATATATATATATATATATTCATTTCATAAAGTTTATCAAATACATTTAATTAATAAACAAGTATATATATATATACGATTATATATAAATATACATATTAATATATATGTTACTATATTAATTTACACATGTATATATTAATATTTATATATATATATATACATATGTACACAATATTATTTTAATATCTTTATAAAAACACTCATACGCACAATTTCGTCGATCGACATATATACATGGAATGTATATATATATATGTCACCTTAGTCCAATTGGTAGTCCCATGCATATGGGCAATCCATCCATGAGCATGTGTAGGTACATCTACCTATGTATACTCATGTACGTATTCACTCATATGTATGAGTTTACCATAGACACGTACATATATTACATATATACATTTTATGCATATGACTCATCGACATAACAATAGACACACAAATAAGGATTTCCACTTATCATCAAGACTCATCACATACCTCATTCCAAACATCCATAAACAAGATCACAATTCAATATAAACACACATAACTAGAGTGAAGATCACTTACCATCTACCCAAATGGCTTGACTCAATTAAGACTAACTATGGCATGAGTGTGTGAATGATCAGTAAGACTAAGAGGTTACCAAACCAAGTTCTTCTCCTGAGTGATACTTCCCCTCTCTTTCGAAGGCTTGAACCTATTCCTACATTCAACTTAGTTCACCATACCGGTAGTTAGCCAAATCAATGCATTCATATACCTCTCATACAGGTCATATTCACATTATATATATCATATACTGAATCATAAAGCATTTAATTGAATCAAACATTCATTCAGCATATTTCCATCAACACTTCAACTCTCTTCTTTGCAACTTTCCTGCTCTTGTGTTTTTGAATTTCCTGGCTTTTCACTCCTAAATTGACTGGTTGATTGATGGGATGGGATGGTCTAGTAGGAGGCCCAACAAGGCCCCCCATCCCAGGAATGTTGTTCCCAAGCATGGTCTTGTGTTTGGGTTTGCTGCTTCCAAAAATGTTGTTCCCCATAGTGGAATTCCTTCTGGCACTGTTGTCCCTTCTTCTACAAAATTGGCAACTCGTACTTCTAGCAAGTCGCCTCTATCCCCTCCTTTGGGATTGGAATCTTTCTTCTGTGAAGAAGTCCCTATTTCATTTGTGGATAAACTAGTTGGTAGAGGCTCGCCAATTATGGCTAGGCTGAACACAGAGCCTACTTCCTATTTAGTAGATAAGCGATAAATTGATGTTCTTGAAGCTCTTATGATTAAAGAAATGGACAACCTCAAGCTATCATTGGTGGAAAGTTCTTGGTGTACTACTCGAATATAGACCAGGTTAGGCAATGGGCTAAATCTATCTAGAATTTAAAAGGTAGTGTTTCCATTAGTGCTATGTCTAAAGTTATTTTCCTTTTTACTTTTGTTGTTTATGAGGATATGTTAAAGGTCCTTACGGGAAGCCCATGGGCCTTTGATGCTAGTTTTAAGAACTTCCTTTCATTGTGTAAATAGAAAAAGGATTTTGACCACTTTGGTGACTTGGGTGTTGCTGCTCCTATGTAGGTACGTCTATCTAGGCTACCGTTAGAATTTTGGGAGCTAGGTATCTTCAAGGGGATTGCTAACTTATTTGGGAGTTTGCTGGTTGTTGATGAAATTAACCAAGAGAAGTCTCATCTAGTCTTTGCTCAAATTTGTGTTAATTTTGTTGTTAACACTATTTTTCTAACCTCTATTGTCTTAAAGTCGAAGTTTGGCAATTGGTCTCAACCCCTTGAATATAAAAATTCTAGACTATTTTGTCAATCTTGCAAAAAATTCAGCCATCTCATTCACTCTTGCAATAGAAAGCCTCAAGGTTTAGAAAGTGATGCCCCCAGCTCTTTTTTTATGTCTTATGTTCCAAAACCATAGGTTTTTGTTGATTCCGCCCTATCCAAGAAGAAGAAAAAATGGTGATATGTTGGAGACTTTAATTGAACCCTCCCCTGAGTTTGGTGTGATTTCAGAGGCCCAGGTAGCTCATGAAGGTTTCCTCGATGCGTCCCGAGATTTGAGGAGAGACGTATGTTTAGAATTGACCTCTTATGGTGGTAGTAATCTTATTTTTGGAGCACAACATATTTTTAAGGAAACAATTGATGTGACCAAATCAGTTTTTAAATCCCTTATTGATCTTGAAGCAAATCTAGGCTTGATAGACATTTCTACACATCCCCTTGTAGATATGTCAGAGTTTATTGAGGAAGGTGAAATTGTTTCTCAAATTGGCTAGGAAATAGACTCATCTTCCCCCTCTCCTCCTAAATCCCCTGATGATAGTTCTCTCACCCCTATCAAAAAGAAGGAAAGAATATCAACGATTCATTGGCTCTGTTGGGTTTCCCTTCTTCTCCCTCAAAAGATGTTGATGATGAAGACTGGGTTCAGGCTAATTATAAGTCAAAAAAGAAGAAGAAACTTGTGGTGGAGGAAATAAGGTGGAAAACCTTCCCAAAAGTAAAAAGAAACAAAGATACTGTTTGTGATGTGGCTTTGGGTAGACAAGAGACTTTGGACTCCATTGCGGGGAAAAAGTCTAAAAAGAAGAAAGGGATGTTGCTTCCCCCCCTAACAAAATCAAGGTGATTCTGCAATTTGTTTTAGTGATCATGAAGATTATTTCTTAGAATATTAGGGGCCTTAATAACCCCTATAAACATTTTTTGGTTAAAACCTGCTTATTGGACAACAAAGTTGATGTTCTTGTGCTTCAAGAAACCAAAATCAAGAAAGAAACTTTTGATAATATTGTTAGGAATATCTGGCCTAATGCTAATTTTGTTCTGAGTGATGTTGAAGGTGTTTCTGGAGGTATTGCTACTCTATGGAACCTATCTAAACTTAAAGGTTCTTTGGGTTTCTCTAGTAAAAACTATCTTATGGTCTTCTTTGAAGATCTTATCACTTTTGAAAAATGGAATTTGATAAATGTTTATGGTCCCAATTCCCACCGGGATAGACAACTACTTTGGGAATTCTTGGATGACAACATAAAGGGAAGTAAGGATGGATTTTGGATGCTTGGAGGTGATTTTAACTCACCACTTCTTTGATTTGAAAAGTTGGGGGGTTTGGATGACTATTTAGATAGTATGATGGACTTTTCTGGTTTTATAAACTTTGTTGGGCTCTTTGACATCCCCCTTCTTGACAACCAATTTACCTAGTCTAATAGGAGGTCTAGGAATCAATTAATTCAAGTCAAATTGGATCGGTTCCTAGTCTCCTCAAATTGGAATATTTCACAACACCTCTCTTTATCTGCTCTGCTAAGAATTGGTTTTGATCACAATGCCATTGTGCCTAAGAGGAATGTTGACTCTACATAGGGTCCATTTCCCTTTATATTTGAAGTTATGTGGACTCTCCACCCTGGTTTTGGTACCTTAGTTAAAAAATGATGGAATGAACCCTCAACTGACACCCTTATGTTTTTCCTTGCTAATAAATTGAGAAGAATTAAAGAAAGAGTGAAGAGATGGAACAAACTTTTCTTTGGTAATATATTTGATAACAAAAATTCCTTGGGAGACAACATTAAGGAGATATAGGATAGGATGGAGGTAGGTGTGGTGGATGAAGCTATTTGTAGCTATGAACAGGACCTCAGAGCTCAAAGGTTTAAGGTTAACAAACATGAGGATATCTTCTAGAAACAAAAATCTCATGTTCAATTGCTTATGGAAGGGGACCGTAACACTAAATTCTTCCACCAGTCTACTATGAAATATAGAAGCAGGAAAAAGATAAGACAACTTAAGAAGGAAGATGGCAATATGGTGAGTAATGAAAAAAGAAATCGTTATTGAAGTTATGGCCTTCTTATCCTCTTTCAAGAAGGAACCTGTGGTTTCTCAACAAGACTTTGATGAAGTTATTCAAGTTATTCCCAAGGCGATTCTTATTAGGACCTTTAGGAGATGTCAAAAGCTATTTCTCTCTAGGAATTCAAGTATGATATTTTCTCTTTTGGATCATACAAAGCCCCTAGGCTAGATGGGTTTCCCCTGCCTTTTTCCAGCTCTATTAAGATGTTGTTAATAAATATTTCTTGAACGCTTCCAGAGACTTCTTTAGATCTAGTAGGCTTCTTAATCAACTTAATGCTACTTTCATTGCCCCGATTCATAAATTGGAAGATGTTACCTCTATGCATCCCTATTAGTCTATGTAATACTATGTATAATTTTTTTCTAAGATTGTTGTGTTTAGATTAAAATTTGTTCAAAATTAAAGCTAGAAATAAAAAAGGCTTTGTTTAGGGAAGACACATTTTGGATGCTGCTATTACTACTTGAAATTCTCCACTCCATGGACCTCAGTAAAAATGCAAGGATGGCTCTGAAACTTGGTATCTCTAAAGCCTATGATCATGTTTCCTGGTTGTTTTTATTTGTTGTTCTCAGGAAATTTGGGATTAATGGTAGGTTTCTAAAGCTAATCACTGCTTGTGTTACTACTCTGATGTGTTCAGTCTTGGTGAATGGAAAGGTTTCTTCTCTTGTGGCCAAGGCCTTAGGCAAGGGGACCCTCTCTCCCCTTATCTTTTCATTATTGTTGTTGAAGTCTTGGGTAGAAACATCCAAAAACTTCTAGAATCTAAAGTTTTCAAAGGTGTTAAGGTGGAATCAACCCTCCCGCCTACCTCTCATCATCAGTTTCTTGATGATACAATCCTCTTTGGTGAAGCTTTGGTTGAGGAAGCTAGTCATTGGAAATTCATCTTGAATGATTATGCCCGTGCTTTAGGTCAGCATGTCAACTACAATAAGAGCACAATATACTTCTTCAATTTTGACTAGGTTGTGAAAGACAAATTCGTTCACATATTAGGATGCCAGGAAGTTTTTTTTCCTATTGCTTATCTTGGCCTTCCCCTATTCTCTAAAAAACTAGATAGAAATTTCTGGAACCATATTATTGAAAAAATTCAAAAGAATTTGGTTGGCTAGACAGGAAAACTCCTAAACCAAGCTAGGAAGCTCCAATTGTTAAAAGCTTCCCTTCAAATATTCTAGCATACTCTTTGTCAATGTTTAATATTCATGCGTTTATAGCTGAAAAAATTGAACAAATTCAAAAAATATTTATGTGGTTTGGAACAGAGGAAAGAAAAAAAAATGGAACTAGTTGGGTGGGAGAAATTTTGTGCTCCTAAAAATATTGGAGGCCTGGGAATAAGGAGAATTAAGCTCTTTAATAAAGCTCTTGTAACCAAGCTGGGGTGGAATTTACTGGAAGGAGCCAAGGACTGGGTTCGAATCCTTAAAGCTAAATACCTAAGAAACATAGACCGAGGTTGTTTCCTTTCTGCCCCAGAGTTTCCTTATGGTTATGTCTTCTGTAATCACCTCCTTAAAACCAAAAGTGTGTTAAAGTTGGGTGTTAGGAAGCACATTCGTAATGGTTTGGAAACTGATTTCTAGAAATACTCTTGGTTTAGTGGGCCTCCTCTCACTTTTGTTGTCCACCTCAACCCCTTAAAACAAGACTGATCAAAACTTGTGGAAAGAAGGTTGCTGGTTACATTAACTGGGATGGTCTAGAACCTAATTGGATCAACTTTGATAATCAATTTTTGGGAGCTAATCTAAGGGATGCTAGACAACAAAACTGGGCCCTTGATGTGCAAAGGCTTCACAATTTAATAGGGGAGGCTACCCTCTTCTCTAGAGATAGGAGGGATGAGTGAATTTGGACCAAAAACCCTTCAGGATGTTTTTTAGTTAAAAAATGCCTATTTGGAATTAGAAAAACCTCTTTTAGTCAACAGGGGTTTCCAATGGGACAAGGTTTGGATTAAAAATCTAACTCCAAAGATTAACTATTTATGGTGGGCTGCTTCTCATGGTAAAATCCTTACTATTGATAATCTGGTTAAAAGGGGGTTTCAATTTGTTATCAAATGTGTTCTTTGTAGAGAAGAGGATTCTATTATGCACTTCTTCTTCCATTGTTCATTCTCAAGAGAATTTTGGTCCTTCTTCCTTCCCCTGTTGCTCATTAAATGGGTTTCTCCGCCTTCTATGAAATTTTTCATTAACAGTTGGTCCTTTTTCCCTTTCTCTCACAAGATTATCTTGGACCTTTTGAATCAAGTCCCTCCCTTTGTTGCCTAGGGGATTTGGAAGGAGAGGAATAATCGGATTTTCAAGGAAACTAAGAGAAACAACTGTGATTTATATTTTTCTATTAAGTCCCAAATTCAGGAAAATGTGGAAGTGGGAGGTTACAACTACTCTAAGGTTTTGCCTTCCTATAAAGAGATGAGAATCAAACAACTATGGGGCCTCAAAAAGGATCTCTCCAATTTCAATTGGGCTACTTACATTTCAAGGAAGTCTACTCTGTGGATTCCCCTAGAGAAAGATCGTGTTAAATGTAATTTTGATGGTTGCTCTAAGGGAAACCCTAGTTTGGCAGGGGTGAGAGGTATAATCAGGAATCACAATGGAGATTGTATTGTTGGTTATGGTAAAAACCTAGGGGATTTTTCTAATAAAAAAGTGAAGGATATGGCTACATGGGGTGGTATTAAATTGTTGAAAGATTTAGGCTTCCAACAAATCATCTTGGAAGGAGATTCAAAGCTAATTGTTGATATTTTGAAAGGGGACAATGCTGCTCCTTGAGAATTAAGAGACATAATGGATAGTTGCAAGTTGCATATGCAATTTTTCACTTATTGTAGAGTCTAACATGTTTATAGGGAAGGGAACTCCTCTGCTGACATCACTGCCAATGAGGTTCTTAAGTGTAACACCTAGACTCATTAGGAGTATGGTGAGTTGCCTAGGGTGCAATAAAAGATCGTGTTTTAAATGAGAAATATGAACATGCTTATACATTATAAGTATTGGATAAGGGGTCCCGACAGAGTGATTATTAGACTTGGTGATAGGATGGATACTAACGTTAATAATAACAAGTTTGGTATGTCTTGCTTTATGTAAATTGTTAAAGTGATTTTCATCTTGTATATTGTGTCATTATTAGAATTGGTGATTGGATGGACATTAAGGTTAATAATTGTAAGATTGGAAAGTCACATATCATGAAAAATGTAGAGGAGATTTTCTCTAGCACTAAATTACACGAGTTCATCATTTCCAAGTACCCTTTGTATCACATGATTGTTTGCAACCACAAAGCCTTGGTCACTTCAAATATTTTTAACATGTCATATGTATTTTCCTACCCCATTCTTGAGACTCGACCTGATCTTATTAATCTAGCTATATTTATTATGGTAAAGTTTAATCATGCCATTTGTCCTAGGGATCGTGTTTCTGGCTTATCTCATCTGGCAGATTTAATTTTATAATTCAAACAACTTTCTTTGCTTCATTATCTATGTTTGTCATCTCCACAATTTTAGTGCCTTGGGTGGTAAATTTGTTGTGTCTGGGGGTGGTATGAAGAGATGAACTAATAAGAAGAAAAACCCTAAAAGTCTACAATCTTCAAAAATGGGAGTGTCGAGGAAGAGAACTGAACCCCCTAACTATTAGTTCTTAAGAAAAATGTTGATCTCTGGCATATGTTTTGAGAGGTTGGTATGGATTTTTTTTTTGAAGTTATGATAGGTTATAATGAAACTCTGACTGCTAAGTTCACTAACTCTTTGGAAAAAGGCCATGTCTCCATTGGTGCAATGAAAATTGAAGTTACAACCTAGCTAATTGATGAGGCTACTAGTTTGGCGAATAAAGAAAGAAAGGTGGTGAAGAAGAGTGGGGCGGTCTACCAAAAGTTTGTCAAGATATTTCTGCATGATGGAGAGTTTCTTATGAGGTTCTAGAATGGGTATGCCAGGCTTGACCTTCCTCAATTGTTTTCCTTGGTAAGCATGTTTGTAATGTGATATTTCACTCTTGAAGGTAGGTACATGACTATGCATGCCTACCATTTCCATATCCTTAATCACATCCACCATAATGATAGGATAAATTTTTCATTCTATTTTCTTTCATCCCTACAACAAAGTATTGAAATTGGGGCTTCGCCTCCATTGCACTTGGGCTTAATGTTGGCTCTTTATAAGTATGCCCTTACGAATAACCCCCGTGGCAACCTATTGATTTCTTGGTAGGATAATCCACACCATAATGATGATGATAATGCTAGCCCTCCCCACCATATTGATGATGATAATGTTGGCCCTCCCCAGGCTATTGTGCTTTTGAATCCTATGTCTGACCCTAGGCCCCCTTCTCCTCATGTGGATTCTATGGATGGTAGCCTCGTGAGTGCTTTCAATTTGGATACCCCTAGCTCTAAACCATCTGCCTCAAAGTCTAATATTTCCTTTGTGGTAAATCCCCTCGAGCTAGAATTGTTCAAAGCTACCCCTGAAAAAAGGAAACACTCCTCGCTACTCTTCGAATCCCCCAAGTTTAATAGCTCTAAAATAGACCAACAAACCCCAAAGCATGGAAATGTTATTACCGTAGTTGAATACTCTGATGGTCCCCAAAAGGAGGATTTTGATGAAGGGTAGATGGGAATGTTGCAGGGTGGTTGACGTTTGACAAGATTGGAAAAAGTTACTAGTTCAGATAAAAAAGGTAAAAAGAAGGAGACTATAATTGAGGAAGAGGAACAACTATCTATGGAAGAATTTGAACCCCAAGTGGAGGAGGAAAGTGAAGGTATGGAGTGTGATGACGCAGACTATGAGATGGAAGAAGAGGAACTGGAGGATGAGGAAGATGAAAAGATGGAGGTAGAAACTAATGGGGAAGAGGAATTGTAGGTGATTGAGAAGGAGGTATGCAATGTGGAGGACATTGCAAAGGGTACTTCTATTCTTGAGGACACTAACATTATTTTTTTGAAAAGTCGAATCACCTTTTTGCAAGTTTAGGTTGAAGACATGGAGAAAGTGATCACTACTTTGATGAAGGTGATTGACGGTTTGATGAGGCGTGCTATGGTTGGAGTTGTTTCTGGTCAATTTAAGATCAAGAAGCAACTTAAGAAAGCTAGGAAATAGGAAGGCATGAAGACTTGACCAATGCTGCTAGATTGGACTGGAGGGAGTTCGTCTCTTAGATTGGTGAATTTTGGGATTTGATAGCTAATTTTCCAAATAATGACATTGTTCTTGCTCTATTTTTGCTTTGGCTTTATGTCTACCTTGTCGGTTACTTAGGATGATCGTTCCAGACTATTACTTTTTTCTTGCTAGGATTTGGTTTAGAATTTTTTGGACTATGGTTAATATTTTATATGGCATGTGTGCCACTTTTTGGGACAATATATGGTATAATTTTTTTTATTATAACTATAATGATCCTATGGATGTAATACTAGTTTTGGCCTGCGAACCCCATATGGCTACTTTCTAGTAGTTAGATTGGTTACTATTTTTTGGGTGTGTCTGGGGTTGTTTCCTAGTCTGTCTCATTCCTTTTTGTTCTAGCTCTTTTTGTTACTACGAGATCAAGGCCCTTCCCTACTTATGTAATCAAAAACATATTTCGATAAGAATTCATAAATAAAACACATTCACATTTATTGAAGCAATTTACCAAACAAGGTAGTAATAAATAGGTAATAAATAACACATGGGGTGTAACATATTCCCCCCCTTGTGAGTCATCGTCCCCAATGATTTTCAAGTATCAATATGACCATAGCATAAAGCGCACGTCACAAAATAAAACATCATTATTTATCAAGAGTTTTCAAAATCTAGCAAGACTTGTGGAAACTTCTGCTTCATTTCAGCATAGTCTTCCCATGTGGAAAAATCTTCTACATTTTGATCCCACTAGACCTTGCATTAAATAACATCTTGATTATGTAAGTGAATCTTACATGTTATGAGCACCTTGAGCGGCTTGATTTTTACCACCCTTGGGTCCTACACATGTAAAGCATTCCAATCAATAACATGGTTATCGCTTGGTATATACTTTTTAAGATATGAGACATGAAAGATGTTATGCATCATGCAAGAGCTAGTGGAAAGGAAATCCTATATGCAACAAGGTTGATTTATTCAAGAACCTCAAAAGGTCCAACGTAGCGTGGAGATAGTTCAGATGACTTTCCAAACTTGATAGAACTCTTATGAGGTTTAACTCTCAACAAAACCCTATCCCCCACTACAAAATTCCTAGGAACCTATTTAGAATCAACGTAACTTTTCTACCTATTAGTAGCTTCTTCGAACCTCTGCTTAATGATTCCAACTTGTTCCTCCATTTTTGCTAACATCTTTGGCCCAAGGCTTATCCTATCTTCCACCTTATCCTAGCTTATAGTAGTTCAAAACTTCCTGCCATATAATGCTTCAAATGGAGCCATCTTGATCATAGAATGATAAGAGTTATTATATGAAAACTATACCAAAGGTAGATAATCCTCCCACTTGTATTTATGATCCATGCAATACATCCTTAGTAGGTCTTCTAATACTTGGTTGACGCTTTCAATTTGTCCATTTGTTTCTAGATGATAAGCATAACTTATGTTTAGTTAAGTTCCAAGTGAATAAAACAAGGTTTTCCAAAACCTAGATGTCACACATAAGCATCCCTATCAGAAATGATATTTTTAGGAATCCCATACAATCTAAATATCTCTTGAACAAAATTTCAAGCTATTATAGGAGCTCCATTGACCAGATTTCTTGGTATAAAGTGGCTACCTTACTAAGCTTGTCAACCACTACAAGAATGTTATTGTGTTTGTTCCTTGACATAGGGAGACCTTGCACAAAGTCCATGCTAATGAATTGCCACTTACTTTCTGGAACTTCATGTGGGTACAAAAGACCTACAAGATGATGATGCTTTGCCTTCACTCTTTAGTATTCTAAGAAACTTGCTACAAACCTTGTAGCATCTCCTTTCATACCCTTCCAGAAATATAATGGCTTTACATTTGTCTTGGTTACACCCAAATGTCCTGCATATGGTGCATTGTGCACTTCTTTCCATACCAAGTCCTTCAATTCCCCAAAATTAGGTACATAAATTCCCCCTTTCAACCTTAATAATCCATTAGGTTCAAGGTGATATCCTTCATACCTTTGATCTTATGGATCATTCATGAGTGCTTTCTTGAATTTTTCATAAAATTCATCACTCTTAGATTCTCACAACACTTGACCCTTGAAGTCAGTTTGGATTGATATCATCAAGGATATATATCTCCTATGACTTAAGGCATCAAAAACCTAGTTCTCTTTCCCCTTGATATAATTCATATTGAAATCATAGTCGGATATCAACTCTAACCATCTTCTTTGCCTTGCATTAAGATTAGGTTGGGTAAACAAATACTTGAGACCATGGTGATTGGTCTTGAGTTCAAATGGTTTCCCTAACAAATAATATCTCCACATCTATAAAGCATGAACCACTGCTGCTAATTCTAAATCATGCAAAGCATAATTTTATTCATAGGGCTCCAACTTCCTAGACTCATAGGCTATGAATCACCCATCTTGCATTAATGCTCCACCCAGTTCTTCTTCTTTACATAGATTACAAGTGCTCCCTAGGGTGAAACACCGAGTCTTATAATCCTTTATTCAACAACTCTTCTAGTTGTGCCTTTAACTCCATTAATTCAGTTGTGGTCATCCTATAAGGTACTTTCGATATAGGTTCTGACCCTAGTACTATATCGATGGAGAAATTAAATATCCCCTTAGGGGGTAATCCAGGTAATTCTTCTGGAAATACATCCTCAAATTTCCATAAAATAAGATATTTCTCCATATCCATTTTTTTAGATTCCAATACCTCACCTTCTTCTACATCTTGAAAATATTGAGTCCATAATATACTATATCATCTTGAGAGATGAATTCCTTACATTCCTCAAGCTTCTCCATTTTTACTGCAAAGAGTTGCAAACCTTTCTTCTTTGTTCTATGCATCTGCACTATAGATATCTGTCGTAACTTAACCTCTCTAGGAATTCTTTGCATTGACACCCAGTTACCTAGATCGTCTAAAATTTTACTATTTTTGCATGACAATCTACCTTGGCCCTATGTCTCCATAGCCAATTCATCCCTAAGATGGCATCATAAGATCCTAAGGGAGCTATGTATAGATTCACCTCCATTGAGAAACTTGGAAGTTCAACTCTTGCTTCAAATAGACATTGACTTACCTCAACTCTTGTCTGGTTAGCATATTCTACAACCCAAGAATGTTCCATGTAGCCAACTTTTCTAGACATTTGAATTTCTATTCTAGGTGAAATAAAATTTGTGTGGCACTAATATCTATTAAAATTGAAATAGGAATTCTAGACAAAGTACCTTATATCTCCACTAGAGTAATTTGGTACTCCGCTTGCTGATTATCCTCTACAACATGAATCTTTTGCTGGTATAAAAATCTTTGAGAAGGAATATGGTTACCATGTGGTTGTGACCCTAAAGGTTTGTTTGGACAAGTAATGGTCCCCGCCACATGTATAACACCCTTTCACTAGTCCCCTCCTTTTCGTTGGTCTTCCAAAGTTACTTTCATTTCAACCAGTATTTCCATTAAAGTTTTTATTATTTCCCCTTCGCTCTTTCCTTGATTCATTCCAATTATTTTTAGATCCCTTATCCCCTTGCTTCTAAAAACTTGGCCCTTCACTAGGTTTCCTTGGAGCTTGATTGGTCTGCATCTAGAACTAGACTTCTTTTTATTTCTTTCCCAGTAGTTTGAGATAGACCTAAGCCTTTGTTCCTACTTAATTTTCTTTTCATACACCAAGTCCATGGTAGCTAGACTGTGTATGTCTACCTCATCACCTATTTGCACATTTAAACCCATGATAAACTTCCTTATAGAGAATCACTTATCCTTCTGGTACATAGGTATGTACTTCAGGAGTCGAGTGAACTTTTCCCAATACTCATTCACTGAGGAGTCACCTTTCCTCAAATTTTGGAAGTCAATGAGATTTTGGTCATAGAAGAGTTGGGGAAACCATTGATTTTGAAAAAAATCCATAAA
Organism: Sequoia sempervirens; assembly: GCA_007258455.2. NCBI lineage: Eukaryota > Viridiplantae > Streptophyta > Pinopsida > Cupressales > Cupressaceae > Sequoia > Sequoia sempervirens. The sequence continues at coordinate 44,578,641 of VDFB02000363.1, forward strand.
TTCACTCCAAGTGAGGCTTAAGGAACTAAGCCCAAGCTCCATTTTCTTACTCATCCACCAGTTGGATGCTTCACCCGCTAACTAAAATACTCCCCATACATCTTTAGTGACCTCAGAGTAATTTCTAATTTTGAAATATTTCTCCATTTCTGTATGCCACACTTGTACTACATCTCCAGTAACACTAACTTCAAATTTTGGTGGTGTGATCTTTCTCATGTCTCTAGATAACTCACATGCCAAACGCTTCTTTTTGGCTCCTTCAAACAAAGATTGAGGCCTATTACTCTCTTGATCACTAGATTTAGTATGATTTAGGGAATCCTCCCCTTCTTCCTCATTGTTGGGAACTTCTTCCTCATTATTTGGAACTTATTGTTCCACCCTTTCCTTTCCCCTAACTTCCTATTCAAGGTTTCCTATTCTTGCTCTAGTCTCATCCATGACAACCTAAATATGATCCAATTTAGCTTCAACGTTATCAGTGCCTTGACCTACTTCTTGAATTTCCCCGAGATTAGTTCTTGTCCTAATCATATTTTCCATAGATTGGTTATTCCTGGAGGTTTTCATTTTAATTAGATCTATGAAGGTTTTCTCAGTGTTAACAAAATTCAAAAAATCTATCAATCACATAAGAAATTCTATTTAAAGAACTCATTCACAATTTTTTCCAAAAGCATAATTTTCCTTTATAATAAAAAAGTATTTTCAATTTTCTTGAGTTTACATAGAATGACTATTAAGATAGTCTAAGGGATAATATCCCTCTAATTCAATTTTTGATACATAACTTTGTGGGTATAACCCTAATATTTTTTCTCATATCTATCCTCGAAAGGATAATAACCCTCATGTTTGTCCTCAGACACATAGTTTCGAGGTACATAACCCTTTGATTTTCCACTTGTGGATATTGAAATAACTTTTTCTAAGGGAAGAATTTGAGGATTCCTAACTATCATGACTGGACTAACACTACATTCTGAGGGCATATCCTTGGAAAGTGATAAAGAGTCTAACTTTTCTAGAGAGACAAAAGGTAAGTAGTTGAAGTTGGCATCATCTTTCATCCTTCTCTTCTCTTGAATAATTCATGAAAGGGCATGAATGAATGCCTCAGTATCGTTTAGCCAAATGATATTTTCATAATTAGTTCCATCAATGGTATGAACAGAGGCTTCTCTTTCCTTCTTGGCCCATAGGTAGCGCTCATTCTGATCGTTGAATTTCTTGTAGTCACCTTGAGACACATCATCTTGGCACAATAATTTCCAAATATTAGATTCACATAATGTTGGATTGGAAACATAGCAAGCAAATAGGTTCCGGAGTTGAACCTTGTAGCTCTGATACCACGTGTAACATGCCCAATTTTTAACTAGTAATTTTTCTAAGTTTTACCCACAGGTGAATAGTTTATGCATCTATCAACAAGAGCACTACAATTTTCTTTTCTTTTCAATTATAAATGCACCATTTGAAACATAACCTTCCAAACTTTTCTATTGCATATATACAAAGAATATTTCCAATAATATAAGCATGAATTCACTTTACATAAATATATTCAAGATAACATTTCACTTTTACAATTTCCATATAGATGGACACATGAATACATACATAAGCCTACATGAACTAGAAATACAAATGGTCTGAAATCTTCTTCTCCCAAATCTTGGCCGCACCTTCATGAGGAGAAGCATCACTCAAGCAATTTTCCACCAATCGTGGACTAATTGTAGTCCCTTGCACATCTACCAAACTTGGTAAGATGGCTCTCCCTTCGATGAGGATATTGGTTTGGTAACCTCATCCTTCAAATAGCCTTTCTTGAGCATAGTTATGTGTCCTACATATCTAGAGCTTACCATAAAGTCAACCTCTATTTCTATGATATTCCCAGTGTAGAATGTACTTGGATCACATTGAATTGATAGTGTAGACAGTGGCTACCTACACTACTTTGGCCAAAGATTCAACACCCAATACTTTGAGTAGGTGATCCGGGGGACAATTTTTTAGTAAAAATTGAAGTGTTCCCAATGCTCCATATTTCAGCTTCATCAGAAAGAGAACGACGTCCTGGTTCCAACGCAACTTGAACGGGTCGAAAAGGACTCCGTTTGTGCAAGTTACGGCCAGTCAAACTGGCTTCAGGGGCGTCCAGAAGGCGGAAAAAATAATCATCTTGGAAATCGACGGAACCAGCGTCATCGCGAAGAGCTCGTCGAGACGATTCCGACGGCGTTCGTTTCGTCGAAATCCGACATCGTATGTTCGAGATAGAAGCAGTCAAACTTCAGTCAACTTAGAGGGTACTGATGATGACGTCAGCATGCTGACGTGTCAGTCCGTACAGTACGGAATTAAATGGACAAATTTCAGCATGACACGTGGCATATGAGTCATCTTGTACGGACCAATCACAGGTTGACACGTGTCCGTCCGTACAGTTGACTAGGCATTCCGTACGCATGCGTGGCGGACAGTTGGCATCTAGTTGGCAGGTGACTGGGCATCTTCAGCGAATAGGAACCCGACACGGGTCATCCAGTCAGCGTACACGTTGGCTTTGTCAGTGAATGAAATGAGAACACGTGTCTTGTCTTCAACGGTCACGTTTGTTGGTTTGTTTGTTCGTTGCAACAAAAAGAGGAGCGAAATTTCGACCCCGCGATCTCCGGCGAAATAACCTCGACCTCAACCGTTGCGGCAAACAAAGCTGTCTAATCTTATAAGGATCGCTATCTCTTTTGTTGTGATACTGTTTGAGTTTTGTTTTAAAAACGGTCGGCGGGGGTTTTGAACCCCCGACCGCGCGGTGTATAAAAAGCAAAGCCACCGGTGCGCCACGCAAGTCTTCTATTGTATATGTGGACACCTGTTGATTTTGTTAAAGAAAAATAGGCCGAACCTTAACAAAAACTCAAAATAAGCCATAACTATCAATATTTCTGCTAACCACCTGAAACCAGAAGATTGAAAAGGCTAAAACAGACCTGATACGAGCTGATCAGGGAAGATATGCACTTAATGAAGTGGTTAAGCCATATTAGGCAAGTTTTTTGTATAAAAGGAGGGGTATAGGCTTTGATTTGGACAAGTCCAGGTGGAGAACGAGAGAATGCTCGAGAGATGATTTGCATTGTTCCAGTATATCGAAGTAATGCTGTGTTTTTGATGTGCTTGAAGGGGATGATGCTGCCTCAATTGTAACTGATTTTTGGAGCTAATCGGATCGGTCCTCCATTGGAGAGGGACCCGGAGACGTAGTCCTTAGGGACGAACTCCGTTATCAACTTTGGTTTCGTCTCTCTATTTCTTCTCTCTTTTCTTTCTCAGTTTATCTTGGCATTTATTTATTATGTTATGTTCATTATTTCATTTGAGCATTTAATTTGTAATCATTTAAGTTAAGCGTTGTAATAATTGATCTTTTAACGTTAAGCATTCTGTAAGCAACTAGTCCTAGATCCTAAATAGATCAAGTTGGTATCAGAGCTATGTATGTGGCTTGTATTGCAATTTGAATGCTAACGAGATCCAGGTTGCAACGAGGCGAAGGAGAACTTGAAGAATACAATCCAGAAATCGGAAGACGAAGAGTTAATCAACCATCACAGATGGAAGAAAAAGAAGGTGGTCAAAGTTCAGAGCTTAGTGTCAAGGATTTCCAGAAGCTATTTCTTGACATGAAGGCAATGGTGGACGAACTTTATGCTGAAAAGAAGAAGAGTGAAAAGGGAGATTCTTCAAAGCACAAGAAGCAGAAAGACACAGAGGGGAAAGCTCCAGAAATTCCTTCTCCTCCTTCTACTCCCCCTTCTTCTCCTCCTTCTTCTCCTCCTTCTTCTCCTCCTTCTCCTTCTCCTTCTGCTAATGTAAATCCATTTAAGAGCAAATCTAAGCCTGTAATTAAGCTTGATGTAAAATTTGAGTTACCTAAATACTGTGGGGAGTTAAATGCTGAGAAGTTAGACGATTGGGTCCAACAAGTAGAAGTATACTGTAGGATACAAGGCCTAGTAGAAGATGCTTCTAGGATTCAATTAGCAACTCTCCGGTTGGGAGGTACAGCTCTCACCTGGTGGGAGAGTAAAACTCGTGAAGAAATTGCTCGCCATGGTCAAGTTAATATGTCTTGGATGGAGTTTGTTGCTGCCCTTAGGAAACAATTCTACCCTTTAGGTTACATGCAACAGTTAACCATGAATTGGCAAACCTTTAGGCAAGGTAAGGGGCAGTCTGTCCAGGAGTATACTCATGAGTTTAGGAAACGGGCCATTGCTCTAAATGTTCCCTTGTATACCCAAGACACATTACTTAAGTATATTGGTGGTTTACATTCTTACCTTGGGCACACTATTTTGATGTTGAGTCCCAACAATCTAGACGAGGTGTCTGTTCAAGCTACTCATATAGAGTCAAGGGGTAAGAATACTTTTAGTGATAACTTTTCCAAGAAGCCATCTAAGTTTGAGGGTAAGTCTAAAGGGAAAGAAAAAGACAAAGATAAAGGCAAAGGGAAGAAAACAGCTACAGCTAAGAAAGAGGGTGAGAAACCTATATGCTCCCATTGCAAGAAAGAGGGGCATGATGATTCGAGATGCTGGAAGCTTCATCCTGAGTTGAGGCCGAAAAGATATGGAGGTAACAAAGGCAAGAAGACTACTGCAGTGATTCAACAAGATCTTGGTTCTGACTCCGGAGATGAGACAAAGATTGTTGCTACCGGAATCCAAGGTAAAGGGAAAGGTATATCTCTCTCATCTGATGCAAGTTTTTCTAATGCCAGTGCAAGTACAAGTAAAGAATCTTCTCCTAAGGTTGATAAGCAAAGAAATGAATTGTTTCATATTCGTGTTGTAACAAAACACACTAAGATTGATACTCTGTTTGATACGGGTTCACAAGTCAACTTAATATCTGAAGAAGTTGTAAAGAAACTTAATTTGGCTACAACACCTCATCCGAAACCATATCCACTTGGATGGGTTTGCGATAATGCTCAACTACAATAACTAAACAATGTAAATTGAGATTTGCTATCACTGCAAACTTTGTAGATGAGGTAGAAGTCGATGTGGTCCCTTTGGATATTTGTGGGCTTGTGTTAGGAGTCCTTATCTTTATGTGAGAAAAGCAATCTTTTATAGGGGGGAGAATAAGTATCATCTTTTTAAAGATGGGGTAGAATACATTGTACGGGCATAAGGTGAAGACTAATCTTACACTAGTTAATGCTGGTCAAATGAAGAGGTTGGTCAACTCAAGTAAAAACTTTGTACTAATGCTTGTAAAAGCCAAAGAAGATGATAAATTTGAGGCATTCAAGGGTGTGACCCAAAACATAAAATGAAATGGTCAAGGTTATTTCCGCTTATGATGACATGTTTCAGGAACCGAAGGGGTTGCCACCCAAGAGAGAGATACAGCATGAAATCCAGTTACAGCAGGATGTGCCACTTCCTAATATCGGCATGTACCGTTTATCAGTTATGCAGAATGAGGAAATTAAAAAGCAAGTTCAAGAGTTGGTGGAAAAAGGAGTTATTCGTCCTAGTACTTCTCCTTGTGGTTCTCCAATTGTCTTGGTTCCAAAGAAAGATGGAACTTGGAGGATGTGCATCGACTATCGTGCCTTGAACAAGATAACGGTAAAAAACAGGTATCCTCTTCCCAGAATAGATGATTTACTTGATCAATTAAAACATGCAGTTTATTTCACTAAGTTAGATTTGAGAAGTGGTTATCATCAGATAAGAATTGCAGAAGATGATATCTGGAAGACTGCATTTAAGACAAAACAGGGACTGTTCGAGTGGTTGGTTATGCCTTTTGGGATTTGTAACGCACCAGCTACTTTTATGAGAGTCATGAATGATGTCTTTCGTCCTTTTATTGATGATTTTGTCATAGTCTATCTAGATGATATCCTTGTATTCAGTCGAACTTGGGAAGATCATGTAAGTCATGTAAAGAAAGTCTTTGATGTATTAAGAAAGGAGAAGAAAAAACTCTAATAACAAGATGTCTAAATGTGAATTTGCTAAGACATCCTTAGTGTGCAAACTACTGTCTCATGAGTGGTCAATTTAGTAGACCTATGATCGAAACGCTATGTAAAATATTTCGTGATACGATCCACGAGAGGTGATTTCCTAGGTGCAATTCGGTCTTGGAAAGTTTATTGCAAACTTCTTTTATAGCATCACCATTACATGCATTAACGGTACAAAGGCAACTTTTCGATTGGGGTCCTAGCGAAGGCTTCGACACTTTGAAGGGAAAGTTGAGCACGCTGGTTTGGCCTTACGAATCATCAACCATTGAGATCGAGGCAGTGATCACAGTGGGTTGCCATGGGAGGCCGGTACTCATGAGAGGTAAACCCGGGTTTACTACCACTCTTGAAACTTTTTTTTGGGAGCGGTAGTAACTATCCCACATATGATAAATAACTTTATGCTTTAGTTCAAAGTGTTAAAAAATGGAAACATTACATAATGGGGAAAGAAACTGTAATCCACACTGATCACCAACCACTACAATATTTACACTCACAAACTAAATTGCAACAAAGTAGGCACTTTTGGTGGATGGGTTTTCTACAACAGTTTCATTTGGTTATTAAGTATAAGAAAGGAACCCATAACAAAGTAGCAGACATGCTCTCTAGACCTCCTATGATGAATGCTTTGATAATCCTTGAGAATAGTTCTATGGTTCATGAAAGTTTTCAGGAACAATATGCTAATGATGAGAACTTTAAGGATATCTATGCTGCTTTAATGAATGGTAAACATGTAGAAGAGAAAGACTATTATGTGCAGGATAAACTGTTATATCACTTGGGTAAATTGTGTGTTCCAAAAGATGAACAAGCACAGGTGATTAGAGAAGCACATACCTCATTGATTGCAGGACATTTTGGGGTAAACAAAACATTGATTCAGCTGCAGAAATATTGTTATTGGCCTCATATGCAAGAAACTGTAACTAAGTATATTAGAGTTTGTGTTATGTGTGCAACTAGTAAGCCTAGTAACAGGAAGTTGGGTTTGTACACACCTCTACCTGTACCTTCTCGTCCATGGGAAAGTGTGTCAATGGACTTTGTTGGGGGGTTACCTATGTCTAGGAAAGGACATGATTACTTGTATGTAGTAGTTGATCGGTTCAGCAAAATGTGTATTTTGATGCCATGTAAAAAGCAAGTCACTGCTGAACTGACAGCTCATTTGTACTTTCAATTTGTATGGGTTCATTTTGGGTTACCTACTTCTATTGTATCGGATCGAGATTCTCAATTCTTGGGGGAATTTTGGTCAACTTTGTGGGGACTCATGGACACCAAACTGAAGAAGAGTACAGCCTTCCATCCGCAGACCGACGGGCAGACAAAGGTTGTAAACAGGACAGTTGTGCATCTACTCAGAGGTTACTGCAGTAAGCATCCTAAGTTGTGGGATGAGAGTCTTCATTATGTGCAGCATGCCTACAACCATGCAGCACACTCTTCTACTAAAAGGTCTCCTTTTGAGACATGCTTTGGTTATGTGCCCAAGACACCGATGGATTTTGCTTTTGGGAAAGATGATGTTGAAGATGGACGCCATGATGCAGAGAAGGCTTTGAAGTTCATCGAAAGTCCAAGCAATTCATCAGGCAGTGGAAGCACGGTTGGAACAGAGCCAAGCAAAATACAAGGTCCGCCATGACAAGCATCGCACTGATCATCATTTCCAGGTTGGAGACAGAGTTTGGTTACATATCATCAAGGAAAGGATGCAAGGTGAAGGTAAAAAGCTTAAGCCAATTAGATATGGTCCTTTTGAGATCCTTGAGAAGATTGGTACTAATGCCTTCCGCCTCAATCTTCCTCCATACATGCATATTTACTCGGTTGTCAATGTTGAGAATTTGAAACTGTATGAGCCTCCAATGATCCTAGATGAAGTCACAGACATTCAAGTTCCATCAGTTGATGACCTTTCTCCAGAGTACATGTCAGAGTTGCCAGAAGATGTTATTCTCGACAGGAATGTCAGAACTTCACGAAGAGGAGATGTTGAGTACCTCAGAGTGGGCCTGAAGGGGATGCATCCAAGCAAAGCAAGATGGATGGAGATTGATAAAGTGAGGGAACTTTACCCTCACTTACTTTCCAAGTAATCAAGCTTTCAGAGGTCCGAAAGCTCTCCAGTGGGGAGGCCTGATCTAGGGGACAATTTTTTAGTAAAAATTGAAGTGTTCCCAATGCTCCAAATTTCAGCTTCATCAGAAAGAGAACGACGTCCTGGTTCCAACGCAACTTGAACGGGTCGAAAAGGACTCCGTTTGTGCAAGTTACGGCCAGTCAAACTTCCAGTCAAACTGGCTTCAGGGGCGTCCAGAAGGCGGAAAAAATAATCATCTCAAAAATCGACGGAACCAGCGTCATCGCGAAGAGCTCATCGAGACGATTCCGACGGCGTTTGTTTCGTCGAAATCCGACATCGTATGTTCGAGATAGAAGCAGTCAAACTTTAGTCAACTTAGAGGGTACTGATGATGACGTCAGCATGCTGACGTGTCAGTCCGTACAGTACGGAATTAAATGGACAAATTTCAGCGTGACACGTGGCATATGAGTCATCTTGTATGGACCAATCACAGGTTGACACGTGTCTGTCCGTACAGTTGACTAGGCATTCCGTACGCATGCGTGGCGGACAGTTGGCATCTAGTTGGCAGGTGACTGGGCATCTTCAGCGAATAGGAACCCGACACGGGTCATCCAGTTAGCGTACACGTTGGCTTTATCAGTGAATGAAATGAGAACACGTGTCCTGTCTTCAGCGGTCACGTTTGTTGGTTTGTTTGTTCGTTGCAACAAAAAGAGGAGCGAAATTTCGACCCCGCGATCTCCGGCGAAATAACCTCGGCCTCAACCGTTACGGCAAACAAAGCTATCTAATCTTATAAGGATCGCTATCTCTTTTGTTGTGATACTGTTTGAGTTTTGTTTTAAAAACGGCCGGCGGGGGTTTTGAACCCCCGACCGCGCGGTGTATAAAAAGCAAAGCCACCGGTGCGCCACACAAGTCTTCTATTGTATATGTGGACACCTGTTGATTTTGTTAAAGAAAAATAGGCCGAACCTTAACAAAAACTCAAAATAAGCCATAACTATCAATATTTCTGCTAACCACCTGAAACCAGAAGATTGAAAAGGCTAAAACAGACCTGATACGAGCTGATCAGGGAAGATATGCACTTAATGAAGTGGTTAAGCCATATTAGGCAAGTTTTTTGTATAAAAGGAGGGGTATAGGCTTTGATTTGGACAAGTCCAGGTGGAGAACGAGAGAATGCTCGAGAGATGATTTGCATTGTTCCTGTATATCGAAGTAATGCTGTGTTTTTGATGTGCTTGAAGGGGATGATGCTGCCTCAATTGTAACTAATTTTTGGAGCTAATCGGATCGGTCCTCCATTGGAGAGGGACCTGGAGACGTAGTCCTTAGGGACGAACTCCGTTATCAACTTTGGTTTCGTCTCTCTATTTCTTCTCTCTTTTCTTTCTCAGTTTATCTTGGCATTTATTTAATTATGTTATGTTCATTATTCATTTGAGCATTTAATTTGTAATCATTTAAGTTAAGCGTTGTAATAATTGATCTTTTAACGTTAAGCATTCTGTAAGAAACTAGTCCTAGATCCTTTAAATAGATCAGTAGGGTCATCTATATTCACCACTACAATTGATCAATTTGTATTTTGACCATTAGTGTTCTATTCTATTCTAGGTTATTCCCTTTCTTGTCAATTATCCTAACCCCAAGAACAACCTTCCCATTATCTATTTATATTAAACTGAAATTCCAAACAAGTATCACAAAAAAACTCTATCTTATGTTGCACACCTAGAGCATTAATATACTTCAATATAGTACCAACATTCTATGTATAGTATGAATAGTATTTATATTCATATAATAATGCAATCATTGTATACATATCTATATGAATATATATCAAAAGTAAGGTATCACAAAACAAGAAACAACCAAGTGATATGCAAGCATATCTAAGCATCTCACACGAGTAAAAGACAATCTTTCAACATGACAATAAAATAAATAATATTTTCAACATAATAACAAAGAGGTAGAAATCAACATGCCTGTTTAAAGCTTCCAACCAAATAATCTTCTCCTCAAGTTTTCTTGCAACTTTCACTACGAACTACCCAAATTCCTCTATTAGCTTCACTCTAAATCTCTCAATAAAACAAATGAATTCAACAATACAACTCTCAACTTACTTTGCACTAAATTTGTAGAAGAATAACTCAAAGAAATCAGATTGACAAGTGATGCATTTGGTAGAATGAGCACCTCTATTTATACTAATTAATGAGCAACCAAAGGCTACAAAAAAGTAATTATTTCTGCCACCTTTCATCCTCATGCAACAAATCACCAGGATAACTCACAGGTTTACAACACATCAAATTCCTCACCATTTAAATGCCTAAGTTGACTTGATATATGGAACAACAAGCTTTAAAAAAGTTTCCTAATTTGAATTCCTTTACAAAATACTGCCAAGTTTTCACTTGACTAAGTCTCTATTCTATTTGCAAGCTTATGCAAATTTGAAGACCTCTTAAGCATTCCAAACTCTTATATATATGGCACCACATTCATATATTGGTGCCCTAGTTTATAGCACAAATTTGACTGATTCTAAAGGCATTTAAAACATTTGTACTTCCCTTCTAATGCTTACACAAGAATGTATAACTCATATGTGCTTCCTTCAATAGTTTTGACTTGGTCTTACATTCCTTATGCACTAGTTGGTATTCCTTTATAAGATGTGCCATATGTGTTATATGCACTTTGCATTATCCAACACTTTACTTAATATCTACACTATGTTATGCGCTTTAGATATTATCATAATAACTATCATTTATATATATATCTATTGATATATGTATACATATATATATCTAAATTGATATACATACATACATACATACATATATATATTCATTTCATAAAGACTATCAAATACATTTAATTAATAAACAACTATATATATAATATATAAATATACATATTAATATATATGTTACTATATTAATTTGCACACACACACATACTATATATATACATATATGCAATATTATTTCAATATCTTTATAAAAACACTCATACACGCAATTTCATTGATCGACATATATGCATGGAATGTATACATACATACATACATACATATATATATATATATATATATATATATATATATATATATATATATATATATGTCACCTTTGTCCAATTGGTATTCCCATGCATATGGGAAATCTGTCCATGATCATGTGTAGGTATGTCTACCTATGTATACTCATGTACGTATTCACTCATATGTATGAGTTTACCATAAGCACATACATATATACATATATATAAATTTTATGCATATAACTCATCGCCATCACAATAAACACACAAGGAAGGATTTCCACTTATCACCAAGACTCATCACATACCTCATTCCAAACATTCATAAACAAGATCACAATTCAATATAAATACACACAACTAGACTAAAGATCACTTACCATCTACCCAACTTGCTTGAATCAACTAAGACCAACTAGGGCATGAGTGTGTGAATGCTCAATAAGACCAAATTAAAGGTTTCCAAACCAATTTCTTCTCTTGAGTGATACTTCCCCTCCATTCCAAAGGCTTGAACCTATTCCTACATTCAACTTAGTTCACCATAGCAGTAGTTAGCCAAATCAATTCATTCATATACCTCTCATGCATGTCATATTCACATTATATATTTCATATACTAAATCATAAAGAATTTAATTGAAGCAAACATTCGCTTAACATATTTCCATCAGAATTCATAAATAAAACACATTCACATTTATTGAAGCAATTTACTAAACAAGGTAATAGTAAATAGGTAATAACACATGGGGTGTAACACTCTCCCAATACTGGCACTGCTCTCACTGCTTAAGCAACTTTGTTTTTGTTTTTATTTATTTCTGGGCTGAGCCCATGTGACTTTCTAGGGTGTGCCTTCTTACCACCCACTTTTTTTGTGAATATGTGTATTATATTTAATTAATAGTAACTGATACTTATTCATAAAAAAAAAAATTCTTAAAAACATTAAAAAATAGTGTTCCATAGAAACATGTTTCCCCCCCTTTTTGGCCGCATTTCAAAGACAGGGATGTTTCTAGGATAGGGAAACGGGTACGCGACGTCTCCCACCATCCCACCACCGCCACTGTTGCTCCACCAGAGATGGGGAAATGTCTCCACGTCTCCACACCTCCTTGGGAGATGCCTAGGCATTTCTCGAGAGGCAGGGAGACATCTAGATGTCTCCCATCGCCCCACGTCAAATGTAACATAAAAAATTAAAATTTTAAAAAAAAATTCAAGCAGGGCTGGTTGGTGTGAGCTTGAGGGATCTTGACCCTGTGGAGTCTAGTAGTTCCAGTGATCAGGAGTTTGCAGATGATTAGAGGCCTTCCTTCACTACATTTTGAGTTTTGACATTTTGTCATTTTGTCTTTTGTAATGCTATTACTATTAGTATCTGTATTTACTATTTGGCATTTGCTACTCATTGTACTGACAAATCATGTAATAATCTTTATAGACTTTGTGATATTTCATATGACATCAGATATTCATATTTTTGATATAATAGAAATCTCTAATTTGACAATTTCATTTGTCAAATTTTATTTAGCAATTAGCAATTAGCATTCAAGAAATCTTCGTAGTTAGATTTAGTATTTCAAATTTTGCTATGTTATAATTTTACTAATTTCCTATAGTTTCATTTGAAATGTAATTCGTATACTGTTATACTGTTATACATATTTTCAAAACTAGTTTTTCAAGTACTATAAGTATATGTATAATTATATCAACATCACCACCCCGCAACCCCCATGCCGTTGTCCCCCTGCCATCCCCAAACTTAGGCCCTTTGTCCCCCATCCCCGAAACCCATCTTGCCATCCCTGCATCCCAACGCCCGTGGAACACTGTAAAAAAATAATTCAAATAATTCAAAATATGAGAACACTCATTCAAATTATTCAAAACATAAAAATAATGATAACCTAAGACACATATGTAAAATTATGATGATGAATAAGACATGGAGATTAGATGATGAATAAGGTAGAACAATTAGTCTAATGATGATAGGATAAAGCATAAAGAAAGAATCTAAAACATAAATATAATGCACAATGAAAACCACCAACATGCCACCATAAGATCACATAAAATAACCACACATATGCATATGGACATTAAATAAGCTATATTCACAACATGAGGTCTAGGAAAAATTATCAATAAACACATTCCCACAAGAACACCACCCACAAAAATATGATTTCCAAAAGGAGAAAAAAATCACAAATGACAAAGAGCACAACAAGGGCAAGGAACATATTACCAAAGTTAGCAAGTAATACTACAATCCCAACACTTCAATCACAAAGGGTAGGAAAAACCATTATAAGAAGGTTGGAACAAGCACAATGAAAATTAAAGCCATCAAAAATGTGGAATGAGACCACTATCACAACTATGACATAAGATGATGATAATCATGTCACTAAAGAGACCAAAAGGTCGCCACCACAACATGCATTATATTTATAAGAGAGTGTGCATCCAATGCAAGCTTGCATAAGCAAAGAAGAGGATCCCCTTAAAAGGATAATAGGTTAAATAAATGAAGCATTCTTCCTTTATAGTGAGAAAAAATAGGTTAGGAGCATATGTGGTACTAGAAGCAAGAAGGGGTAGGTGATAGGAAGTCATAATAATGCACTATGGGGCATCAAAAGACATATGGAAATACCAAAAGCCATAGGGAAGTAGGAAAGGATAACATAAAATCCTACCAAGAACCACCATGATTGAAAGAAATTAAATTTATATAAACTTTGTGATTGGGATAACACAAAAGAGGCGACCTATAAAAGATACTTAAAAAATAGAAAAGCATTGCACCAATAAACACATCAATTTTAAATATGAAACTTGGGTGCAAGCCAATTGGAATTATGAAAATAGGAGAAAAGGCACACAAGTAGTAAATATAATATAGACATATAAATATATAAACATATAAGCATGTAAATATATAATTATAATCATTCATGTAAGAATATATCAATAAGTGAATAGGAATGGTTTCCCCAACATGGGGAAATAGAATGGTTGCGTGCCCCTTAGTGGTCTAGTAACACCCACATAAATATATTGAGTAGTAGGATAGGCATATGCCCCCAATGTGACTCTCAAAAGTATGAGAACACAAAGGTTTACAAAATGTCTAGGCCATAGTTGTATAGGAATAAAAATTACAAGGAATTGAAATTATGGCCAAATTATCTTAGAAGATATATCAAATTGGAAGATTACAACCGCCTAAATAAGATGGAATATGTAAAATTCTAATTTTTATAATTAGATTAGAGAATATAGAGAGTATAAGAGATATAATTAACCTAAGTAATATGTACCATGTATTCTATGTACCCTCTATGAATCCTTATCACTATCACACATAATAGATATAAATGAAAGATATATGAGAAAATAAATTAAGTTAAAACATCCAAGTTGATTCTTTAATAGATACATCATGCTCTATTATATATAAGTTTTGTTCATAGATAATTATTCATGATTTCATATCATCATCTATGCAACATTATATTTTAAGGAATAGCCCCATGGGAGTATTCCTTCAAATAACACATCCCTTGATCCCATTGAAGTAGACCCACACCCAACCATTTTTTCTGATTTTTCTACTTAATTTCTAAAAATATCTTCTTCCCTACATATTTTATGCTATATTTTGATGTCATGTCCATTTTATGTTTTCACTTTAACTTGCCCCTTCGGGGAGCAAGATAGTCTTGTTTATTTTTGGGATATGTTTACATTATTTCTCATTGAGGAAAAGAATGTGCGGTATCTTTTTCATTTACATCCTTCATGGACCATGCATAGTTAAGTACACTTTGAGTATTAATTCTATACTCATCATAACATTTCCATATTCAAACTCAAATTTTAAATTACAACTTCAAATTTAAACTTATACACTTTATTTTTAGTTATATTTATTTTTCCTCCTTCATTTATGTGCATTACTTCATGTTAATCATAATTTGAAAGGGCGCATTATATATTGATCATATTTTTAGTCTATGCATAGTCTCATAGCTTAGAAACACACCTTGTCTTCAATAAATTGGCCTCTCCAAATATAGAACATTGATATCATTTTTATTATGGCCAATTTTTTTTTATATTTTTACTTTGGCATGTATACACACTTACTTTTGCACACACTCTAAGAAAAACGTATAGCATAAAGTGCATACCCTAACACTTTTGTCTTTTCATTTTACACCATATTACATATATATTTATAATCTTAAGGGAGATATTTTTTGAATTAACCAATTTTCACATATTTTTATGGTCTTAAGTGGCTCTAGGTCCTAAAAATCCTTGAGTTATATGTCTAGTTCATATATTTAAATGAATCACCCCTAGGTTTTACACACAAACATATTACACATAGATCATTTTTAAAGAAAAAAAATTCACACATTATTCTCTTAACATCTTGTAGATTCATATTGACATCTTTGTCTACACTGGAACATCTCTCTCCATTATCAATTTGATTACCACTGGTATCTTAGTATTAAGGCTTGACTAAGGTGTAAGGAAGTTCTAGAATTTAACCTTTGTATAAAAATCCCAATGATGCTCCTTAGCACCACCACTATTTTCATTGCATTAAATATCATTTAAGTGAACTTTTTCTACAAACATTGAAGACTTGATTTTGTATAGGAGAAAATCCTAACATAAGGATAATTTTCATGTCATTTGGACCAAATTATGGTTATGACCATTCCCTCCATATAATTATAAAGATGACCTAATCAAATTTCATCATTATGGTTCCAGTGCATCTAATTTTATGTGAGCATAAACTATGATTAAAAAATTATGATCAAAATAGTGAACAATTCTCTATTGACTATTAAAATTAATATCTAGTTCCTTGTCATTTTAATTTTAAAACATATCTAATTACAATCTCAATTAATTGTATTGAGTTTCTATATCTTATATATCACTTATATTTAACTAATTTTTTCCATAACACTTTATATATATGAAGGAAAATTTATTTTCTCTTTATAAGCTCAATATAAAATATTGAAAAGGGATCTCTACCTTATTAGTACATGTTCATAGGTAGCAAGGATATTATAGTGATCAATTCTCAATTAGTGGGAGCTAAATCAACCAATTATTTATTTTAAATTTTTCACTGGCCTTATTTTGAATTTATAATCAAAATCTTATTAGCTATATTGTTCGACATCTTATTAGAAGCACACATTACTTGAGGAGAACATTAACTTTTCACTATCATGTTCACATCACCACTAACATAAATTAATTATTTTTTAATATCATCTATTAAGACACTAGTCCCAAAAATCACCCAACATCTACTACTTTTATTTTTTCAAATAACAAAAACCCTACCAACTCACTTAGCTCATCATCTAAAAATTATATTCAAATTTATCACTACAATTTTTAACTTGTTCACCATATGTCAAATTAGCTAGTAGTTAACAAATGATTCAAAAAATAGCACATGTGAGGTACAAATTTAATCTTCATGAAGTGCACACCATAGAGTTGGCAACTGGTTGTAAAGGCTAGTTATTGCATGCTACAACCTCACCCACTTATCAAGAATAACTCTTCTCACCACTTATCTTCTCATACATGCTAAGAGGTGATTTTTTTCTCATCATTTCCATAACTATGTATGCAACCTCACATGCTCAACCACATCTATGTTGCATGTGAAATAAGTAAAAGGGTTGCCTTCAAGGGTTGTGTGCTAATGAAGTGTTATAGAGATCAAATAAAAAAGATTATATCGATATTTTTGAATCAATGAAGCGGAAACATATTCATACTATATACTCAGTGAATCAAAGAATGGTTGCCACTAGTGTGTTCAAGAGAGTTTGTAAGTTTTTATCGACTAATTTTTGGATAAGACTTATGTTGTTTTCTCAAGAAGAAATCATCTCTTATAATCATTGCTGAAAATATTTGTAGAGTTTAGATTATCTACAAAAATAGTTCTAATGGAAATGCTGGTCAATAAAATGTTGTTATAATAGTCCTCTTTCTCATAGACCATCATCAATCTGATATCCATGACACTTTTCCTATACCTACATGGACGTTAGTTATATTTTCATAAGTGATATAGTAGAAGTAACCCCCTAGAAAGCTCTTGTAAGTGATCTATTATCACAAATAATACTATTTTTATTGTGGAAGCCATTGGCACTTGCCCCTAAAATTGTAAAAAAAATCCTAAACATCTTGTGCTTCTATTTTTCATGTGTCCTCATGCTATTACATATTAGATTACCAATTTTAGAAGTCATAAGTGGGTTATCTTGTGTTTTTTACCCCTCAACATCCTTATATTGGACTACCATCACAAAATTCCTAGGTTTGGGGGAATTTGTATTCCTTTTGTTGTGTCTTTGTGGAGTTGCATAACTTATGTGGATATTTGCACTTTTGGAAAATTCCCCCCTTTCCTTTGCCTCTAACATTCCCGCCATCCTTCTTTGTTTGTAAGCTTGTGGACCCCACATGGAATTTATCCACTTCCTAATGTCCTCGTAACCCTCATATCTTGATAAATGTACTTCATTCTTTAGTCCCCTTTACAAACTTATAGAACTTCCATAGAACTTTACACTTCCTACAAGTTTCCTATTTCCTCGCTCCTTCCAAATTCTTGGAATACCTCATTAAAACATCTCTTTGTAGACTTTCAGGCCTTTTGAGACATTTTGAACATACTTCCCTCCCCTCAAAGTCATAGGAATTTAGAATCTCTCATCCCCCATTCTTTGTGGCATGTCCAGTATCATACTTCCCTACTCATCTTTGTACCTTCTACTTGTGGACCTCAAAGATTCTTAAGGTGTATGTTCCCGAAGCATACTATCATGTGACATCCCAAAACCCTATATCACATCCCTTTATTCCATGGTATTGAGACCACATATTTCTTCTTCCCCATTCACTTAGCATGATATTTCCCTAACTTATGATCCTCCTTGACATCATGGTACTTGATTTCTTGAACTCCCATTTGTTGGGTTTACAAAATATTTTTTACCTTTATGCATTGTTCAAGCATGAATTTTCATGGACTATCCAAGCACACTATTCTATCTACAATCATGCACAACTTGAGGATACTATTAATGATAAGAAATGGATGTGATGGGTGTATAATGCCACTCAAATATTTTGTAATGATATTGAGCCCATCAAAGGAATGGATCCACAAGCAAGCCCATGTGAAAATTTTAAAAATGGGTATGAGTACCTTATTTCTATAAATGAAACCCTAGCTATTGCATTATTTTAAATAGGTAAGCTACTATCTAAATATGGGAATAAATTTTTAGCTACTCCAAGTCACTTGGCACTAGATCCAATAATGATTTCACTGTAGGAAGATGTGTTGGTGCATTGAATTCCTTGACTAGGAGAGAAATTTTGTGACCCTTAATGAGACATATAATGAATGCAATTGAAATGATATAAATACAAGATGCAACATGTAATAAAGTGTTGGTCTTGGAGTCATTTTTTGAGGGTTTACTTAAGGGGATCAATCAATATATGTAAAACAATATAAGGGGAACATTTGTTTGTATGGGTTAGACTTGGGTTGGTTAGTTGGATAATCCCATATCTCCATGGTGGGCTATAATGTTTTAGGGGTATGATCAAACCTAGTTATAGATCCTCTCTTTCCACACTAGATAGCCTAGTATCATAAGGAGTTTATTAATGCCACAACATTATAATTTATTAGAAATGATTTTGTAGTGGTCTCTCTTTGTTCAATGTGGGATGTTGTTTCAATTTGAGATAAATTATTAAGTATGCATGGTGTACAATATCTCCATAATTTTATGATATAATTATAATTTCATATAGTTATATTTCCTCCTTACATGTTGTGACTCTATTTCCCAATGGATTTGATATTGGTCAACTAGCTTTGGGTTCAATCATCCATATTCATAAAGCATTTTTTTTAAATTTTTTTAAAGCTTTGTATCCTATCTACATGCACAAAATAGTTTTATTACTTTTTTTATATCTCAAGGTATCCATACTTGAATGATATATTCAAAGGTTTATACATGAAGTCTTGCTTACCAAATAACCCATTACTTCAATAATGCATTTAAAATTAGTGAGATTGTGTCAAATGGATCTATAGAGGGCTATGTTAGTGAGATGCAAGATGCATATGCATAAGAAAAGATAAGGGGATCCATCTTAGGAAATGCATTCCAATTTATATTATTAGGTGCATATGCATGCTTGTCCAGACCTAGAATAAATATGGTCTAGTAGGCTTGTTCTTAGCTACTATTAGGGCATATTAGTCAAGGATTTTTCTAAGTTTAATCCTATTTTATGACCTCAAGGGAACACCCCTAGGTCTTATAAATCCTAATAAAGAAGATGGTTTTCCTTTATCCAAAATCCTCCTCCCCTTGTTGATGTGTTATCCTCTCTACATGAGATATCTTGGTCTCCTTGTATCAAATTGAGTAATGATGCTAGAGGAGAAAGTCTATGGTTTTGAGAGCCAAGAGAAATCAAAACACCTTCCTTAATCATATTTTTAGGGTTTATATCTCCATTAGTGGTGGTCATGTACGTGCATATAGCTTGCTAGTTATATACTCATGATCTCAACCAAAACCCTAACATTAGCATAATGATCATGTATTTATAAAAAAATAAATTTTTAATTATTCTTAATAATCTAAGATTTTTTAAAAGATACATATAAAATCACTAATTACATGGTTATGAGATCAATGAATCTCAAAAGAAAGTTTGAACTAATATAATACAAATTATAAATATTGTACTTAAATATCACCTTTGAATTCATGTGGTAAACACCATCTATAAGTTGTTGAAAATATCTATGTGACTCAATTATTTCTAAATATTCTTTTAAAAAATTGTTATACATATAAAAAAAATTAATTAAAGCAAAAAAATTGCATTCAAGAAAAGAGACCTAAAATAGACAAATAAAATTAATCTCTTCAAAAAAAATCCCTAAAATATACATAAATTCAATGCTCAAAATCATTTCACAACCCCAATATAAAATGCTCTTACTTTTTTAGTTGATAAAAGAGAGTTAAACCAAAGGTTAAAACCATTTTAGAGCCATCCCCTAAATTTTTAATTTTTATTTAGCTTGCAATAGGGGCAAGTTAAATCTACAAATTTATAAGAAAAAAAACATTTTTTCTAACATTAAAATGGAAAGACAATTTTTTTTGGTTCAAAATGTAATATAAAACAAAAATAAAATAATATGAGGAATAAAGTGAAAAAAAATTATTTACTAGAATTATGATAAATGAGAATTAATTATCACATAGAGGAAGGATTACACTTGATTGAGGTAAATGTGCTACCTCACATCTATTAACTATTGACAAATCTAACACACTTGTTATAACAATAAAAACATACAAACAATTATTAGTTATTCCTTTAGCAAATTTGATTTTAAAAAAAAGAAACATGTGTAATTATTTTAGTTGATTGCAAGTTGTGTTTGAGATGCATACATATTTTCATTATATTTGAACTTTAGTAGGTGAGACCATTTGTATAGGAGATATGTATGTATTTACAAACTTTTAATATGTAAAAATACATCATTTTAAAATGGAAGAATATTAAATTAAAAAGATACTATAACAAATGAATTATTATTATGTTAAATCTAGTTTCATGTTAAATATGTTATATTAGAAAGTGACAATCATAACTATTCCATACATATATCACATCATGGTTATGGTAGTTATGTAAAATTGTAATATTTTGAAAAAAAGTCATTTATAAAATCTAATTTGATGTACCACTTTAATTAAAACAAAGAAATTAAATAATTAAGATCCTCCCTATGTGTCTACATTTGTTAAATTTCACATATCAACTGTTACAATATCAATATCATAAGTGCTAGAATGTGCAAAATGAAAACTTCAAATTTATACTTTTATAGATAAAATTTGTACTTCCTACCTTAATTATGAACTTCCAAGCTTCTAATGAACACACAACACATATGGCTTGTTCAATTGGATAGTTTGTGTTACCAGTCTATAAATATATTGTGCACTATTTAATAATAATACTTTAGCTTGCCATTGACATGTGGTTTTTTGGCTTTTGTAACATATTTATTTGATTTCATTAATTATTCGATACGAGTGAATGGTGTGAAAGTGCATTGACTTTTCATTGACAAGAAGTTTCAAAATAATACTTGTAAGCAAATTTTTATACGCATTGCAACAATACCATACTAATTATTACCAACACTTATATTATTTCTACTTTCAAATATTTACAATAATAAAAACTAATCACTACACAACACTTAATTATATCATATTTATAAATTCATACAACTCAATAAAACTCTACAATACCAACAATAAACCACATTTCTAATAAGAAATATCACACAAACAATACACCATATTTTTAATAATAATTGAACTGCTTCCCAATATTAGTTGGCTTTTTAACTTCCTAAATTGTATGGTTCATATGTAGCTTACCAAGAACCAAATTAGAACAAAAAGATAAATGATAACACATAATTACAATACATAGTGACACTCCACTTAATGATAGACAACACCACATGATCTTTCTATACTTCCATGTGCTTATATGTAATTAAAATAGGTAGATGTTCGCCCTCCCCTCCTCCCCAAGCTGCCTTGGGGTGGCCTTCTGGCAGAGCTTTTGGAGGTGGTGGCGGTGCTTCTAGTTGGCCCTTTGGTAGAGCTCCTGGTTGGCCAACTGATTTTTCAAAATGGTTTCCGCAAGTAGATCTAACGATTTCTCCCACTCGACAAAAAAATTAAAAAATATTTATTTCTAATTAATAAATAATAACACTTATTCATCAAAATAATCGACAATATTGAACCACCCAAAAGTTACTCATGTCCTAGCCCACCACATCATTGTATTGGCAAACAAGTTTTAAATACACAATAAAATACACTGCAAAAGTTTGCTTTACAACTCAACTACTCTTTTCATTGAAGTTACTTCAAAGATGGTCATGCTGTATTCAACACCCCCACCAAGATTACCTACAACTTCCCGAATGGGTTTCCATCTAAGTACTTTAACCTTGTTAGAAAAGGGAAAAATGAGAACTTGTATTAAATTATTATTATTATTTTGCGGTGACTTCTTTCAAATGGGCGGTGCATTTGTTCTCCCACGTTGTCTATTCCAACGGGCCTTTTCTTTCATATTTAGATTTATTAGATTCCAAACAATTTTTTTATTTTTATTTTTTGTCTTTTTCTTTGACAACGTGCCCTTAAAAAGGAATGAGGGAAATACAAAAGTTGACCGTTAGCTAGAATATTGCAAGGACTTATTCTTTGTTGTTATGGTCAATTTTGGTTTGCTTTCATTATTATTATATTGTAGGGTAATGTTTGAATATGGAGATGTTATTTTTAATTAAAAACTATATGATTTTTTATTATTATTCTAATTGGTTGAAATATTTGTGGATTTGAATTTTGAAGTAAGAGAATTTATGAATGTCTATTTTTTTATATTTTTAATAGATAAGAAAAATGGTAGAATTATTGTTTGATATTTTGAAGGATGGTTCATTATGTGGTGTTTTCATTTTTTTATATGCAATAACAATTTTTTGACATGTAGTGAATAGATGGATAGGGTTGAACAATTCACATTGGTAAATAATTTGACTGACTCACATCTCTCTCTTTATATATGTTGGTTTCAGAACATTCTAACAAAATGTACACCCAAATTTGACTACTTACATAGAAGAATTGAGATAAAAATTATGATGAAAAAATCTTTAACACAATCAAATCCAAAAAAAAATTTATGTAGCAATATGGATTGTGGAAATTTATTATCATTAATTAATAAAAATATTGCAATCATAGCATATAGATAAAAATATTGCCTTTATTGTTGATTTATATGTTCTCAAAGAGCAAGAGAAGTGTTAAAGATATCAAGTTTCCACAATCCATCAAGTAGTTGCAATAAAATTTCTGGATTTGATTGTGTTTTAGTTTTTCACATCAATGTTTCGAATCATACTACATGATCCATCATCAGGATGAAAGAGAGTTGAAGGAGAAGAAATGGTGAAAAACTAAAACACAATCAAATCCAGAAATTTTATTGCAACTCCAAAAGAAGTGTTGCGCATCAAGGCTTGCATAATTTTTACCACTCTAAATGGTTTTTGTTAAATTCTGTGAGAATGAGTGGCCTCAATCTAGTTGCATTCATATATAATGTATGTCATAGGCAAGTAATCCCATAGGGACATACATTTCTTGGTTTAGATTATAATTTTTTTTAAATATAGGGTTTGCCATATATTTGAAAATTTTGAATACAGATAAAAATATAAAACATAAAAAATCATGATTGACACAAACAAGCTTGTTGTGCTTTAATAGGGGAAGGGCTATATGATGGGTAGAGCTAGATTTCATGACATGTGACTAAATCAAGTTGAGTTCTAAAATTAGAATGCTTTGTTCTCATGTAAGATGATTCTTTAACTCTTGGCCATAATTGTTAAGGCAACACAAATATATGGTTTTCTAAAATATTTTTTGAGTTGCACTTTGCCTTACTCTTATAAATAAATTAATGCTTGGATTTTTGTTCCTCGATAATAAAAATTTAGGATGTTAAAGATTGGTATTTATCCATCGGATATCTTACCTATTATAAGTATGAACACTTGCATTGGTCAATTGCCTTATTCATAATTATGATTTATTTTTTATTTGTGTTGTTTTTGTTAATGATAAAAACAAGATTCTTAGTCATCATTCATGTCTAGTGCAAAGTTTAAAATGAGAATGAGTAGTATTATACCGTTTAAGCTTACAAATTGAAGGCACCATCCTTTATTAAATCTATTTTACTCTATTTAAGTGCTCCTTGCAAGCTTGTTTATCACATTGGGTGTTTTGGGTTATTAAATGATGACGATTGACTTGAAATCATATAACTAGTATGTATTAGGATTAGATGGAATTATTAGCTACACACATGTTCAAATACAACCTCCAATACTCTTGATGGACCTCAATTTCAATGGATGGAGTATTATTCATGCACATTCCTTTGGCTTGATTGTTTGCTTTTAATATTTTAACATTCACAAATCATTTTGATAGTATTTTTTTCCTAATCATTTTGTGCAAGGATTAGCAACACATTGATTAATATTTGTAGATATTTTACTAGTTGTTTTCATGCTCTTCCTTATAAATTAGAATATAATGGGAATGTTTCTTAGTTTCTTAAATAAAACTATTTGCTAACATTCTACACACTCGAAAATAAAAGTTTATTTCTCAAAATTTTATAACTTCTACAACATGACAATGTTTATTGTACTTCATCTTATATATATGACTTCAACAACATTAATTTAATCAAATCTCCTCTTTTGGCTCAATTTTTAGAATTTGGGAAAATAGTTTAAACATAGATGCTTATAAAACATGATAGTGGGACACTAGAGAAAGAGAGACATAAATTAGAATTAACAATCAATAAAAAATGATACCTCTCTTCATAGTCAATTAACTGTATCACTTTGATCCATTGCTTCTTCTCTTTATCTAGCCAAATGAAACACAATTACCCTTGCAATTATTAGCAATAAATTAGTTGCATTGCTTCTCGTTTATTTATCGAATAGTATAAAAATTAGAATAAAATATATTTACAAAGGTTGCAAGAGATAAAATTATTAACTTATAACAAAATAAGTAGTAACATACATAAAATATTTACAAGGATGACAAAGACTAACATGCACACTAAGTTGTTAACAATTATATATCCTCGTGCATGGAAAAACACTATACATAATTCATTGTGTCCTTGGTGATGTACATAAATCTCTTATTTACAATGCATTAATTAACTTGGAGTTGTATTTTACTCAAAAATGAACCATGAAGGGGATTCCAATTGTTTAGATTTGTTAGTTAATAGAATAATTGGTTTATGTAATTGTAAGGGGAAATAAACATCCCGTATATATCCAATCTACTCTAGTTCAATAAATACATACATATAAATAGAAATTAACCTATATTAATTAAGTGATAGTTGTGGGTGTGATAATATTAGAACTACATGTTAAATTAGGGTAAATGAAAATAAGGTTGCTTGAAGACGAACATTTTGTTGTAGTTGGTAAGGTAGAGATACCACAATCTTAAAATTGTCTCAAATACCAAACACCATCTCTCAAATATGATGTTAGAAAAGATAGTGCTCTCATAAGGGCTAGCAAGATGTGTTATACCAAGTCACTCATGAGCTACATAGATCCACTGGATAGCAAGCTATATTATTCCACATGTCCATACAATATGATGGGTTTCACAAGGCTAGCAAGATGCATTATGCTAAGTAACTTGTGAAACACATGGCTCCAATGGCAAGCAAGTTTTGTTATGCTAGGTGGCCATGTTAAAAGGTTCTCAAGTTCATGAATCAACAATTTGCATTATGCTAAATCCATGGACTATTTTATAAATCACGTTGAGCAGGAAGCACATAAAGTTTAATGTCATGGGGGATTTTTTAACATCACAAGGGACAAAATCACCTCAAGGGAGTGTACAAAGTTTAACATCACGAGGGACAAAAATCAAAAGGCCATGCCTTAGGGGGTATTATAAATAACACTACCACCAAGGGTGTATATCAATAAATAGATCACAATATGTCAAAGGACACTACTCAATACATGGGAGGTCACACCTTAGGGAGTATCACACATGACACCACCACTAAGAGAGGACAAACCATGGAATTAAGGGTCACACCTTAGGGAGTACCAAGCATAGTACTACCACAAAGGGGACATAACTTGTCATGAAAGTCACACTTTAAGCTCGGTATCAAGCCTAATACCACCACAAAGAGGAAACTAGCATATATTGAGGAGACCACATTTAGTGAACATCCATGTGATATTACTACTAAAGATGACACAATGTGAGAAACAAGGCCACACCTTTAGAGGATATATAATATCACAAATAAAGAGGGGTCATTTTTATTCAATAATTGTAATATGTGGGGTAATATGCCTCCCCTTAAAATGTTAGTGTATTTGCTACACTAGTATTTTAAGGAGACAATGAAGACATAAAGGATCCCTTGCTTAAAGGAATAATCCTTGGCTAAGGCTAACTACCCTTGCCCCCAAGTGTAAGGGAAAAGGTGAGCCTATATGGATTGTATCACATTGCTCCTTAGTGATAAAATATGATTGCACAAAACATTGTGTGCCCCCATGCATGGTAATGAGTATTCGATGATACTGCAACTATCATATAGCAAGGAGTAAAGCTATTTATTCTATCATTTTATCATATTAATCCTTGCAAGGATCCATGCCATCTAATATATTCTTTATGGTATGACATTAATTAGTAGCATTGACCAAATAATCTATGATACACATAAAAGGATGAATTTTTATTCTTGTGTTGAGCATCTCTCATTTCTTATATAGGAGGTAGTTTAATGAATTCCAATTGTAAGAGTGTTTGATAGGTCCATGAGGTTTATGTGGTTTAGAGGATGTAATAAATATTTTATGTAAAGGTGGAGGACCTTGGTAGCCAATTACTTTTGTATCTTTAGATGGTATTTGTTCCCAAAAAGTGTGAATTTCATGTTCATTCTTTATGTCACAACCTTGTTTAGCAAGAATCTTAAATCCTTGGCCATGACACTTTTCTAAGCTAATGGATGTATCACTCACTTTGTTTTCATAGGATGGAGGATAATTTGTGGGTATGGGCTCATCTTGTTTGACATTGGCAAGCGATCTCATGTGTAACAGTCAAGGTATAAATTGTAAAGTAATTTCTTTATGTGAGGAAGAAAACATGTCAAGTGGAGGCATGGAGGTATGGTAGGTGTTGTTGAGTGTTGATAAGGATGAGTAGGCCATACTAGTGAAGGATAAAGAACAATGTTGGCTTCAAGGTTAGGTATTGTAGTGTTTAAGAATTCATCCATGATTGCTTCATCTTTCCTCAAGATATCCTCATTAGGAAAATATGCATTGGGAGATAAGAACATGAGTCTCATCATGTGAAGGAGAGTCATTACTAAACACTCAACATGAAAGATCAACCAAATATTTCAAAGAGGATCATTTTACCAAAAATATTTAGACGTTATGACAATTTTATGCTTAACAAATATATGTACTGAGATAAGACTATTACAGTACAGTGAACAAAGAAACTAAAAGCAAATTTGGACAAAAGATCCTAAGAGGCTATTGTCATAAAAATATGAGAAAAATTAGCCTAGTCAAGGGTGTGATGCACCCAAGACTAGCAAGGTATTTTTGCTGAGTTCAAAATAGGTGTGTGCTACAGTGTTTGATTACCCTATTTTGTGAATTTTTAGGTCTGATAGTAAATAAATTTCCATAAATTAGCAACATTGTGATTTTTCAATATGCAAGAGAACTATGCAAGCAATTTTCAAAACTCTTAATCAATGAATGCAATTGAAAATACAAAATTCAGACTATAAAGTATACAAACTTCGTGATCTTAACTTGACAAAGGTCTAGAAATTGAAATATTTTTATGTTTTTGCAACAATAAAAATACACTTTTTTCTTCTTTTTTGCTTTATACAAATGCCTAAATGAATGTTTTGAACACTTTCAAATTTGATTTCAGATTTTATGACCTAATGCAGATTTATCAATGCAAGTATGAACTAAATCTATTTGGATTGACTAAAATTAACCCTAGATGTCTTTTGGATGCAAAAATAATTTTTTTTTTTACACTTTTTCAATGCTTATTATGACAATTATGTATGCACTAATAATGAATGCAAATAATCTAAGATCTAATACATATTTTAAAATAATACTTTTTAGATTTTAGAAGATTTAAAATATTTGAAACAGTTGAGTTCATCAAAATATTTGATTGGAAAAGAGATCTAGGGTATAAATCACACTTATCCCAATTTTTGATGAGGATTATAGGTGATCTCAAATCCACTTGACTACAAACCTAGTAGGAAGAGTCAGAATGGTGGATTAGGGTTCTAATCCTTGTGTTATGATGATGTTTAGATTGATGATGGTGATTGATAAATTGACTAAATTTGAATGATGTAATGATGTTCCTATGCAAACTATGCGAATGCAATAGTTTGATATGATTTCTGAGAAATTGAATGTAACAAGACAAAATCAAAATCCAAAAATGCAAAGGGTAGACACAAAGGAACCTGGTGTGTAAATTTGACGCTGAATGGTCTAGTCTAGTGTGTGACACACCCAAAACTATCCTCCATTTTTACAAGATTTGAAAACACTGGATTGAGTTCCCTAGTCTTTAGCTTCTTTTCTCTCGAGGGGTGATCCCACAATACTGGTTTACAATTTTTGGCCAAACTGGACACTGAATTGAATTTTTTAAACTAAATCTTCACTTTTAGGCACCTATAGGGGCTAAACCGTGAAGAATTTGAAGATGATGCAAACTAGTGATTTGTGAAATTTTGTCTGTAGATTCTAAATATATATATATTTTATTTATTTTTAATCAGTTTTCATTTCTTTTTCTATCTCCTTCGAAAACTAGCTTTTATTAGTAAACACCATTTTTAAGGAGTGATGCTCACTGTATACAACAACTTTTTTTCTATGAAGGATAAAATTCTAATTTTTTCGAATTTAGATTTGTAACTATGATATCTAACAAGTTTATTTGGTTTCATAGTGTTTTATTGAATATTCTTTCCTTAATCAAGTTTTGAAGTCAAACCAATTACAATTCAAACATAGGTGGACCGTATACCACATAATTTTTTTTGTATGTATCAAAATTCAATTTTTTTAATGGATCAAGGACATCAATACCTAGCTCGAACATATTTTTTAGAATTTTATTTTGATAATTTACTATTTTTCCACATGTGCAGAATAGAGAGCTTGATTTTTGGTGAAAAACCTATGTTTAATCAAACTAAACAAACAAATACATAATAAAACCAAAACATATTAAAATTATATTCGATGGATAGATCGTTCTGAGGAATACCATCATCCAGTTGGGTCTGTGAAGTCTCCTCCATTTTCATCCTCAACTTGAGCTTCAAAGGGAAAAATTTTTGTAGAAATTTGGTGCCAGAGGGGGAGAAGGGGGAAAAGGGGGGGTTCACTTGAACCCCCCTTCAAGCGAAACCCCCTTAACCTTTCAAAC
>VDFB02000363.1:44608330-44822139 GCA_007258455.2 Sequoia sempervirens
AATTAAATAATTAAATGACACATCTAGACAATGGAGACACCTGTCCAAGCTACATAAATTAACACTATATATCAATCAAACTGTAGGCATACAAGCTGTAGGAACACGGGTAACAGTATTGTAAGTCCAATGGTATCCCAACTGGAAAAGCATTGCATAAAAAGCAGTAGCCCTACTAGTTGTAAGGGTTGGGGACCTGCCACCAACCCTCACTGCATAATCTAAAATAATAATAAGTTACATACTTTAAGGATGGTGAAATTCAAAATCGATTGTGACTGACGAAGGAGCGAGGAAGCAGACAGTGGGAAGACTGGGGATGCCTAAATTTACAAGAAATTTTTAATTTAAATCGACTCAATTTTAGAATGCCCGCTTACTACAAGAAATATTATTTACTCAGGCATTAGTGTGCTTTAACTTATTCTGAAATCAACTGCATACATAGAATGCAATCCTCATTTCAGTGATGAGATGTATTGAGAATATATATAATGATACACGCACAGCATGAATGTTGAATGGAATAGTAGATGAATTTGTTTAGTCACGGGCAAGCTTCATAGCCTAAGCAAGGATTCATAAAAGGTATACTCTGAATTTGTTTAGTCACGGACAAGCTTCATAGCCTAAGCAAGGATTCATAAAAGATCCTTACCTGTCACTCATGTACGCCATGCCGGTCATGCTTTATCAGAGTTTCTGCACTTTACAGTATCACCATAGCTTTAACAACAACGAAAAATGTTGTAATTGTAGCCCTTTCTATGACGGGTACTGTTAAAATTTAAAAAATAAAATATAATAAAAATTATACACAAATTTAGTTTTCGGTTTAAGGAGAAAAATTCACAAAATTGAAAAAGAAAATACAGTAGTAAGACAACAATTTAACGTCTCTGGATATACATTTTACTTCAAAAATAAAATAACAAAAAGTGGACCTATAAGAAAATACCTTGGAAAGCGACATTTACTTCAACTGCAAAATTTCTCCAACACCAGCGGTAAAAGGAATGGAGTGTTAACAGCCATTGCCTTAATATGAAAGGGTTTGCATTGCAATAGGCATCTCGCGGTGAAGCAGCTTGAAAGTGATAGAACTAATTGGTTGAAGGATCGCCCCTTCTTAGTTGAAGAAATAACCCAACGCCACTGGTAAAAGCAATAAAGGGTTAGCAGCCATTAGCAGCAATTGAATAATAATGAAAGGTTTAAATTAAAATAGCGCACGATGCATAAAACTAGAAATTACCTTCATCCTTCTGGTGTTTCCTTACTCTCCTACTGTTGTAACCAACCATTGCCATTTCATTCTCAAGAAGACCACTTGAAAAAAGCAATGGAAATAGGCAAATAGGGAATACAGGCAGACACAAGCTACTTCAACTCGCACGCAAAACCCCTTAAGTCGAGGTAAAATTAATACAGTGCGCAGGCAATAGCTGGTACGGTATTTACCAATATGAATGATCCTTTTATTTTTGTACGCGACCCACTCCAGCACACTAATGACGTTAATTATGCGGCTACGGACATGAGGAATGTGGTACTGATTGCTCTGAGGTTCACCCAGTTAAACGGTGTTCCATCTGTCGGCCATTAAAAATAGGTTGCCCGAAACAGGGTGACGCGTAGAATAAATGGAAGAGCCACTTAGCATATCTCTCATCGCATTAAATATGATGCATGTTTGAAATGGCACTGGCTATCCAGCCCCAGGAATGCACCGGATTTGGCATGGCCATGCATCATGAAGCATCTATAATAGGGGGCGGCTACTGACTGATGGATTGCAAAAACTGTCATCTCACCCTCATAAAATTGCTGACAATTTTTACCCTACAAAATATGCTGGAGATTTTTACCTTATAATTTTTTTAAGGTGTGTATAATGATAAATTATTATTACCCGTCTATCCCCCACTAAATTGGGAAAGCTACGGAAAGTGAATATTAACACCAGCCCTTACTATAGTGGATTATTATTTTCATTGGCAACTTAAAATAATTTGGTTTTAAATAAATTTTAATTATTATAAAAAAAATTAATAGTATAATTATTTTTAGATGTGTAATTTAAATAACTTTAAAAGCAAATATTTGATGGAGATATTAAAATTTTAGAATATATTAATAATTATAAATAAAATTAGTAAAATATATATATAATATTTTATATATTTTCTAAGTTAAAAACGAAACAAAATAAATCAATGAATTGTAAATTTTTATTGAAATTGTGTGTATTTTTATGAATTTTGTTTTTAAGTTGCATGTAATTTACAATTCATTATAATAGATTGGAAACTTGATGTTGTTAAAAAGCAAAACAATTATAAAATATTGATAGTTTTTGAAAAGTAAAAATTAAAAATTACTAAAAAAAAAAATAATACATTTCAAATAAAAATAAAAATAAAGTAAAAAAATAGATTATTATATAATAAATAAAATTGTTCTAAAATATTCAAAACAGTGGTTTCATTTAATCTATTTTTTTTTAAATAGTAAAAGTTAAAATTAAAAATTTCTTCTAATGCATTTTGGTAATAAAAAATAATAATTAGTAATCGAAGTTTCAAAATTAAATAATTTAAAATTAAGAATAGAAGTTTCAAAATTAAATAATTTAAAATTAAGAATTTATATTTAATTTTTTATGAATAAATGTTTATATATATCTTGCAATATTATATTTCTATTAATACATTTAATCATATAAAATTTCTTTTATTGCAATTTCATATCTATGTTTTATTAACACAATTTCATACAAGAAACAACATTTTTTTTAATTTTATGAATATAACACAGTAAGTAAAACTAAAAAAGAACAAGATTATATATATGTATTCCACCCCTAATACTTATATTTCAGCTTTATCTTAGACTCATAAAATGACATTACATGATATAATGCTAACACTATCACTTTGTGAAATACATAAATTTTCTTAAATTGTTCATCCTTGTGTTAGTGGGAGGTTTTAATAACAATGTATAAGTAATTTACTACTAAATCTATAGGTTCTAGAAAATTTGAAAATGTATAATATGTTTGACTTATTGTTTGAGGAGTAAGACATGTAAAATAATTTGGGCAACACTGAGTAAAAGTAGAAATATGGATATATAAATATTAAGATTGTAATGTGCATGTTTTTCAATAGTTTTAGATGTCTATGGCAAGAACTTCTAGGTGGTCAATGAGTGGTGCTATTGGTTGGTTTGTTTCCAACAAATTATTTCCATTCGCTTTTAATTTTTTTTCTATTTGTGCAAGTGAAGGTGAATATAATAATAAATAAAATGATATCAATGGGTGAGACCCTCTTATGGACACTCCCAATCTCATTTATGTATTGGGTAAACTTGATGATTTGGATGTTATGGGTGGCATACAACAAATTCACAATCAGTAATTCATTGACGAAAAATTCACCGCCAACAATTCACTGTGGGAAAATTCACTGCATGAAAAATTAATTGCGTGAATTGTTGACTGTGAATTTTCCCTTGGTGATGGCCGTGAATTTTCGTAGAATCGTTATGGGTTGTTGCTCTATATAGACTTTTAGAGGTGTGACTATTTTCATTCTTTTTGTGAATAAGTGCAACTCTATTTTATAAATGGTAATATAAACACTTATTCATATTATTTCTAAACATAAATTCTTAATTTTAAATGATTTAACTTTGAAATTTCTATTATTAATTATTATTTTTCATTACCAAAATGCATTAGAATAAGTTTTAATTTTAAATTTTACTATTTCAAAAGAATTAGATTAAATGAAATTAATAATAATAGTTTTGTGGATACAATATTTTTATGTAAAGACTTTTTAAAAATAAATTTTATACTTTCAAATAAATAAATATATTTGTATATATACATATATACATATATGTGCATATATAGATATATATAAAACTTAAATTCTATCATGATGTTTCCACACTCCATAGTAAAAAGTGTATTGAAATTTGTAGATTAAAATTGTGTATGATTTTTTTAATTTTATTTTTTATATATTTTAATCAAGAAATTTCACTATTCTTAAATTCTATTTTTTAATTAAAATTTATAATAGTATAGATATTTTAAATACATTTATTTAAGGAAACTAAAAAAATATCTATTTCAAATCATTTTAGAACAATTTTATTTATTATATAATAATCTAATTTTTTTACTTTATTTTTATTTGAAAAATATTTTTTCTTGTAATTAGTAACTTTTAATTTTTACTTTTCAAAAGCTATCAATATTTTATAATTGTTTTGTTTTATTTTTAACTTAGAAAATATAAAAATATTATATACACATTTTAATATTTTTATTTATAATTATTAATATATTCTAAAGTTTTAATATTTCCATCAAATATTTTCTTTTAATATTATTTAAATTACACATCTAAACATAATTATACTATTAATTTTTTTTATAAACCATAATTAAAATTCATTTAAAACCAAATTATTTTAAGTTGGGAATGAAAATAATAATCCACTATAGTAAGGGCTACTGTTAATATTCACTTTCCATAGCTTTACAATTTTAGTGGCCTATGGACGGGTAATAATAAATTCTCCCCATACACACCCTAAAAAAAATTTATAAGGTAAAAATCTCCAGCATATTTTGTATGGTAAAAATTGTCAACAATTTTATGAGGGTGAGATGATAGTTTTTGCAGTCCCATCAGTTAGTAGCCGCCCCCTATTGTGGATGTTGCATGATGCATGGCCATGCCAGCCCCGGTGCATTCCTATGGATGTTGCATGATGCATGGCCATGCCAGCCCCGGTGCATTCCTAGGGCTAGATAGCCAGTCCCTGTTTGAAATGGTATAGAAGATTGTGGCAATGTTGTTGAAGAGGACCTATTACACGAATATTATTAAAGGCGATAAGAGATGTCTCAAATGTATTCGCATAGTATTTTAAATTAAAAGAAGTGATCTATTGTGTCTAATTTTGATCCATAGTTCATTTTTTAATCTATATTAAAAATAATAAGAATAATCTAAGATAGAAGAAGTTGATGTTCATTTACCTCACATTATTGAAATTTTGAAAGCTTAAAATATCAACCACTTCTAGATAAAGCAACAACAAATAAGAAATAGAGCATATTCAAAAAATGGTATATGGTACAACAACCAACATTAACACATTTCCATATATGTTAAAAATAGGAGGTAAAGCTCTGGTAATATACATCAATGACAATATTTATTTAGCATGTTCTATCATAATTTCATATACAAAAAAATTACAAACAAAATCTTATCCATGATTAGGACCAAAATTGGATCTCACCTCGCCCTCTTATGTGGGGTTGACATTGGTTGTCCATAATTAGAGTCTTGGTAGTATATAGGTTTATCTAGAGCCATTCTCGTGCTAGGTAGTGGTGGGGGTAATGGGATAGTTGAGGGGCTTGGTACATAATCAATTATAAATCTATCCTAGTTGTGTATGTGTGTAGCTTAATCTATCATGATAACATGGGAATTGAGGTAGAAGGATTTAAAGTTGTATTTATGACAAGATTATATATGTCAATTCCTCTTTATGATCTTGTTCTTTATTCCAACAATGCTTTTAGAAATTGTTTTCCCTTACAATAGGTCTCTTGCAGGTTTGAGTATAAAAGCTCTTGTTAATATATAGCATTGCAATTTGTATCACTTTTTTGAATTATTTATTCTCAAATATTCCATCTTTGCAGTGAAGCTAATTATTCTTTGCATACAACATGAAATGCAAACATTAACACGTCTCTCACGTTAGATATTTTGTAATGTTATGGCTTCTATATAAAATAACTAATATTTCTAACATGTATTCTCTATTTAAGTTGTCAACTATTGGATGCCTTATGTTCTAGATATTTTACTCACATGCAAAGCCCTAAGTTGTGTTGGTATAAAAATACATAAACCAAAATGCAACCCACTTGATAGTTATTGTGTTGAAGCTTCTATTACGTGTTATCTCATTTTGACTATTAAATTAGAGTTATTTGTATGGAAACTCCTACTACTCTAATATATAACTTATATTGCTTTCAATGTTGTCAATTGATTTGGTTAACACATCATGGTTTTTATCTTTTTTTGTGCTTGTTCAGTGATACTCTATTGAAAAAATTTAGAGCATTTATGCAGTGCCAATCCAAATATGTAATTTAATTTTGCAAAGATGGTGTCTAAACTTCTCAAAAAGTTACCATTATTTCAAGTAACATTTATTACTAATCAATATAGTTATGTCTACTCATAAAGAAATGCAATTCAAGGCTCTCTTAATAGATTTATTTCTTGGTTAATTTGTCCTTGAATTTTAGTTTGATGAAGAAGTTTGTAAGTCTAGTGAACAGTATGAATCTCACAACTTCCTTCACCATTAATGTTGCATTCTCCTTTCAATTGTATTACATTATGCACATCATAACCATGATATTTGGAAGAAATGGTATATAGATAGAAGCCATGAAAGGGTCAAATATTAACATGCATGGGAAAATAAAATTGAAAAATGGAAGATGAGTAAGAGAATGACAAATCAATTATTTTCTAGATTGACATATCAAGGATAGGAGTTGGTCCTTTTTAATTGTTGTATCGTCAATTGGATGTTATAATACATAAACTTTAAACTTGATTGTGTGAATCACACTTAAATTGTATATGGTGAGGCTAACTCATAATGGAAAGAAGTGAATGAACATGAATAGAAAGTAGGAGCTACGATGGAAGTAAAAAATAAGGGCCATTTTCTCATGCTAACTGATGAAGATGAGTACTTTGAATTTATACATAATGATAATGTAAAAAATACTAACTTGATCAATAGTGATTGTGATTATGATGGTGACATCATTGATGATGAGGATATTTCTCTTTTTCTAATAGAGGCAATAGGGGCAATAGATAATGAGCAACTTCTATTTGATGGGGATGTTGATGATGAAGATGAAGATGTTGATGATAATGGCAATACTCATAATGAGGATATTAATGGTGATTGTGATGAATCCAAGTTATTAATGATAAGTTTAAAAAAATTGTCTTTAGTGGAGAGTGTTAGGAGTATTATGAGGAAACTAGACATGTTCAAGATATATATAGTAAAAAGTAGTCTAATAACAAGTGATGTGGATAGAGAGATAAAAGATGAAAGCATTAGCTTTATGGTAAGGGAAATTAGTCAAATAGACCCTATAAAAAGGTTATTTAAATAATGATGATATGGAAAGTATTTATTTGAAAGTGACCTACTATTTTCCTCAAGATTGCTCTTGTCAAGAAATTCAATGTTATTTTGATCAAGTGCCAAAATTTTGTTTTTAGATTGGAGTATCAAGCTCATGTAATTTTGCTCCATCCTCTTTTTATGTTGGGAGGTCGAAAATAATCTACTTTTTTGAATATTTGCAAAAAAAAGTATTTAGGAAGAATTTTCTATCCACTAGATTTAGCTTAGTGAGAGAACTTTGCAAAGCAATGCCACATGTTGTGAATGGAAAATTGGCCAATGAAAAAAGTGAATTGTACCTGGTAGAGTCATCAAAAAATATCAAAGTGATGGCTGGAATAAGATCAAGATTAAGGCACATTATGTTCAATATAGTGCAGTCACATCCTCTTGGCATATCGTCAGCTAAGTTTGAATGGAAGAGATCTATAATGATATTGTGAAGACCTCAAGTGATGTTCTCATAGAACATGCATATGCTAGTGTTCTCATAGATCTAGTTGGAAAGGTCTTGCATCACATCTAATTTAGGTAGAATGAATTCGACTAGAGCATATGTTTCAACAAAATTGAATTTTAATTGAAAATGCTCAAATTCACTTGCACTAATATGTTGACTTGAAGTGTGACACAACATTGAACTTTTACTCCTATGAATTACCTACAAAAAATAAGTATATATTGTTTGTGTATGACAAACATATATTAAGAAAAAAATATTTACAATAATGACATGAAGATAATTACATAACAAATAAATATTAAATATTTTCTACATGTATATAATTTAGTCCTACTTTTGAAAACATGCAAAATATTTACAATAGTGACATGAAAATAATAAATTTACAAAATGATAAATAAATTTTAATATTTTCTACATACATATCTATAGTTTAGTCCCACTTTTAAGAACATGCAAAGTTATAAAAGTAATGATTAAAACACCCATTGACTATCTTGTTGCTTAACACAATGAATCCTAATGCACAGCCTATGGAAAAATCCTCTAATTTTCATATTGTTCTCATGCTTGTTGAAAGAAATATTTATAATAATGATATAGAAAAAATAATTATATAAAATAACAATAAACCTTCAAACTCTTATCATGCAAAGCCCCAAAGTTATTCCAGACTTACCCTCCAAACCATCCATGACCCTTACACCATCAAAAATAATAATTTACACTCTAGACCAATCACACATTCATTAAAAAAAAAACCACCACAATAAACAAAAAATATCTCTCATATATAGCTAAATAACATGGACTCAAACACAAATTAAACACAAATACATATTGGCACAAACATAGAGCTTGATGAAAATGTATATACAAATATATAATATATATTCCATGTATGAAGAAAGAGAGAGGGAGAGAGAGTTCGTGGGTAAAGAGAAGCAATCAAAAACTAAATACATCTTTACTATAATCCTTTTGAATTTATAGTATGTCCAAAATTCTCTCTTCACTTGATATTGCCCTAAAAGAAAGATTTTATGCTATTTAAAATATATACACAACCATATGACTAAAAAATAAAATTCCACACATAGTTATAGATAGGGGTGTATATGTTCACATGGGTGTGATTGTGCCTACATGTCCATGTGTGTGTTATACAAATGCCACACATGAATGCATGTAGATGCAAACAAATGTACATAGTTACAGATACCAATTATTCTTGTATATAGATACATTAGCTAAACTTGATGACTATTATTATGCATTTTTTCCTAAAATACATTTTTTTTAAAATACTATATTAAATGTATATACAATTTTTTGTTATAATCTAAAATATTCTAAAGTATTATATTTGTTGGGTTTTCTTGTAATGTTGCCTATGCATGGTTGTGTAGGCTAGGGTTTTTCCTGGCCACGTTGGTTCCTTCTATTTTGTTGGTTCTTCTTGAGGGTGGGGTGTTTGGTTTGGAGAGTGTTGGGATGGGGTGGCAATTTTCTGCTTGGTATAGGATTCCTTTGCTTCAACATTTTTGGCTATGATTCTTTGATCTCCCTCCTCCTCCTGCTCGACTATGTGGGTAGTGTGGGGGTCTCTTTAACTTTTTCCTTGGATTTTATTCTTGAGATTATACTGCTTGTGCTTAAGGGTTTGGGGGAGTTTGTGCTCTCCATTTTGGGCTCAATTTGTGGTTTTTGTTATTTTTTGTGATGGAGCAATGAGGTGTTTCCTTGAGCATTTTGACCTTCAAAAGCATGGATTAGGTAGATCCTTCTTCCCTTATGCATGCAAAATCTATTGAGCATCTAAATAAAATTTTGACTAATGAAGATTCTTTTGTTGTGAAGGGATTCTCCAAAATCAAGAAAGTGAATGGGTGCTTGGAGAGGTATAAGGAGCGCCCAATCTTGGTGATTCAGCTCGATTCTATCACATATGATGTTGCCTACTTGTGCATTCATGCTCTTATTTCCAAATTCATGGGAATGTGATTGTTTGTGCCAGTTTTAGAATCTTGGGCTCGTTGGGTCTAGAACCCTAAAGGAGATATGGAGTTAATGTTAGTTTCCAATAATTATTTTTTGGTTGTATGCACATGTGCATGGTGGATAGAAACAAATATTTTGAGGGTGGACCCTATTTCTTTATTCATATTAGGCTCTTCATGAAAACTTGGCATGTGGGTTTCAATTCAGTTGAGGAGCTCCCTTTGCAAGTCCCCATTTGGGTTCGTCTTCCTCAACTTTCATTGGAGTTTCAAAGGAGTGACATTCTACATATGTTGGCGCTTCTTCTTGGAAAACCGATTGGCTTGGCCCAACAAACCTTGGACAGAAAGGTAATTACATATGCTCGTATTTGTTTTGAAGTTGATTTAAATAACCCTTTGCCAATTTTTGTGGAGATATGCCTTGGATCCTCCTCCTGGATTCAATAGTTGGACTATGAGACTCTCCCCTTCAGATGTCACCTTTGTCATGAATATGGGCATCTACAAAGGAAATGCCCTTGGTTCTCTCAATTGGCTGGTGCAGTCAATGCTTCCTCCTCATCTGGTCTTAAGAATGATAAAGGGAAGGCTCCTATGGCTAATTGGGTGATAGACAAAGAGGATTTTATCTCGATTAAACCTTACAATAAGGGGAGAGACTAGAAGAGAACCCTTAAGGATGGGAAAGGTGATGGAACATTTGATCATTTTGATTTTCTAAAGGACTTAGTTTAGGAGGAGGGGATTCATGTTGGGTTTCCTTTTGGTACTAGGTCCTTGGGTGTGGCTTTGGCTGAAGACATAGGAAATGACTTTCAGAGTATGCCTATGGTTGATTCACATGATGGTTAGATGGCTTCAAGTGATCTCTCTTGAATTTCAGGTGCTTTAGAATCAAACAGGCCTACTATTTTG
Source organism: Sequoia sempervirens (assembly GCA_007258455.2). Lineage (NCBI taxonomy): Eukaryota > Viridiplantae > Streptophyta > Pinopsida > Cupressales > Cupressaceae > Sequoia > Sequoia sempervirens. The sequence goes on from VDFB02000363.1 coordinate 44,618,984, forward strand.
AAGGAGGTGGAAGCTTCTATTGGCCCTACTATTTCTTTAGCTATGGATGATTTAGATACTAGAAAAGGAAGTGGAACTTTGCACACTTTAAGTTTGCAACAAAGGCCTCTAAAAAAAGGCCCTCTAGAGAAATCTTCCAAATTGGGATGTAAGAAAGATTTGAGGAAAGTTAAATTAATTAGCAAGACATTGGTGGATTCTGGGTTGGTGAAAACCATTGACTCTCACTTCTCCCAACCTCATAAATGATTGTTATCTCATGGAATGTAAGGCATATGAATAGCATACCTTGACAAAAGGCTATTCGTGAGATGATTGGTACTCATAATCCAAACATTTTCTTTGTTCACGAGACTAAATTGTCAGTAGATGGTATGTTGAATATAGCCCCTAGCATTTAGGTCAAGGGTCTTTTCAATGCATTGGGGCTCATGGTAATTTTAGAGGTGTGTCTTGATTTTGGGATCCTAGGAAGTTTGCCCCTCTTTGGTGGGTCATGAACCACTCTTCTATTTCTATGGTGGTCTCTAGCTTGGATTCAAGAGAATTGTGCCTTTTCACTAATATTTATGCCCCTACTGATCTTCTTGGCAAAGATCAAATCTAGTCTCAAGTTAGGTGTACACTTGTTCTCTAGCTCCCTTCCTTTTGCAAGGGACTTTAATTAGTTTCTTATTTGGAGGAAAAAAGAGGTGGTATTGGTAGGCTTGATTTTGCAGCTTATCTCTAAAGGGATAACATAAACATTCTTAATTTAGTTGATGTGAAGCCAAACAATGGTGTCTTCACCTAGAACAACAAAAGATATGGTGAGGATGCTATATCTGAGAGGTTCAATCATTTTCTTGTCTCTTATTTTATGGTTGGTGATAGGTGGACTACCAGTTTCAAGATTTTGGATTGGAAAGGCTCTTATCACTGGTCGATTAAGTTTTTCATTGTTTGTTTCAGACACACCAAGAAACCTTCTTTCAAGTTTCAACTTATGTGGTTGTGGGATTATTCTCTTCAGATCTTTTGTTTGTTTGGTGGCACCAAGGGAAGCCCACTTATGGGAGGGCTATGTTTTCCTTTGTGAAATATCTGTAGTATATTCAAATATAAGCTTAAAAAGTGGAATAGGCAATTCTTTTATAGCCTTCACTTCAATCAAATGTTAGCTCTTGGCTAGAATGGACACTATTACATGACAAATCCATGATCAGGCCCAACTAGGGATCTAAGTAGAGCAGATTCAATAGCTACTAAGGAGCTGGAAGAATGGGAGTTGCATGAGGAGAATTTTTGGAAGCAAAATTCTCAAATTGTCTAGCTTTAGGAAGGGGATAGAAATATTGCTTTTTTCTAGAACTCATTCAAAGCTAGAAGGAATGGGAATCTTATCACCTCTCTTGTGTCTTCAATGGTAACCCAACTCTCTTCTTTGGGTGAGATCTCTATTGAGGCTTATTAGTCCTTCTTAGCTCTGTTTAATGAGGACTCTCCCCCTTTGCCTATAGAGGACACTACTATTTTGGATTGCATTCCTTTGTTGGTTTCTAATGACATGAATGAAGCCCTTATTCATCCCATATCATTTCTAGAACTAGAGAAGGTTGTGTTTCAAATGAATATAGGAAAAGCTCTAGGCCCTAATGGATTCCCTATCAAATTCTTTCAAGAATTTTGGGAAGTTATCAAGTTAAATATCCTCGAGGTGGTCTAGGAGTCACACAAAAATAAATAAATGCTAAGATACATAAACTATACTTTTCTAGCTCTTCTTCTTGAAAGAGAAGGAGCTAAGTGTTTGGATCATTTTAGGCCTATTTCTCTATGCAACGCGATCTACAAAATCATTACCAAGCTAACTACTGAAAGACTTAAGCCTTGGCTCAACTCTATAATCTCTAAGGAACAAGGTGGAATTGTGGCCAGTAGGAAAATTTTGGATGGCATTGTGATTGCTACTAAGGCCATACACTCTATGGAGAATTCTAAGGATAAATCCATTTTCATTAAACATGACATGGCTAAGGCTTATGATAGGGTCAAACAGGCTTTCCTCTAGAAGGTTCTTCTAGTTTTTGGTTTTACCAATGGGTGGATTGATTGGATCATGAGTTGTGTGACTTTCACTTTCTTTTTGGTTCTTATTAATTGCTAGCCTTCTAATATTTTTGGTGCCTCTAGGGGTCTTCACCAGGGCTCGACCCTTTGTCTCCTCACCTATTCATTATTATAAATTTACAAGATGCGAGTTCATGTCGAGTTCACCAAAATGTAGAGTATAAAAAATGAGCCACTACAAAAGATAATCAAATCCTTCTAGGATTTAAGTTTCAACCCTCCACTTAGGTAAGCCTTCAAGTAAGTACAACCTTCAAGTTTACCCACTAATTAATTGGATGTGTGTTTTAATAGATTACAAAAATTACATGAATTCTTTAGACCTTAAAACTGAAAGTACAAATCATAGAGGTTTCTCGGAAGACTTAACAAGCTCTCTATCCAAGACTAATGTGTGATTATCAGACTATAGTTTGTCACACTATAGTCTGATACAAACATAAAATAAAAATTGTCACAGAGAAACAAAGAATGTCCTACACAATGTTTTGGGAATGAAAGGCTATGAAATGAGACTACATAACAAACATAGAATAACTAGAATGAAAATTCTAAAAAAGCTTGAATGGGAATGATGAGGAAGATTTTAAAGTATCATCAAAGATATATAACAAGATTAGAGACTCCCCCTAAGCAGCTCCCTTACATGTACTTACAAACATAAGATTGAAGAAGGGGGTTAGGTGGCTATATATAATTTTGGATCAGTCAAGCCCCTATTTTGGTGTTCCTACCTCCATGAACAACCTTGGATAAGATGATAGAAATAGACATAAACAATAGAAAGTACAATGTGCTAAAAAAATAGAAACAATATGCTTAATATAAAATATCAAAGAGTTACCACCTTCAAATGTAGAAATAAAGTAGTTCTCTGGTGAAATGGAGAAGCAGCAAAAATCCTCAAGATGAAAGTGACCGCTTCAAATGATAGAAATTGGAGCTTTGCAAGATATCATTGTGGTTGTAAGAACGATGAAAAAATGGAGTTTGTTGAAATTTGTGAATGAAAAAGAAAGATAATGGTGTAGAATGCTCGAGAGTTGTGACTCTACTTCCCAAAAGATCCAAATCGAATTCAAGGGAAAGAAGGAAGGTTTTGGATCAAAATAGTATGCTCAGATGATTCCTAATGAAGGTGCAGGTTGGTAGAGGCATTACACTATTGAAACAAAACAACTGTAATATCACAACAACTAACATAGTCATAGATTTTCACAAGATGATAGTGTGATGCACTGATATTTATGTGACATGCATGAGTTTATGAGAAAATAAGGCTGAATAGTTGAGAAACTGGATATGGATAGTGTTGAAGGATGGTTTGGGATAAAATTGCAATTAAAGATCATAATTATCTTAATTGTAACTAAAGGGGAAGGCATATGTAATGTGAAATTGCATAGGATACAATTTACATTACACTAACATATAAAACTTGCCTCAGACTTACCTTCCATACCATCCATGAATCTTGCACCTTAAAAAAATAATTCACACTCTAGACCAATCACACCTTCATTAAAAAAAACCACCACAATTAAAAAAAAAACTCATATAGAACTAAGCAACATGGATGCAAATGCAAATCAACTACACATACCTATTGGCACAATGATAGATCTTGATGAAAATGTATATATACATATATATTATCTATATATGTGTTCCATATATGGAGAAAGAGAGGGGGAGAGAGAGTATCAAAGACTAAATGTACATCTTTACTATAATCCTTTAGAATTTACAATATGCCCAAAATTCTCTCTTCATTTGATATAGCCCTACAAAAATAATTTTATGTTATTTAAAAATATATGCATAACCATATGACTAACAAATTGAATTCCACACATAGTTGATACATAGGGGTGTATATGTTCACATAGGTGTGATTGTTCCTACATGTGCATGTGTGTGTCCTACAAATGCCACACATGAGTGCATGTAGATACAAAAAAATGTGCATAGTTGTAAATTTACCAATTATTCTTGCATTTAGATACATTGGCTAAACTTGATGACTATCGTTATACATTTTTCCCTAAAATACAATATTTTTTTTGGAAAACTATCACATGTATACATAATTTTTTGGTAGACTCTAAAATATTTCAATGTATTATATTTGTATATGTCCATTGTATGATGTTCTTCTTTAATCAAGGTATTTATTAGCATATGAAAGGAAATTTTGAATTAGCAACCTTAAAAGGGATAAAAGTGCACACCTTGCATTTTTGTAGCACTTGCTATTGGTACTTTTGATCACTACAACCTTCACAAAAAAATGGCACAAATTTTGAAAATTCTCTCTTGAATTATTTAAAATTTTGATTAGTTTTTTATCACCAAAACCTTAACGAAACTTACACACAATTCAAAATAGTAATCAAATTTTATCAATGCGTATAGAATGAAACATAGAAAATGAAAATGTAATTTGTAAAAACTTGGATGAGAAAAAAAAATGTAGAAAAATTAATACTTGTGTTTTTGTGGAAAATAGAATATACTACTAAAAGTAATTAAAGGTCAAAATATTACTATATTTCACTTTTAGAAAACAATACATGGTTAGAACTTGCTAAGAAAAAACTTGACATCATAGTGGTATTTTTTTAGGAATATTGTCTTAAAATACAAGAACTTGATGGAAATAGTGGTTTTTTCCTTTTTATTAAGAATAAAAAACAATTTAGTTGATTTTCAAAGAACATTCACCAGAAATAATGGATGGATACGAGTACCTTAAAATCACTTTCCATAATAATTTTAGTCAGGAGAAATGCAGAACAAAAAGAATACAACGGGGTGGATAATATTATGCTCTATAAGATAGATGTAGGAGTGCTAAACTATGAGACTAGAAAACTAAGAAAACCCTTTTTAGCTTGCTTGTTTCACTCATAATCCTTTATGAGTGTGAGTTTACGTAGAAGTTGAAATTAAGGGGAAAGTGACAATAGACAGTACCCAAGAAAAAGTTGGAAACAAGAACATGTGTATTTTACAAAAAGTAGATGATGGAGATAGAATATGAGTACATCTTGAAGTGCACAACCTACAATGAAATTTGTATCAATTTTAAAGAAACTTTGAAAGTAAACCACCTAATTATTATTTATTATTTGTCAACAAATAAATCAATGAGATGATAGAAGTAAAATAGTTTGACCAAATTTTCTAATGTATATTTTTTCTAATTTTTTATTAATTATCAAAGCTAATTTATCTATCATTCTATTGAATAACAATTATGAATAGTAATATTAATGTGATGTAAGCTATATAATATTTTAACTAATTCATTTTGACTATAGAGAATTTAATAACCTGCAAACGTATTTTCATGTTACTTTCTAATTCTATTAATCAAGTCGTATTTGATAAATGAAATTTTTTAATTTAAAAGATTATGGTCCAATAAATAGAATTTTTTAATTATATTTGAGATCATTTTAATTTATTGAAAAGATAAAATAGAGAAAATATGAGAGAAGGTGATTAAAATAATTAATAATAATATAAATTAAATTTACATACATTTAAAATGTTTTATAAATTAACAATTGATAAAAATAAATATTTAATGAAAGATAATGAATAATTATATTTTATTGATCTATTTTATATTTATTTGCTTCATGGTTTACTTAAGAAACACTATATATATATAAATTCTAGCGTCTTATAAACATATTTAATGCAATTGGTGTATTAATTAATGTAACCTTTCGTGTTTCAACTGTAGAGCATGTAGAGCATGATCAACGTGTTGAGCATGATCAGGCTAGAGAAAATCAGGAACATGATGTGGCCCCATCAGGTAAAGAGGACCACCCTCATGTTCTCTTAAACATATTTAATTTCAATTGGTGTATTAATTAATATAACCTTTCTTATTTCAACTGCAGATCAAGATTTAGAGGGTGTTCAACATGTTGAGCATGAGTCTATAACAAAATTTCAGGAACATGATGTAGACCCATCAGGTAAAGAGAACCACTCTAATGTTCTTTTAATTAATGAAATACTTGTAACAATAATAATAAAACATATCAGTTTAACATTTATTTCTTATTGCAGCAGATCCCCCCTTGCAACGGCGTCCACATCATGAGCAGAAAACTAGGCGTACATTAAGATCACGAGCAGAGAGCAAAACAACTAAAGGGGGACATATATTGATTTAGAAAATGATACTCCACTTCAGATTTTTGTAGCTTTAAAAAAGAAACAAAAAAAAAAGTGATTGTAATCATATCATGACAACCACATTTTTGATAATATATAAAAACTAAAAGAATGAATAATTATATTTTAATGAATGAATGTGAATATGTTAATTAATGAATGTTATATGTTAATGAATGAATGTTATATGCTATTAATGGATGAATGAATGATTAATGTTATATGATTGGGTATGGGGAATTGAGAGTGATGTGAGGGGGAGGGGCAAATGAGCTTCCACCATCATGTGGTTGGCTTTGTTAAGTAGAGAATATTAAACTATTCTCGAAACAAAGAGAAGCTCAATAAGGTAATGCACTTTTCAATATAAGAAATGCATCGCTCAAGCATCAAACCAATATACCGTGATGTACGATCACCGTCTCCGCAATGGTACATTTCCATGAATATTTTTTTTAAAAAAAATATTCTTCGTCGCAATTTCGACAAAACCCACCGACGAATCAACGAAAAGGTTCAACAAAGTTTCTATAGCTGCGACGAAGGTTTCGTCGTAACTCATTACCCATTTTTTTGCCATTTCAATGAACTTTTGGCGTTGTCTCCATGCTAATCCTTGTTGATTTCTTTGCACTTGCGATGAACGTTTGGTGGTCTTTTGACTCTACTCCCTCCTATTTTTGTCGCAAAGTCGACGAACTCTTGGTGTTGTTTCGATGCTACTACTTACCTATTTTGTCGCACGTTCGACGAAGTTTTGGTGTTGTTTCGACACTACTCCTTACCCATTTCGTCAAAATTGCGATGAACGTTTGTTGTTGTTTCGACACTACTCCTTGCCCATTTCGTCGAACTGGCAATGAACTTCCAGTGTAATTTGTCGGTGGATACACGAACTATTCATCGATATTCCAATGAATGTCTAAGCCATTTCACAATGCCGACAACCGACGATTCTTCGTAGTTATTTCAACATTCAATTCGCCGTCGGCCTTTGGACGAAAAAATAGCGATGAAAATATTTTTGCCATTTCATCGCGTTTCTGCAAATATTTGTTGAACGACCAACGAACGGCCGTCGAAAAATGGTGTCAAATTCATTAGTGACCCCAAGGGTATGAAAAGGTAACAGGCCAAGTAGTAATATTTTCACAAATCTATATACACTAGGTGTTGTTTTTTATAATCCATTCATCATTGCATAATCTTGACAAAGGATGATTCTTGATAATGCCATACTTGCTCTACATTGCTTTAACTCCAAATTATCCTTAATGAAGGAGTGCTTACCCTTCATCAAAATCCTAAAATTTAAATTAAAAATAAACATTGAACATTAAATCTCAAACCTGACCAAGACTTGGTCATAAATTAATTACCAAGCATTAACCAATAATAAGTTCAATAATAAATAAGAAACACAAACAGTGTGATGAAAAAAAATTAATGTTAACTACAAATGATGAAAGCGTTACATATTTGGTTTTAGTTCCTATAGGATACTATTGCAATCGTTTGATTTTAATTTTTTTTGCTAAGATGGCCAATAACATTGCATAATTTAAATATATTTCTTTCTATTTCTATAGTTTGCATTTTACAACATATTTTTTATATTTAGAAATTATTATTTATCTCTTTTTCTATTTGTCAGAGTAATTGTACAATTCTTTTTTGTTTTAAAAAAAAAAATTATAATTTTGGTTGAGGCCATTATAATTAATGCAAAATGTCACTGAGATGCAAAACAATTATGGCAAGTAGCAAAAGAATTATGAGGGAACCCTCCATGCCTATCGATGAGATGATTGTCGAGCAGTTAGAGGAGTGGCAGAGCAATTGGGCTTATTCTTGTCCTAATATCATGTGTTGTGCTTGACATAATTTGGAACCTCGCATTTGTGATTGTTGTTGTCAGCTATCGAGTAGTTGGAGGAGCGGTAGAGTGATTGGGCTTATTCTCATCCTCTATCATGCGTTGTGCTTGACATAATTTGGAACCTCGCATTTGTTAATTGTTGTTGTAGTGTTGATTTTGAGTAGGGATGAAAAACCTAACATGCCTATTAGGGTTTGGGTGGTAGGTTATGCAGTGTAATGCCTGTTGCAGATGATTTGTGTCTGCTTCGAGTATAGAAGGCGACATAGGACATAGGAATAACCAGAGCTAAGACCCTCTAGAATATGTGGACAAAACCATTGTGATAAACTTAAAAGCATGTGGCCGCCAATTTGCAACAATAACCCAGTTTTTTTAAATTGCCAAGCATACCACCCAAAACTTTAAAAACCGTTTTCTCCACCTCTACCAAAAAGCTCTATTTTTCTTCTCTGTTGAACTCCCACCTACAAATTTTCAATAGCATTTTTATTATAAAGTTTCTACAAGAAAGAAGATTATTTTCGCTCGTCTACTAAATTTGTCGGACAAATATGGCAGTCTACAAGAGTGCCAACCAAAACCTCAAGACCATGTCTTACCACAGAAGAGAGCAGGACATCATCATTCAAAAGATAAATAAAATACATCAAAATCTTTCTCAAACACATAAGTTTTTTAAACCCTAGCTTTGATATTTTGTTTTTCTTGCTATATCAGCAAAAATATTCATCTATTGTAGAACATGACATTTGACAATAGTTTTGTGAATGTTGAGTTTTGTCATTAAAAGGGCTTATTTCAATCCCAATTTTACTAAACGAAGTGGTTTTCATGTGTGAGTTTGGTATTTGTGACTGGGTCTAGGACAACATTTTGGAGTTGACAACTTAAAACTGGGAATATCCACTAACATATCTCGCTTGACTAAAAAATTGGAGCTAAAACATATGATTTCCATGTTGTTTTAGGCATGCATTACTTAGCAAACATTCAGAAATCATTCAAGTGTAGGAATTAGCAAAGTCCACTCACTAACTGTAGTCCAGATTTCCATGTCAATTATATTTTGTGTTGTGTTATAAAATTTTGTAAAGTTGTTATTTCTATTATGAGAATTGGTTGTCTTGAAGAATTAGTTACATATTTAAGAAATGTTTTGAGTTTCCCTCTGACAATACTATGGTAAGTTTCATTTGTATGGTGGCATGGATCATAGATTCTAGTTATGAACCATGTGCACACAACATCAATTGTCATGAATTGAATGATCCTTCTACCCTGAGTTGTATGGGTTCTAAAGCATTTGACACAGAAGATTGAGGTCACAAATATGAACTACACATCTATATTAAGCTCCAATTATTAACTTATCTTTCCTTTAAATATTGGGTTTATATTATGGTTCAAGTTGTTGGTTTCTCTCACAAATGGAAATTAAGTGTTTTATGTGCTTTGTTACCTAAATATTTACATTTTTTTCTCTTCCATTGAATGGTTATTGGTTCTTATTGTCTTGATTGAAATTTGTTTGGCTTTTAATAACCGGCTTGCTGATTGTATTTGCTTTGTCTTTGCAGGTTTGTTGTATGCAAAGTGCTTTTTCATTTGAAATGAAAATTTTATTATTGAATAGCCTCTATTCCAACCATGAATGCAATTTGATATGTATTACCACTTCTAAGTTTATAAAGGTCGCTATTGGAAGGATCTTCTTATTTTTTTAGGAACAATTGGAATGTAAGGTTCAAATTCTCCTTATTGCTTTGTCTTTGCAGGTTTGTTGTATGCAAAGTGCTTTTTCATTTGAAGTGAAAATTTTATTATTGGATAGCCTCTATTCCAACCATGAATGCAATTTGATATGTATTACCACTTCTAAGTTTATAAAGGTCGCTATTGGCAGGATCTTCTTAATTTTTTAGGAACAATTGGAATGTAAGGTTCAAATTCTCCTTATTGTGAAGTAATTACATTTTAAGTGGTCTTTTTAATATTTTCTTTGGAACTGCTATTAATTTCCTTTTCTAGTTTTCATTTGAAATAAGCATAAATGTTGTGTGTTTGATAGTTCTTCCCTTCCAATTTACAATGTGAAAGCAATAGCACAGGTGAGCATTATGTGTTTGTTAGTTCTTCCTTTCGAACTTTCTCTTTACTAAGTGAATGCAACATGGCTCATAAGGGTTGTACGCTCTGATTAGTTGCATGATTAGAGTTTCAAATATAGTCTTAGCATTTGATACAATTGTCGTTTTAATGAATTTCTAATTATATTTCTTTTGGTAAACTCACAGAACAATGGAAAAGAGTTCTTTCAAGAACATGACCCAGGTGAGGAATGTCCCAGGTAAGGATTGTTATGTGACTGATTGAGTTTTAAGCTTTGTTTTGTTAAATTGAGTTTTCTTGCTTTTTTGTTTTATTTTTCATTTATATATGTTGTATTTACTATTTTATGATGCATTTTGTCATTCTTTTCTATGCTCTAAGAATACTATCTATCATGCACAGAGGAGAAGAGCTAAAGCTGCCAAAATCAGGGACAAATATCCCGATAGAATTCCAAAAAAGTTTTTAGTTGTTAAAAACTTTTCAAGTCTTCTACAATGTTAGTATGTTGAAATATGGAAGCTTTGAACCCTGGTTGACAAGACAGCCGAAGGTTTCCATTGTAGCCACTAGGTATACAGTTAATTATGAAGTTTGAATCTGACGAGTTCAAGAGATTTGTAATTTGTCAAGGGTTTGTGCACTTTTTATTGCCTAGTGCTGTATTCTATTAATGTAAATCTGATCTTTACAATTTGATTGTTTCAGAAGATTTCTATAATTTGCCAAGGGTTTGTGCACTCTTTATAGCCTGGCCCTTTATTCTTCTATAGCTAAGTTTGCCATACTTTGAGCAGACCAATAACATGTTTATGACTAGCTTTAGGAGTTTTTGCTGAAAAATATAATCAGGATTACATTAAAGCATGGAGGCCTTCAAAATTTCTATAAGATTTATTCTTATGAATGTATTCACTCTCAGCGGGCAGAGCTTTTTGTTCACTTCTTTTTATGAGTATATCTTGCAAATCCTTTAGCTGAAGAAACGGTTTGCTGCTGCAACTGTTTTAATCAGATCAAGCACGGTTTAAGTTTTTCAAATCTAACATTGTGTATTTTTTATTTCTGGGGCTTCCCAAGATCTTCTATTGTTAAACAGACAACTGGGAAGGTAGGAAGGTAGGACGGTTTTTTCTTTTGCAGGAATAGTGCACCCTTGTAACCCCATTCTTATTATTACCCTGGTTCAAATTTCTGTGGAGGACCGGTATTAAGCTATAAATTATCTTGTGGGTGAGTTTGTTGAATGAATGAATACAGTATTTATCATTTTGTATCGACAATTGCTTTGAATAATATTTAGATTCCTTTATTATTTGATTTGAACTCCTTTGACCAATTGCAAAGCTCGACAACCATTGTTGTAACCTTTGATCAGCTTCTATTTGATCTGCGTTCATAAATGGTATACTACATTGCATAAAAGCTCTTGAGTGCAACACTGTTGGTTGTCAAACGTCACAACCAACATAACTACTAGTTTTTTATCCACTTTCTACTCTGAACAAACATCCAACATAACTACTAGTTTTTTATCCACTTTCCACTCTGAACAAACACATTCAACATAACTACTAGTTTTTTATCCACTTTCTACTCTGAACAAACATGCTCAACACTCACCAGCAAGAACTCTTGCAAGAACTCTTGCCATCCATCACTAGTCTATACGGCAGTGTGTAGTAGCATTATAAGGAGGGGGCATGGGGCATGTAGAATTTGCATCCATAATGACTAGATGATAACCTTTTACAAAATTTATGGGTTTAATTGTAATGTTATGGAAGTGCATGCCATCTATGCAGATGGACAAGAATTCAAACATCTAAACTTTATATTACACGTCATTTTGTTTTCATTCTTTTTAAAATAATTGATGTAATATCTTTGAATTTTGATAACCACGTGGCACTTTTAACAAGTGAATGAATAAGGAAATATGCTTAGATAATGCCCAAGTTCATATCCTAAAAGATAATATCCTCAACTCCAACTAGGCACTTTGTACAAACCATTCTTACCAGATTTTCTTCTCTAAACTTCCCAGCAGATGACAGAGAAAGCAAATAGTTTTTTTTATAGGAATAAGAAAATAATAGATACAGAAATAGGAAAAAGAAGAAGACAAAGCAACTACAGATCAGTCTGTTTATGAAAAGCAACAGTTACAAAGCTAAACCAGCCATGAATGACTGAACAGCAACATATCTTACAACATTTCTGTGCTACAATTTGCTGCCAGTCACAGCCACAAGCCAATTTACAAAAAGGACTCAAACGAACACTAAAGAAAGTTCTAATTTGCTGCCACAGCTACAATGTGCAAGAGTGTCCCAAAAACTATGAGGCGAAACCGCCACAGAAATGAAGACTGAAAGTAACCAAGTTATTAAACTCCACCCAAAGCTGCAATTGGCACACTCAAATAGTTAATAAAATTGAATGGAAAAACAAACCTCAATTTGAACTTCAAAAGATTAAAAAATACTCCTAGAACAAAAGACTATAGTGGAAAACCAAAATACATCATTAACCTAATACGCATCATTGGGTGTCCTCTAGACTTTCTTCAAAGCAATTCGTAAAGGTCATGCATTTTCCTTCACATGTGTTAAAGCTGACTTCTTAAATGTTACTACATGTGTTAATAGTCATAATTATAATAACAGCAATGCTGGAACTAAAGATGGTGAATGCAGCTGCAAGCATCGTCAAAAGCAGGGCCATTCACTCCAATGGTTCAGCATACACAAGCATCCATACTCCATAATAGAACAATTAATTTGACGACAAACCAAGATGTATGCAATCCAATCCAATAAATAGTTAGTCCAATTTTCTTCAAAAGATAAAGGTACCTGTAACAATATTCTTCAGAAGTTCAAGGAGCCTCCAAAATACGACGGTGCAAGGCTCAACCCACCAGGCGGGCAATCCAGTACAGAAGTTGGACCAATTTTCTTTATAGGTAAGGTACCTACCATGCAGGCAATCCAATACAGAAGTTGGACTATTTTTTTTCATAGGTAAGGTACCTAGACCAATTCGATTTACAAGGTAAAGTAACCTGCAAAATATGATTGCATGATGAGGGTGTTAGGCTCGCTTTGACAGTGTCTAAACAGAAGCCTCCTTTCACAAAACCATTCAGAGCACAATTCAAATGAAGTATTCAAATTCTTGCAAGAGAAACGAACGTTTCAGAACGAATAGCACATACAAGCAGACATTCAATTTGTATGGTTATTTCAAGAAGTTTTTATCAATGATCAATGAACATGAATCTTAATAGATCTCAGTAAGTTAGCACTTAGCAGAGACACACCTACCTCAAAAAATTTTAAATGATGCAGTAGGAAACTACAGGGAACCTCAAATCCCATCAACAATATCCGAACTTCAAAGAAAATTTATCACATATTGAAATCATTTAAGTGAGAATTTGTGCATAATTTTTTCTTTATTGAATTTTGCGTGTAAGTCTGTGTGCTAGTTAAAAGTAGCAATGCTAATCGCTTTGGGTAGGAGTCAGTTCCTGCACCAAATACTAAGTGCTCAAGAAGTGCATTTTATTCCTTTAAACTAACTAATCAAATTTATTCTTTGAATGATAAGGAATACCCTGGTTAAAGGAAAAAACATCATACACTAGCTATATTTACAAATTTAATACTTCAGAATATTTTGAAGTCCGCAAAAAATCTCCTATACATGTGATACAGTCTTCCAAAAGAAATTATTGTATTTTAGGACAAAAATGCATAAATGCAACAGCCACCAAGTTTATCGAACGTATCTATAAACGAAGCAAACTTGGCAATTGGCATTTGTATCCATATACATGCATTCATGTGTGACGCATAGGACACACATGTGCATGTAGCCACAATCACACCGACACGTATTTACACCCCTGTGCACCAGCTATGCATGGGCTTTAATTTGAGAAGCATATGGCTGTGTATGATTTTTTAAAACAAAATTAATATTTTAAAAGCTATATCAAATGAAGAGAGAATTTTTCGCATACTATAGATTCTAAAAGATTATTTTATATTGGGTTCATCAAACGGTTAGATTTTTTTCAATAGCCTTGCATCATGCTAATCAATAGTCTTGTATCATGCTAATACATTCTCAACCGTCAAATGACTTTAAAATATGATTTATATATTTTGAATATTAGTGGAAAATTAGAAACAATATCTAATTCTTTGCTTATTGGTTGCTTTTTAGATCAAAGTAATACATTTTGTTTAATTATGGATAGTCATGTCAACATGCTCAACTACTGGGTCCTCTCCCCTATCTAATTAATTATTGCATTTTATTTTAAAAAAACAAAAAACAAAAAAATTGATATTGTTTCTAATTTTGCACTAATATTCAAAGTGTATAAATCATATTATAAAGGGTTTGAGAATGTGTTAGCATGATGCAAGACTATTGAAAACGAGCCAACCATTCTGATAAACCCAATATAAATTAATCAAAGAATGAAAAACCTATTATGCTTGACTAATGATTGCATTTTGACCAAATGCAAGACTAGAAAATATGCTTCGCATTCATATTATAAAGGTCAAAAACCAAAAAACCAAATTATTATATTTTACAAATAAAAAAAATTATATATATATTATATACCATCATTAATAAACACTTTTATCCCATCTTCCTACACAAAACAAACCCTCTCTTTATACGTGTGTATATGTATAGATATATATGCACGCATATACACCTGTGTTGCACCAATTACCAAGTAATATAAGATGTCAATTCATTCTAGACAACTTTGGATATATGTATAGATATATATGCACACATATACACCTATGTTGCACCAATTACCAACCAATATAAGATGTAAATTTATTATAGATAGGTTGGAGTGCATCAACAGCTTCTACACAACTTTTCTCAGATGTTGTAGTTGCAACTGCGTTGGTAGACATGTATGCAAAATGGGTAAGCATAGACAAGGCACGTGAAGTATTTGAGAGAATGCCTCAAAAGAGATGTCATCTCATGGAATGTGATGATTGCACAATATGCATGGAATACATTCGTTGATAAGGCTTTAGAAACTTTCAAGCAAATGCAATTGGCAGGTGTAAAGCCAAATTCCACAGCGTTTCCCAGCATACTCCCTGCCTATGCCAAAATGGGAGCTTTGGAACAGGGCATGGGCATCCAACAAAAGCATAATGAATGCAAGTCCTTGATAGACATGTATGCAAAATGTGGAAGCATAATAATGCCTCAAAGAAATCTGGTCTCATGGAATGCTATCATTGCATGATATGTTCAAGATGTATTTGTTGAAAAGCCCTTAGAAACTTTTAAGCAAATGCAACTAGAGTGTTGGAGTGGGTCGCTTAACTTTTAAGTTTTAAGATGTATTTGGTCTCATGTAAGTAGCCTCATAATTAACCCCATTAGTGTACTGGAGTGGGTCGCTTACAAAAATAAAAGAATCTTTCATATCGGTAAAAACCGTACCAGCTAGGAGAGCAAGGAAACATCAGAAGGGTGAAGGTAATTTATATTTTTATGCTTCATGCGCTATTTTAATTAAAACCTTTTCATTATTATTCAGTAGCTGCTAACCCTTTATTTCTTTTACCAGTGGCGTTGGGTTATTTGAATTTCTTCTAACTAAGAAGGGGCGAATCTTCAACCAATTAGTTCTACCAGTTTCAAGGTACTTCACCGCGAGATGCCTATTGCAATGCAAACCCTTTCATATAAGGCAGTAACTGTCAACCCTCAATTCCTTTTACCGTTGGTTTTGGAGAAATTTTGTAGTTGAAGTAAATGTCGCTTTCCAAGGTAAAGGCTGGTAAAGGCTGCTAGCAATAATAGCAGCGATTCCCTATCTTTAAATAAAAGGCATACCTTTATTAAATTATAAAAATGAATCGCAGCTATAATAAATCACAGCCTCTTATGAATGATCGTTCAAGGTAAAGGAAGGCTATTTAGCCTCAAAAGGTATGAATTAAAAATAAAATGAAGAGTCTAAAAGGAAGCTCTCCATCTTGGAAAGAAGACAGTAAAAGAAATAACAAAAATAATAATAATAATTAAACAAAAACCAGACAAACTCAATTAAGGCTATTTAGCCTTTGTGTTCTGTCTTTAGCAAAGTGTAAAACAAGACTCGCAAGCCTTTACCAGCATCTTGTGCATGTACATGTATATATGTACATATATGTACGTAAATACAAGTACGTACATACATACACACATATATATGTAACCAGACTCGCCAGCCCTTACCAGCATCTTGTGCATGTACATGTATATATGTTATATGCTCTCTCTTCTGCTCTCATGGTTGAATACCGAAATCCATTATGGTGGGCCTCCAGAGTTCCAGTCATCTTTCTTCCTCTTCCACCAAATGCTGACCTGATCCACAAGTCTGCTAGCCTAATTGGCTTTGTTTTTGAAAGCTAAAGATTCTCCTGAGTCACCAATGTAGCTCTCTCTGCCTTTTCAGACTCTTTCATTGCTACATATCGTCTGTGGGATTTAATCATTTGTACCACATGGTTGATGTGCTTTGAATCCTTGGATCTAAAGGAAATTTCCTTAACATGAATACTGTTAGGGAATTTCAATGTTGGCATGTAGTTGGCATTAAAGCCGGTACCTGGAACATTGAAAATTATCCTTATATAAGAATTCCCTCTATCTTGTTGGCTTGTAACACTCTTGATGGTGGCTACATGAAATGGAACCATGATGCCATATATGGGTACCAGAACAGCATCATTTTTCGTATCAACCTGAATCATGAGCTCTCTAGAAACGGGGATATCATCCACATTTTTGTAGGAAACCATCTCAGTGGATGGCTTGGAAGAGCCACGTCCATCTCCTGTACCAATGCCCCCAGCAGCCAATCTTCTTGCAGTCTCTGCAGTCTCCTCATTCTTTAGCCTTGCAAGTTCTCCTTGGTGTTGCCAGCGCTGCTCTTCTTTAGTCATCTCCTGATTATCAAATCGTAAGGTTGCCTTGGAGATGCCTGATTCTCCTCCATTTACCTCAGCCTTGGGTTTTTGCTTCACTTCCTCATCTTCATCATCGTCATTAAACGAGTATGCAACATCAGTGTGTACTTTGGAGCTAACCCCAGTTGCATTTTCAGGCCCTTTATCCTTAACAATCACAGTGTCAGCAAGGAGCAATGAATAATTCTGTGTTTTGGTGTTACCAGTCTGCAACTGCAAATTCTGAAATCCAAGTGATACTTTAAAATCCATTACAGTCTTCACAATTTTGTCATTACTTGAATTTAAACTTAAACCAGACTCTCAAAATTCGATCCCTATTCCTGTTCCTGCAGACTTTGTAAAATGAGGCAAAAGTTCAGGGCCATCTCTTTGAACTACCTCCATAGCTGCCTTATATTAACATTCATGAACATGATATGATTATATACATGAAAAGGTCACTTAAAAATAGTATAATCAAAGTACAAAATGTCCTGAAGAACTATTCTCTGTATGCTCAAGTATTGTTGCATGTCATAGCTTGCTTACAAACAGAAAACTAAACCACAAATGTAAAACAGAGCTGTGTTTGAACCATCCCCATAGTACCATTTATACAAATAAATTCAGAGAATGAAGAAAAAAAAATATTACATCCTAGATCACAGTGATATTAAGAAATGGAAAGAAAAAAGGAGAGCACAGAGTTCTCATGCCATGGTAACTTTAAAGAATGTCATACATGACCAGATTGGATTTAAACAACGCTAAATATTTATCTTGTTAATATGACCTAAAGCCTCGGGAATGTGTGACCAGATGCTAGATCAACCCCACACCTGTGGAAGATGAAGGACCACTCCACATAGAAAAGTAATAAAGTATCTCGTGTGGGTCAAGTAGACCAAATAATCCATGCACGAACCAATAAACGATATCCATGATTCCTCAACATGTGTGCAAGGTTGCTATGTCATCTCTATCATGCCTCAACATATGTGCCAATGCCAAATCAAGTCCCACATGTGGCGATGAGAAGGTCGATCTATGTCAAAAAGTGATGAACGAACATGTGTGAACCAATGGAGACCAAGTTCTCCATGTACTAATCTCATATAATTTGCAGTAGAAACTTACACATAATATGTCGATGTCTTAAGAAAATAGGCATCACAATATATCACCATGGATCTTGTAATGATTATATCATTCATAAAAACAGTAAATCACATTCACTGTATACATAATCTCTAGTTAAAAGCTCAATATCCTTGATCTAATCCCTAGTTAAAATCATAATAAAATTTGAATTTCAATATTGACTCTAAAATATAGGGAAATATAGACTAGTTAATTCTCAAAAGAACCTTTGAAGCATATTACAGTGCTAAAATGTCCTAGAAAAATATCCATTTCTGAAATATAGGAGAAGAAGATATAGAGACCAGTTAACTCTCCAAGGATCTTCGAGGCAAACATAATCATATATAGCACAAAATGCAGAGGGTTGGCACTTAAAGTAAAGGAAGGCTATTTAGCCTCAAAAGGTATGAATTAAAACTTGTAAAGAAGACAGTAAAATAAATAGCAAAAATAATAATAATAATTAATCAAAAAATGCAGCGCTCCATCGAGAAAGCATGACTCTTTGCAAGGGATATAATTTATGAAAGGATGTGACTTTTCCCCTTAGGTTAAAGATATTAAAGACAGGACATTTTATTGGAGGAAGGCATCAATTTGGGGATCAATTAGAAATCTGGATAAAACCAGCAGCTTGGTAAAAGGAAAAATGATTGGATAATTTTGTTTTCCTTGCTTTTGAGGTTATTTTTGTGACAATTTTCCTGATAGCATTATTTAGTATTGAATGTATGGCAGCTACCGCTGAAGCTGTAAATACAATGGTTGCCAGAGCTATTTTCACATAGAGTGAACAGTAGCGGTCGAATCATCTTCATATGTTGAACTTAATACATTCTTCTTTACAAAGCTTATACATTATACAGTAAATATTTCTTCACGGTTTTGTGTCATTATACTGGTTCTTGTACTTTAAAGACCAAATGTCAAAAGGCAAGGGGATTGGCGTGACACAAATGACTAAAATTTTAAAAGATTGTGTTGAATAAGTGACAAACAGCTTGGTTTTCCAATTGATACATTCTCACATGGTTGGTCACTTTAGGTACCAATATACTTTTGATATTATTATATTCTTTTCTAAACCACCATCAAATTGCAATAATTGAACATTCTCTTGGTGCAATAATTCATTCTCATGAGTGCATACCTCCTGCATATCAATCAAACTGTAGGCATACAAGCTGTAGGAACACGGGTAACAGTATTGTAAGTCCAATGGTATCCCAACTGGAAAAGCATTGCATAAAAAGCAGTAGCCCTACTAGTTGTAAGGGTTGGGGACCTGCCACCAACCCTCACTGCATAATCTAAAATAATAATAAGTTACATACTTTAAGGATGGTGAAATTCAAAATCGATTGTGACTGACGAAGGAGCGAGGAAGCAGACAGTGGGAAGACTGGGGATGCCTAAATTTACAAGAAATTTTTAATTTAAATCGACTCAATTTTAGAATGCCCGCTTACTACAAGAAATATTATTTACTCAGGCATTAGTGTGCTTTAACTTATTCTGAAATCAACTGCATACATAGAATGCAATCCTCATTTCAGTGATGAGATGTATTGAGAATATATATAATGATACACGCACAGCATGAATGTTGAATGGAATAGTAGATGAATTTGTTTAGTCACGGGCAAGCTTCATAGCCTAAGCAAGGATTCATAAAAGGTATACTCTGAATTTGTTTAGTCACGGACAAGCTTCATAGCCTAAGCAAGGATTCATAAAAGATCCTTACCTGTCACTCATGTACGCCATGCCGGTCATGCTTTATCAGAGTTTCTGCACTTTACAGTATCACCATAGCTTTAACAACAACGAAAAATGTTGTAATTGTAGCCCTTTCTATGACGGGTACTGTTAAAATTTAAAAAATAAAATATAATAAAAATTATACACAAATTTAGTTTTCGGTTTAAGGAGAAAAATTCACAAAATTGAAAAAGAAAATACAGTAGTAAGACAACAATTTAACGTCTCTGGATATACATTTTACTTCAAAAATAAAATAACAAAAAGTGGACCTATAAGAAAATACCTTGGAAAGCGACATTTACTTCAACTGCAAAATTTCTCCAACACCAGCGGTAAAAGGAATGGAGTGTTAACAGCCATTGCCTTAATATGAAAGGGTTTGCATTGCAATAGGCATCTCGCGGTGAAGCAGCTTGAAAGTGATAGAACTAATTGGTTGAAGGATCGCCCCTTCTTAGTTGAAGAAATAACCCAACGCCACTGGTAAAAGCAATAAAGGGTTAGCAGCCATTAGCAGCAATTGAATAATAATGAAAGGTTTAAATTAAAATAGCGCACGATGCATAAAACTAGAAATTACCTTCATCCTTCTGGTGTTTCCTTACTCTCCTACTGTTGTAACCAACCATTGCCATTTCATTCTCAAGAAGACCACTTGAAAAAAGCAATGGAAATAGGCAAATAGGGAATACAGGCAGACACAAGCTACTTCAACTCGCACGCAAAACCCCTTAAGTCGAGGTAAAATTAATACAGTGCGCAGGCAATAGCTGGTACGGTATTTACCAATATGAATGATCCTTTTATTTTTGTACGCGACCCACTCCAGCACACTAATGACGTTAATTATGCGGCTACGGACATGAGGAATGTGGTACTGATTGCTCTGAGGTTCACCCAGTTAAACGGTGTTCCATCTGTCGGCCATTAAAAATAGGTTGCCCGAAACAGGGTGACGCGTAGAATAAATGGAAGAGCCACTTAGCATATCTCTCATCGCATTAAATATGATGCATGTTTGAAATGGCACTGGCTATCCAGCCCCAGGAATGCACCGGATTTGGCATGGCCATGCATCATGAAGCATCTATAATAGGGGGCGGCTACTGACTGATGGATTGCAAAAACTGTCATCTCACCCTCATAAAATTGCTGACAATTTTTACCCTACAAAATATGCTGGAGATTTTTACCTTATAATTTTTTTAAGGTGTGTATAATGATAAATTATTATTACCCGTCTATCCCCCACTAAATTGGGAAAGCTACGGAAAGTGAATATTAACACCAGCCCTTACTATAGTGGATTATTATTTTCATTGGCAACTTAAAATAATTTGGTTTTAAATAAATTTTAATTATTATAAAAAAAATTAATAGTATAATTATTTTTAGATGTGTAATTTAAATAACTTTAAAAGCAAATATTTGATGGAGATATTAAAATTTTAGAATATATTAATAATTATAAATAAAATTAGTAAAATATATATATAATATTTTATATATTTTCTAAGTTAAAAACGAAACAAAATAAATCAATGAATTGTAAATTTTTATTGAAATTGTGTGTATTTTTATGAATTTTGTTTTTAAGTTGCATGTAATTTACAATTCATTATAATAGATTGGAAACTTGATGTTGTTAAAAAGCAAAACAATTATAAAATATTGATAGTTTTTGAAAAGTAAAAATTAAAAATTACTAAAAAAAAAAATAATACATTTCAAATAAAAATAAAAATAAAGTAAAAAAATAGATTATTATATAATAAATAAAATTGTTCTAAAATATTCAAAACAGTGGTTTCATTTAATCTATTTTTTTTTAAATAGTAAAAGTTAAAATTAAAAATTTCTTCTAATGCATTTTGGTAATAAAAAATAATAATTAGTAATCGAAGTTTCAAAATTAAATAATTTAAAATTAAGAATAGAAGTTTCAAAATTAAATAATTTAAAATTAAGAATTTATATTTAAATTTTTATGAATAAATGTTTCTATATATCTTGCAATATTATATTTCTATTAATACATTTAATCATATAAAATTTATTTTATTGCAATTTCATATCTATATTTTATTAACACAATTTCATACAAGAAACAATATTTTTTTTAATTTTATGAATATAACACAAGAAGTAAAACTAAAAAAGAACAAGATTATATATATGTATTCCAACCCTAATACTTATATTTCAGCTTTATCTTAGACTCATAAAATGGCATTACGTGATATAATGCTAACACTATCACTTTGTGAAATACATAAATTTTCTTAAATTGTCCATCCTTGTGTTAGTGGGAGGTTTTAATCACAATGTATAAGTAATTTACTACTAAATTTATAGGTTCTAGAAAATTTGAAAATGTAGAATATGTTTGACTTATTGTTTGAGGAGTAAGACATGTAAAATAATTTGGTCAACATTGAGTAAAAGTAGAAATATGGATATATAAAGATTAAGATTGTAATATGCATGTTTTACAATATTTTTAGATGTTTATGGCAAGAACTTCTAGGTGGTCAATGAGTGGTGCTATTGGTTGGTTTGTTTCCAACAAATTATTTCCATTGGCTTGAAATTTTTTTCTATTTGTGCAAGTGAAGGCAAAGATAATAATAAATAAAATGATATCAATGGGTGAGACCCTCTTATGGACACTCTCAATCTCATTGATGTATTGGGTAAACTTGATGATTTGGATGTTATGGATGGCATACAACAAATTTGCGTGAATTTTTGGCAGTTAATTTTCCATGGTGATGAATTCTCCCATGGTGAATTGTTGACTGTGAATTCTCCCTCAGTGATGGCGGTGAATTTTTGTAGAGTGGTTATGGATTGTTGCGCTATATAGACTTTTAGAGGTGTGACTATTTTCATTCTTTTTGTGAATATGCGCAACTCTATTTTATAAATGGTAATATAAACACTTATTCATATTATTTCTAAACATAACATCTTAATTTTAAATGATTTAACTTTGAAATTTCTATTATTAATTATTATTTTTCATTACCAAAATGCATTAGAATAAGTTTTAATTTTAAATTTTACTATTTCAAAAGAATTAGATTAAATGAAATTAATAATAATAGTTTTGTGGATACAATATTTTTATGTAAAGACTTTTTAAAAATAAATTTTATACTTCCAAATAAATAAATATATTTGTATATATACATATATACATATATGTGCATATATAGATATATATAAAACTTAAATTCTATCATGATGTTTCCACACTCCATAGTAAAAAGTGTATTGAAATTTGTAGATTAAAATTGTGTATGATTTTTTTAATTTTATTTTTTATATATTTTAATCAAGAAATTCCACTATTCTTAAATTCTATTTTTTAATTAAAATTTATAATAGTATAGATATTTTAAATACATTTCTTTAAGGAAACTAAAAAAATATCTATTTGGAATCATTTTAGAACAATTTTATTTATTATATAATAATCTAATTTTTTTACTTTATTTTTATTTGAAAAATATTTTTTCTTGTAATTAGTAACTTTTAATTTTTACTTTTCAAAAGCTATCAATATTTTATAATTGTTTTGTTTTATTTTTAACTTAGAAAATATAAAAATATTATATACACATTTTAATATTTTTATTTATAATTATTAATATATTCTAAAGTTTTAATATTTCCATCAAATATTTTCTTTTAATATTATTTAAATTACACATCTAAACATAATTATACTATTAATTTTTTTTATAAACCATAATTAAAATTCATTTAAAACCAAATTATTTTAAGTTGGGAATGAAAATAATAATCCACTATAGTAAGGGCTACTGTTAATATTCACTTTCCATAGCTTTACAATTTTAGTGGCCTATGGACGGGTAATAATAAATTCTCCCCATACACACCCTAAAAAAAATTTATAAGGTAAAAATCTCCAGCATATTTTGTATGGTAAAAATTGTCAACAATTTTATGAGGGTGAGATGATAGTTTTTGCAGTCCCATCAGTTAGTAGCCGCCCCCTATTGTGGATGTTGCATGATGCATGGCCATGCCAGCCCCGGTGCATTCCTATGGATGTTGCATGATGCATGGCCATGCCAGCCCCGGTGCATTCCTAGGGCTAGATAGCCAGTCCCTGTTTGAAATGGTATAGAAGATTGTGGCAATGTTGTTGAAGAGGACCTATTACACGAATATTATTAAAGGCGATAAGAGATGTCTCAAATGTATTCGCATAGTATTTTAAATTAAAAGAAGTGATCTATTGTGTCTAATTTTGATCCATAGTTCATTTTTTAATCTATATTAAAAATAATAAGAATAATCTAAGATAGAAGAAGTTGATGTTCATTTACCTCACATTATTGAAATTTTGAAAGCTTAAAATATCAACCACTTCTAGATAAAGCAACAACAAATAAGAAATAGAGCATATTCAAAAAATGGTATATGGTACAACAACCAACATTAACACATTTCCATATATGTTAAAAATAGGAGGTAAAGCTCTGGTAATATACATCAATGACAATATTTATTTAGCATGTTCTATCATAATTTCATATACAAAAAAATTACAAACAAAATCTTATCCATGATTAGGACCAAAATTGGATCTCACCTCGCCCTCTTATGTGGGGTTGACATTGGTTGTCCATAATTAGAGTCTTGGTAGTATATAGGTTTATCTAGAGCCATTCTCGTGCTAGGTAGTGGTGGGGGTAATGGGATAGTTGAGGGGCTTGGTACATAATCAATTATAAATCTATCCTAGTTGTGTATGTGTGTAGCTTAATCTATCATGATAACATGGGAATTGAGGTAGAAGGATTTAAAGTTGTATTTATGACAAGATTATATATGTCAATTCCTCTTTATGATCTTGTTCTTTATTCCAACAATGCTTTTAGAAATTGTTTTCCCTTACAATAGGTCTCTTGCAGGTTTGAGTATAAAAGCTCTTGTTAATATATAGCATTGCAATTTGTATCACTTTTTTGAATTATTTATTCTCAAATATTCCATCTTTGCAGTGAAGCTAATTATTCTTTGCATACAACATGAAATGCAAACATTAACACGTCTCTCACGTTAGATATTTTGTAATGTTATGGCTTCTATATAAAATAACTAATATTTCTAACATGTATTCTCTATTTAAGTTGTCAACTATTGGATGCCTTATGTTCTAGATATTTTACTCACATGCAAAGCCCTAAGTTGTGTTGGTATAAAAATACATAAACCAAAATGCAACCCACTTGATAGTTATTGTGTTGAAGCTTCTATTACGTGTTATCTCATTTTGACTATTAAATTAGAGTTATTTGTATGGAAACTCCTACTACTCTAATATATAACTTATATTGCTTTCAATGTTGTCAATTGATTTGGTTAACACATCATGGTTTTTATCTTTTTTTGTGCTTGTTCAGTGATACTCTATTGAAAAAATTTAGAGCATTTATGCAGTGCCAATCCAAATATGTAATTTAATTTTGCAAAGATGGTGTCTAAACTTCTCAAAAAGTTACCATTATTTCAAGTAACATTTATTACTAATCAATATAGTTATGTCTACTCATAAAGAAATGCAATTCAAGGCTCTCTTAATAGATTTATTTCTTGGTTAATTTGTCCTTGAATTTTAGTTTGATGAAGAAGTTTGTAAGTCTAGTGAACAGTATGAATCTCACAACTTCCTTCACCATTAATGTTGCATTCTCCTTTCAATTGTATTACATTATGCACATCATAACCATGATATTTGGAAGAAATGGTATATAGATAGAAGCCATGAAAGGGTCAAATATTAACATGCATGGGAAAATAAAATTGAAAAATGGAAGATGAGTAAGAGAATGACAAATCAATTATTTTCTAGATTGACATATCAAGGATAGGAGTTGGTCCTTTTTAATTGTTGTATCGTCAATTGGATGTTATAATACATAAACTTTAAACTTGATTGTGTGAATCACACTTAAATTGTATATGGTGAGGCTAACTCATAATGGAAAGAAGTGAATGAACATGAATAGAAAGTAGGAGCTACGATGGAAGTAAAAAATAAGGGCCATTTTCTCATGCTAACTGATGAAGATGAGTACTTTGAATTTATACATAATGATAATGTAAAAAATACTAACTTGATCAATAGTGATTGTGATTATGATGGTGACATCATTGATGATGAGGATATTTCTCTTTTTCTAATAGAGGCAATAGGGGCAATAGATAATGAGCAACTTCTATTTGATGGGGATGTTGATGATGAAGATGAAGATGTTGATGATAATGGCAATACTCATAATGAGGATATTAATGGTGATTGTGATGAATCCAAGTTATTAATGATAAGTTTAAAAAAATTGTCTTTAGTGGAGAGTGTTAGGAGTATTATGAGGAAACTAGACATGTTCAAGATATATATAGTAAAAAGTAGTCTAATAACAAGTGATGTGGATAGAGAGATAAAAGATGAAAGCATTAGCTTTATGGTAAGGGAAATTA
Source organism: Sequoia sempervirens (assembly GCA_007258455.2). NCBI lineage: Eukaryota > Viridiplantae > Streptophyta > Pinopsida > Cupressales > Cupressaceae > Sequoia > Sequoia sempervirens. The sequence goes on from VDFB02000363.1 coordinate 44,645,708, forward strand.
GTCAAATAGACCCTATAAAAAGGTTATTTAAATAATGATGATATGGAAAGTATTTATTTGAAAGTGACCTACTATTTTCCTCAAGATTGCTCTTGTCAAGAAATTCAATGTTATTTTGATCAAGTGCCAAAATTTTGTTTTTAGATTGGAGTATCAAGCTCATGTAATTTTGCTCCATCCTCTTTTTATGTTGGGAGGTCGAAAATAATCTACTTTTTTGAATATTTGCAAAAAAAAGTATTTAGGAAGAATTTTCTATCCACTAGATTTAGCTTAGTGAGAGAACTTTGCAAAGCAATGCCACATGTTGTGAATGGAAAATTGGCCAATGAAAAAAGTGAATTGTACCTGGTAGAGTCATCAAAAAATATCAAAGTGATGGCTGGAATAAGATCAAGATTAAGGCACATTATGTTCAATATAGTGCAGTCACATCCTCTTGGCATATCGTCAGCTAAGTTTGAATGGAAGAGATCTATAATGATATTGTGAAGACCTCAAGTGATGTTCTCATAGAACATGCATATGCTAGTGTTCTCATAGATCTAGTTGGAAAGGTCTTGCATCACATCTAATTTAGGTAGAATGAATTCGACTAGAGCATATGTTTCAACAAAATTGAATTTTAATTGAAAATGCTCAAATTCACTTGCACTAATATGTTGACTTGAAGTGTGACACAACATTGAACTTTTACTCCTATGAATTACCTACAAAAAATAAGTATATATTGTTTGTGTATGACAAACATATATTAAGAAAAAAATATTTACAATAATGACATGAAGATAATTACATAACAAATAAATATTAAATATTTTCTACATGTATATAATTTAGTCCTACTTTTGAAAACATGCAAAATATTTACAATAGTGACATGAAAATAATAAATTTACAAAATGATAAATAAATTTTAATATTTTCTACATACATATCTATAGTTTAGTCCCACTTTTAAGAACATGCAAAGTTATAAAAGTAATGATTAAAACACCCATTGACTATCTTGTTGCTTAACACAATGAATCCTAATGCACAGCCTATGGAAAAATCCTCTAATTTTCATATTGTTCTCATGCTTGTTGAAAGAAATATTTATAATAATGATATAGAAAAAATAATTATATAAAATAACAATAAACCTTCAAACTCTTATCATGCAAAGCCCCAAAGTTATTCCAGACTTACCCTCCAAACCATCCATGACCCTTACACCATCAAAAATAATAATTTACACTCTAGACCAATCACACATTCATTAAAAAAAAACCACCACAATAAACAAAAAATATCTCTCATATATAGCTAAATAACATGGACTCAAACACAAATTAAACACAAATACATATTGGCACAAACATAGAGCTTGATGAAAATGTATATACAAATATATAATATATATTCCATGTATGAAGAAAGAGAGAGGGAGAGAGAGTTCGTGGGTAAAGAGAAGCAATCAAAAACTAAATACATCTTTACTATAATCCTTTTGAATTTATAGTATGTCCAAAATTCTCTCTTCACTTGATATTGCCCTAAAAGAAAGATTTTATGCTATTTAAAATATATACACAACCATATGACTAAAAAATAAAATTCCACACATAGTTATAGATAGGGGTGTATATGTTCACATGGGTGTGATTGTGCCTACATGTCCATGTGTGTGTTATACAAATGCCACACATGAATGCATGTAGATGCAAACAAATGTACATAGTTACAGATACCAATTATTCTTGTATATAGATACATTAGCTAAACTTGATGACTATTATTATGCATTTTTTCCTAAAATACATTTTTTTTAAAATACTATATTAAATGTATATACAATTTTTTGTTAGAATCTAAAATATTCTAAAGTATTATATTTGTTGGGTTTTCTTGTAATGTTGCCTATGCATGGTTGTGTAGGCTAGGGTTTTTCCTGGCCACGTTGGTTCCTTCTATTTTTTTGGTTCTTCTTGAGGGTGGGGTGTTTGGTTTGGAGAGTGTTGGGATGGGGTGGCAATTTTCTGCTTGGTATAGGATTCCTTTGCTTCAACATTTTTGGCTATGATTCTTTGATCTCCCTCCTCCTCCTGCTCGACTATGTGGGTAGTGTGGGGGTCTCTTTAACTTTTTCCTTGGATTTTATTCTTGAGATTATACTGCTTGTGCTTAAGGGTTTGGGGGAGTTTGTGCTCTCCATTTTGGGCTCAATTTGTGGTTTTTGTTATTTTTTGTGATGGAGCAATGAGGTGTTTCCTTGAGCATTTTGACCTTCAAAAGCATGGATTAGGTAGATCCTTCTTCCCTTATGCATGCAAAATCTATTGAGCATCTAAATAAAATTTTGACTAATGAAGATTCTTTTGTTGTGAAGGGATTCTCCAAAATCAAGAAAGTGAATGGGTGCTTGGAGAGGTATAAGGAGCGCCCAATCTTGGTGATTCAGCTCGATTCTATCACATATGATGTTGCCTACTTGTGCATTCATGCTCTTATTTCCAAATTCATGGGAATGTGATTGTTTGTGCCAGTTTTAGAATCTTGGGCTCGTTGGGTCTAGAACCCTAAAGGAGATATGGAGTTAATGTTAGTTTCCAATAATTATTTTTTGGTTGTATGCACATGTGCATGGTGGATAGAAACAAATATTTTGAGGGTGGACCCTATTTCTTTATTCATATTAGGCTCTTCATGAAAACTTGGCATGTGGGTTTCAATTCAGTTGAGGAGCTCCCTTTGCAAGTCCCCATTTGGGTTCGTCTTCCTCAACTTTCATTGGAGTTTCAAAGGAGTGACATTCTACATATGTTGGCGCTTCTTCTTGGAAAACCGATTGGCTTGGCCCAACAAACCTTGGACAGAAAGGTAATTACATATGCTCGTATTTGTTTTGAAGTTGATTTAAATAACCCTTTGCCAATTTTTGTGGAGATATGCCTTGGATCCTCCTCCTGGATTCAATAGTTGGACTATGAGACTCTCCCCTTCAGATGTCACCTTTGTCATGAATATGGGCATCTACAAAGGAAATGCCCTTGGTTCTCTCAATTGGCTGGTGCAGTCAATGCTTCCTCCTCATCTGGTCTTAAGAATGATAAAGGGAAGGCTCCTATGGCTAATTGGGTGATAGACAAAGAGGATTTTATCTCGATTAAACCTTACAATAAGGGGAGAGACTAGAAGAGAACCCTTAAGGATGGGAAAGGTGATGGAACATTTGATCATTTTGATTTTCTAAAGGACTTAGTTTAGGAGGAGGGGATTCATGTTGGGTTTCCTTTTGGTACTAGGTCCTTGGGTGTGGCTTTGGCTGAAGACATAGGAAATGACTTTCAGAGTATGCCTATGGTTGATTCACATGATGGTTAGATGGCTTCAAGTGATCTCTCTTGAATTTCAGGTGCTTTAGAATCAAACAGGCCTACTATTTTGAAGGAGGTGGAAGCTTCTATTGGCCCTACTATTTCTTTAGCTATGGATGATTTAGATACTAGAAAAGGAAGTGGAACTTTGCACACTTTAAGTTTGCAACAAAGGCCTCTAAAAAAAGGCCCTCTAGAGAAATCTTCCAAATTGGGATGTAAGAAAGATTTGAGGAAAGTTAAATTAATTAGCAAGACATTGGTGGATTCTGGGTTGGTGAAAACCATTGACTCTCACTTCTCCCAACCTCATAAATGATTGTTATCTCATGGAATGTAAGGCATATGAATAGCATACCTTGACAAAAGGCTATTCGTGAGATGATTGGTACTCATAATCCAAACATTTTCTTTGTTCACGAGACTAAATTGTCAGTAGATGGTATGTTGAATATAGCCCCTAGCATTTAGGTCAAGGGTCTTTTCAATGCATTGGGGCTCATGGTAATTTTAGAGGTGTGTCTTGATTTTGGGATCCTAGGAAGTTTGCCCCTCTTTGGTGGGTCATGAACCACTCTTCTATTTCTATGGTGGTCTCTAGCTTGGATTCAAGAGAATTGTGCCTTTTCACTAATATTTATGCCCCTACTGATCTTCTTGGCAAAGATCAAATCTAGTCTCAAGTTAGGTGTACACTTGTTCTCTAGCTCCCTTCCTTTTGCAAGGGACTTTAATTAGTTTCTTATTTGGAGGAAAAAAGAGGTGGTATTGGTAGGCTTGATTTTGCAGCTTATCTCTAAAGGGATAACATAAACATTCTTAATTTAGTTGATGTGAAGCCAAACAATGGTGTCTTCACCTAGAACAACAAAAGATATGGTGAGGATGCTATATCTGAGAGGTTCAATCATTTTCTTGTCTCTTATTTTATGGTTGGTGATAGGTGGACTACCAGTTTCAAGATTTTGGATTGGAAAGGCTCTTATCACTGGTCGATTAAGTTTTTCATTGTTTGTTTCAGACACACCAAGAAACCTTCTTTCAAGTTTCAACTTATGTGGTTGTGGGATTATTCTCTTCAGATCTTTTGTTTGTTTGGTGGCACCAAGGGAAGCCCACTTATGGGAGGGCTATGTTTTCCTTTGTGAAATATCTGTAGTATATTCAAATATAAGCTTAAAAAGTGGAATAGGCAATTCTTTTATAGCCTTCACTTCAATCAAATGTTAGCTCTTGGCTAGAATGGACACTATTACATGACAAATCCATGATCAGGCCCAACTAGGGATCTAAGTAGAGCAGATTCAATAGCTACTAAGGAGCTGGAAGAATGGGAGTTGCATGAGGAGAATTTTTGGAAGCAAAATTCTCAAATTGTCTAGCTTTAGGAAGGGGATAGAAATATTGCTTTTTTCTAGAACTCATTCAAAGCTAGAAGGAATGGGAATCTTATCACCTCTCTTGTGTCTTCAATGGTAACCCAACTCTCTTCTTTGGGTGAGATCTCTATTGAGGCTTATTAGTCCTTCTTAGCTCTGTTTAATGAGGACTCTCCCCCTTTGCCTATAGAGGACACTACTATTTTGGATTGCATTCCTTTGTTGGTTTCTAATGACATGAATGAAGCCCTTATTCATCCCATATCATTTCTAGAACTAGAGAAGGTTGTGTTTCAAATGAATATAGGAAAAGCTCTAGGCCCTAATGGATTCCCTATCAAATTCTTTCAAGAATTTTGGGAAGTTATCAAGTTAAATATCCTCGAGGTGGTCTAGGAGTCACACAAAAATAAATAAATGCTAAGATACATAAACTATACTTTTCTAGCTCTTCTTCTTGAAAGAGAAGGAGCTAAGTGTTTGGATCATTTTAGGCCTATTTCTCTATGCAACGCGATCTACAAAATCATTACCAAGCTAACTACTGAAAGACTTAAGCCTTGGCTCAACTCTATAATCTCTAAGGAACAAGGTGGAATTGTGGCCAGTAGGAAAATTTTGGATGGCATTGTGATTGCTACTAAGGCCATACACTCTATGGAGAATTCTAAGGATAAATCCATTTTCATTAAACATGACATGGCTAAGGCTTATGATAGGGTCAAACAGGCTTTCCTCTAGAAGGTTCTTCTAGTTTTTGGTTTTACCAATGGGTGGATTGATTGGATCATGAGTTGTGTGACTTTCACTTTCTTTTTGGTTCTTATTAATTGCTAGCCTTCTAATATTTTTGGTGCCTCTAGGGGTCTTCACCAGGGCTCGACCCTTTGTCTCCTCACCTATTCATTATTATAAATTTACAAGATGCGAGTTCATGTCGAGTTCACCAAAATGTAGAGTATAAAAAATGAGCCACTACAAAAGATAATCAAATCCTTCTAGGATTTAAGTTTCAACCCTCCACTTAGGTAAGCCTTCAAGTAAGTACAACCTTCAAGTTTACCCACTAATTAATTGGATGTGTGTTTTAATAGATTACAAAAATTACATGAATTCTTTAGACCTTAAAACTGAAAGTACAAATCATAGAGGTTTCTCGGAAGACTTAACAAGCTCTCTATCCAAGACTAATGTGTGATTATCAGACTATAGTTTGTCACACTATAGTCTGATACAAACATAAAATAAAAATTGTCACAGAGAAACAAAGAATGTCCTACACAATGTTTTGGGAATGAAAGGCTATGAAATGAGACTACATAACAAACATAGAATAACTAGAATGAAAATTCTAAAAAAGCTTGAATGGGAATGATGAGGAAGATTTTAAAGTATCATCAAAGATATATAACAAGATTAGAGACTCCCCCTAAGCAGCTCCCTTACATGTACTTACAAACATAAGATTGAAGAAGGGGGTTAGGTGGCTATATATAATTTTGGATCAGTCAAGCCCCTATTTTGGTGTTCCTACCTCCATGAACAACCTTGGATAAGATGATAGAAATAGACATAAACAATAGAAAGTACAATGTGCTAAAAAAATAGAAACAATATGCTTAATATAAAATATCAAAGAGTTACCACCTTCAAATGTAGAAATAAAGTAGTTCTCTGGTGAAATGGAGAAGCAGCAAAAATCCTCAAGATGAAAGTGACCGCTTCAAATGATAGAAATTGGAGCTTTGCAAGATATCATTGTGGTTGTAAGAACGATGAAAAAATGGAGTTTGTTGAAATTTGTGAATGAAAAAGAAAGATAATGGTGTAGAATGCTCGAGAGTTGTGACTCTACTTCCCAAAAGATCCAAATCGAATTCAAGGGAAAGAAGGAAGGTTTTGGCTCAAAATAGTATGCTCAGATGATTCCTAATGAAGGTGCAGGTTGGTAGAGGCATTACACTATTGAAACAAAACAACTGTAATATCACAACAACTAACATAGTCATAGATTTTCACAAGATGATAGTGTGATGCACTGATATTTATGTGACATGCATGAGTTTATGAGAAAATAAGGCTGAATAGTTGAGAAACTGGATATGGATAGTGTTGAAGGATGGTTTGGGATAAAATTGCAATTAAAGATCATAATTATCTTAATTGTAACTAAAGGGGAAGGCATATGTAATGTGAAATTGCATAGGATACAATTTACATTACACTAACATATAAAACTTGCCTCATACTTACCTTCCATACCATCCATGAATCTTGCACCTTAAAAAAATAATTCACACTCTAGACCAATCACACCTTCATTAAAAAAAACCACCACAATTAAAAAAAAAACTCATATAGAACTAAGCAACATGGATGCAAATGCAAATCAACTACACATACCTATTGGCACAATGATAGATCTTGATGAAAATGTATATATACATATATATTATCTATATATTTGTTCCATATATGGAGAAAGAGAGGGGGAGAGAGAGTATCAAAGACTAAATGTACATCTTTACTATAATCCTTTAGAATTTACAATATGCCCAAAATTCTCTCTTCATTTGATATAGCCCTACAAAAATAATTTTATGTTATTTAAAAATATATGCATAACCATATGACTAACAAATTGAATTCCACACATAGTTGATACATAGGGGTGTATATGTTCACATAGGTGTGATTGTTCCTACATGTGCATGTGTGTGTCCTACAAATGCCACACATGAGTGCATGTAGATACAAAAAAATGTGCATAGTTGTAAATTTACCAATTATTCTTGCATTTAGATACATTGGCTAAACTTGATGACTATCGTTATACATTTTTCCCTAAAATACAATATTTTTTTTGGAAAACTATCACATGTATACATAATTTTTTGGTAGACTCTAAAATATTTCAATGTATTATATTTGTATATGTCCATTGTATGATGTTCTTCTTTAATCAAGGTATTTATTAGCATATGAAAGGAAATTTTGAATTAGCAACCTTAAAAGGGATAAAAGTGCACACCTTGCATTTTTGTAGCACTTGCTATTGGTACTTTTGATCACTACAACCTTCACAAAAAAATGGCACAAATTTTGAAAATTCTCTCTTGAATTATTTAAAATTGTGATTAGTTTTTTATCACCAAAACCTTAACGAAACTTACACACAAAATTCAAAATAGTAATCAAATTTTATCCATGCGTATAGAATGAAACATAGAAAATGAAAATGTAATTTGTAAAAACTTGGATGAGCAAAAAAAATGTAGAAAAATTAATACTTGTGTTTTTGTGGAAAATAGAATATACTACTAAAAGTAATTAAAGGTCAAAATATTACTATATTTCACTTTTAGAAAACAATACATGGTTAGAACTTGCTAAGAAAAAACTTGACATCATAGTGGTATTTTTTTAGGAATATTGTCTTAAAATACAAGAACTTGATGGAAATAGTGGTTTTTTCCTTTTTATTAAGAATAAAAAACAATTTAGTTGATTTTCAAAGAACATTCACCAGAAATAATGGATGGATACGAGTACCTTAAAATCACTTTCCATAATAATTTTAGTCAGGAGAAATGCAGAACAAAAAGAATACAACGGGGTGGATAATATTATGCTCTATAAGATAGATGTAGGAGTGCTAAACTATGAGACTAGAAAACTAAGAAAACCCTTTTTAGCTTGCTTGTTTCACTCATAATCCTTTATGAGTGTGAGTTTATGTAGAAGTTGAAATTAAGGGGAAAGTGACAATAGACAGTACCCAAGAAAAAGTTGGAAACAAGAACATGTGTATTTTACAAAAAGTAGATGATGGAGATAGAATATGAGTACATCTTGAAGTGCACAACCTACAATGAAATTTGTATCAATTTTAAAGAAACTTTGAAAGTAAACCACCTAATTATTATTTATTATTTGTCAACAAATAAATCAATGAGATGATAGAAGTAAAATAGTTTGACCAAATTTTCTAATGTATATTTTTTCTAATTTTTTATTAATTATCAAAGCTAATTTATCTATCATTCTATTGAATAACAATTATGAATAGTAATATTAATGTGATGTAAGCTATATAATATTTTAACTAATTCATTTTGACTATAGAGAATTTAATAACCTGCAAACGTATTTTCATGTTACTTTTTAATTCTATTAATCAAGTCGTATTTGATAAATGAAATTTTTTAATTTAAAAGATTATGGTCCAATAAATAGAATTTTTTAATTATATTTGAGATCATTTTAATTTATTGAAAAGATAAAATAGAGAAAATATGAGAGAAGGTGATTAAAATAATTAATAATAATATAAATTAAATTTACATACATTTAAAATGTTTTATAAATTAACAATTGATAAAAATAAATATTTAATGAAAGATAATGAATAATTATATTTTATTGATCTATTTTATATTTATTTGCTTCATGGTTTACTTAAGAAACACTATATATATAAATTCTAGCGTCTTATATCAAAAATTATTAAATTAGATCATGTTTAGAGCTTCTCATTTGCCATTATCTCTATTTGATTAACATTTGCAACATAATTCTAAGTTTTGTTGAATTAATTTCATTCATTTTAACTTTTAAATATTTTTAGAGGAATTTTTTTGAAAATAGTTCAACAAATTTCATTTTATTTGTAATATTGATAAATTTTTTTCAAAAAAGGGTAAAATTTTATTAAATCGACAAGAGAAATACATACAATTCAATCAAGACCACACAAACCAAACAAGGACAAAAGATTCCCATGTTCAGAGTGTTAGCCCACCCTCTAAGAGGAGCCAAGGTCCCAAAGCAGCAAACACCAGCCAACCTTCAACCAACCATATCCTCAAAAATTATCCTATCTAAATATTGGGAAAACTCCTCAAATAATCGCTCCCATTCCTCCACCTTCCATACTTCTATATTCTAAAAAGATCATTTAGCTAGGCAATCAATTTCCATGTTCCACTCTTGTGGGATAGAAAAAGTAGATGTAATCAAGCACTATACTCAAAGGGAGAATATGATGAGCCATTGAAGCCAATGGCTAATTAACTCCATCCAATATCTTCTCAATCAACATATTAATCAAAATTTGTGAGTCTGACTCACAAATGATCTTGTGCTAACCCTAAGTGTATGCCCTTTTTAGAGCATTGAGAATAGCAAGACCTTCCATAAGGCTATTTGTTTGTTGCCCCTTATAGATGGAAAAGAGAAAAATGATAGTACCCATTCCTATCTCTCCCAACTCCACCAACACCAGTGTGCCCAAGATTTCCCTTGGATGAATTATCAATATTAATCTTTAACACACCCTTTGGAGGTGGGAACCATTAGCCAACCCTCTGGGTTTTATTTATGAAATGGTGACTCATCCTACTCAAGGGAGGTCCTAAAACATTGCCACATAATCCAAGCCTTTTTGCTAGCACTTCCTCCCCACCCCTCCAAGGGTATAATCATCTCGCATTTGTCTTTCACCATCTCTTGGACCATACACATAATTCTTTGCCATGGTTGTTGAAGCCCTAAATTCCTTAAAAGAAAATTGTGACTCCTTTCTAGCCATATTTGTCAAAGTATAAAGGAGGTTCTAATGGTTCATTCTACCTAAAGAAAAAAGGCCTTAGCTAGGGGCCTCCTAAAACTCCAATAAAACTCAATCAAGGAAGAGGCATGAATATAGGTATGCCTCCAAATCTCCCATTGAGTGTTGTCACAATAGTGTGTCTCACTTTTGGGACATCCTGATTTTTACTCGAAATCACTTATTTCTAGAAAAAGCTAATGATTTAAGCCTTGAGAGGTTCCATCTAAAGGGTTTTAATTGAAGAGGGTTAGATAAGACCCCCTTAGATCAAACCCCCTTGGATAGAACCCCTCTAGTATTAAATCATACCCATAATGGAGTCTCCTTCACACCTATCAAAATATTGGAAAAAAAAAAAAATTATTTACCCTTTGAGGGATTAAATAAAGTCATTTAGAAATTATATTTTGCAAGATTGTAGCCCTTGAAATGATCTTTCCAACAAGTATAGTTTTGATATGCTTTCCTTTTAAATCATGTATTTAATTTTTATTTTTTTGCTAAACATAGGTTTTTCACCAAAAATTGAATTCTTCATTCTATCGAGATGGAAAAATAGTAAACCATTATAAAAAGAACTTCAAAAAATACCTTTACCCTAGGTATTGATGTTTTTGTTTCACCAAAAAAAATAAAAAATGGATTTCAATATATACACAACAAGTTATGTTGGATGACATACACTTATGTCCAAATTATAGTTACAATGAATTTAACAAATAATTTAAAAATGTGTAAAAAATTGTAACATGCCCATTGTTCTTCCTAGTAAATCTACTAAATTTACCCACATGTAATTATCTATATATCAATGTAGAGCAATAAAAATTTTATTTTCTACTCAATAATAAATGCACCATTTGAAATATAACTTTAGCTAGACTTTTTCATTGCATAATCAAAGAATCATTCCCAATAATATAAGTATGATGTAACTTTACATAAATATATTCATGATAACACTTCATATTACATTTTCCATAAAGATGGATACTTGATACATACATGGTTTTAAAACAAGCTTACATGAACTAGAAATAAAAATGGTCTAGAATGTTCTTCTCCCAAATCCTGGCTACAAACTGCATGAGGAGAAGCATCACTCAAACACTTTTCTTTCAACCATGGACTAATTGCAGTCCCCCGCACATCTACCAAACTGGTAGATGGCCCTACCCTTTGATGAAGAGATTGGTTTGGTAACCTCATCTTTCAAATTTCCTTTTCTAAGCATAGTGATGTGTCCTGCATGTCTAGAGCCTACCATAAATTCAACCTCTAATTCTATGATATTCTTAGCTTAGTATGTATTTGGATCATGGTGAATTGGCAATGTCTAGACAGTGGCTACCTACACTACTTTGGCCAAAGATTCAACACCCAATACTTCGAGTGAGGGTCATCTATATTCACCACTACCATTTCTCAGTTTTTTATATTTTGACCATTAGTTTTTTATTCTATTCTAAATTATTATCTTTCTCATCGATTATCCTAATCCTAGGAATAACATTCTTGACTCACATTATCTAACATGGCAATCAAATAATTCAAAGCAAGTCTATCTCATGCAACACGCCTATAGTATCACTATACTTTGTAAAGCACTAATGATCTATGTATAGTACAAATAGTATTTATATCTATATTATAATAATAGACTCAATACATTCATATCTATATGAGTATTTAACGAAAGTAAAGTTTCACTTGAGATGAGAAACAACCATGTGATATGAAAGCATATCCAAACATTTCACACAAGTAAAAGACAATCTTTCAACATAACAATAAAATAGTAATCTTTCCAACATAAGAATAAAGAGGTAGAAATCAACATGCCTATTATAAGCTTCCAACTGAATAATATTCTCCTCAAGTTCACTTGCAACTTCTACTATGAACTACTCAAGCACCTCTACTAGCTTCACTCCAATTCTATCAACAAATTCAAATAAAAAGCAACAATACAACTCTCATTCTCACAACTCTCAGCTCACACTAAATTCACAACAAATAACTCTTAAGAAATCAAAATGAAAAGTAATGCATTTGGAAGAATGAGCACCTCTATTTATACTAATTTGTGAGAAATCGAAGGCTACAAACAAGTAAGTATTTGTATCACCTTTCTTCCTCATGCAATGACTCGCTCATAGGTTTGCAACACATGACAATTTCATGGCTGAGTTGACTTAGTATTTGGGACAACAAGCTGAAAATAGGTTTCCTATTTCAAATTCTATTTCAAAATGATGTCAAGTTTTCACTTGATTGATTCAAAACACTTATTTGCAAGCTTATTCGAATTCAATACTTCTTTTGCATTACAACCTCTACTAAATATGGTGCCACCTCTTATCCTTGGTGCTGCCTCTCATAGGCGTGACTTAGACATGGTTAACATAATTCATAATAATATTAACTAAATTCCATACTATTTGCAGTACAACACTATACATGCTTTTCTTCATGCTTTGACTTAGTCTTCAAAGACTTATGTGTTAGCTTCTCACTTGTTAATGTTGAGCCATATATACTTTATGCGTTGGATATGTTTCATGTGACATATGTTAACATATGGACTTTGTTTTAAAATGATTATCAATAATAATCAACACTTATTAATGCACTTGTATACACACACACACATGTCTCAATTGAAATATATATATATATATATATATATATATATATATATATATATATATATATATCATCTTATAAGTTTATCGAATACATTTTCTTAACATATTTATTTTATTATATATATATATATATATATATATATTGTATACACCTAAAAACAGTCATCATATTCAATTAATTAAATACAAGCTATTTGATTAATATTTCAACTACGTAGAAATAAAGTCTCACTTTATTTATATTGTTCACTCTTCTATTAATTCTCCAAAATCATATTCTTCTAAATAATTAAATAAACAAAGTATCCTAAACGTGTTTATGTAATTAATCTTCCTTAATCCTAATTAAGAATTAGAGCACATGTCTACTAATTTTTCTTGTGCCACCTCACAAAGGTCACATGAAAATAAATAAGCCTAATTATTAATTAGAATTATCCTCACACACTTCCACCAATTGGAAAAAACACATGGCTTTATTCTTCCACACTTCTAACAAATTTGGAGCACATGAGTCTTTGTTTCACACACTTGGGTCTCCCATCCAAATGGCATGTTTCCCATTGGTCAAGAGATTCCTCCACACACATGGCATGTTGTCTTTGGTCAAGGGGACAACATCCTGATTCTCTCCATCTCCATTGTCTATTCTTTCTCCTTTGAATCTAGACCGTTGATCGGTGCCACCTCACAAAATGCTTGAGAAACCCTATAAATACACCCCCTTGCCTTTGCATTTATCATCCACATTTGAAGTAAAGTTACTATGTGGGTTTTTCTTAGGAGCTTGGAGCATTCTAGGAGTCTTATAACTAGATTTTATATCATGTTTTATGTTGCATTCTCATCCTAGATTAACATATTGCTTCATAGTTTCATTTTAGATTAGTTTATTTTTTGTTGCATTTGAGCATATGCATAATCATGAATAGTTCATTTTAGTTTCACATCATCTCACTCATCTCCACTTGTTCATTTATCATGAACATCATCCTTCATTTATCATTGTATCCATCATCCTTTCCATCATTTTGTTTCATTTAGAAGCATACCACTAATCCTTCCTGCACACATTTGCACATAGAAATCATCTTAGCTTGCATATTAAGCTTCAAATCTCATTTTCTAGGTTGTCATTTTAACAATCATTGTGCCCATAGAAATCCAAGGGCCAAATGGTTTAATAAATCCTAGAAATAGAGGAAAATGATATGTACTTGAAAGGTTTGATTGTATTACAAATAGAGTAGTTTACTTGATCAAACTTTGAATGTTTCATTAAAGTTTGTGTTGACATTAAATATCTCCACATTCGACACATGCACAAAATGGCGCCCACCATGGGGCCTTTGCCTCACTTGTTTCTATTTTTTTGCAAGTTTTGTGATCACAGGTTCAGATTTGAGACTTGAGAGCCTTTTGCACCTATTTTGAGATAATTTTGGGTTGTTTATGGAGTTATGGTGCCTCTCGTATCTATTTTGGCACCTCTTGCACCTGTTCTAGCACCTTTTACAATTTATTCTAAGACCATTTTCACCTGTTCTAGGACCATTCTGGGCTATTTTTAGAGTTTTGGCGCCTCTTGCACCTGTTTTGGTGCCTCTTGCAAGTTGTTTTGAGACCATTTTCACCTATTCCAGGACCATTCTAGGCTCTTTTTAGAGTTTTGGCACCTCTTGCACCTGTTTTGGTGCCTCTTGCAAGTTGTTCCGAGACCATTTTCACCTATTTCGGGACCATTCTAGGTTGTTTTTAGAGTTTTGGCACCTCTTGCAAGTTGTTTCGAGACCATTTTCACATGTTCTGGGACCATTATGCACTGTTTCTGGAGTTTTGGCGCCTCTTGCGCCTATTTTGGTGCCTCTTGCAAACTATTTTAGGGAGTTTTGACTTTTCTAACTCTATTTTTGAACTTTCTATCTCTATTTTGCTACCTCTTACCTATGTTTTGGTGCCTCTTGTCTCTATTTTGGCACCTCTTGCAGTTTTTCACCAAATCATAAAACTCACATTCTGTGTTCTGGTTTTGCAGATTTTCCCATATTCACTATCAAAGACTCAAAACATAAACTATTAACATATTTCAAGGGGTTGGATGTTATTCACTTGTTTCCTTTTGGTTAAGATAGGAATGTAGCTTAATTAAAAGGTTAATGAATATCATGTTTCCTTTTGGTTAAGTTAGGAACATAGCTTAATTAAAAGCAAATGAACACCATGTCTTTTGTATGTGATGGATGGTAGGCATATGCTCTCCCCTTAATTGGGTGATCCAAAAAGCCAGAGCCGTTCTTGTTTATGTGCAAGTGTAAGTGGAGCATATAGTGTGTGTTCTCTCTTTATTTATGCAAAATAAAGATTGATCAAACTACGAGTATGCTTGCTTGCTTTTTTTAATCCTAGAGGGCTTGCCTTGTGGGAAAAAGTACTCACCCAAGGGAACAACCCAACCGGTAACACGCTAAAGCCAAGCACATTTCCAACCGATATATAAGTGTGGATACTGGAACAAAGGCTAGTATCACGAGGTTGATTCCAATGAGAAGGGAAACAATGGTCTCTCACCACATGGATCAACCCCAATGAACAGAAAATCCTTACTAAAACCCTTTTTGTAGTTTGGCCAAATCCTTTATCTATTCTTTAGTGCCACAACAGTCATTGCCAAGGCATCCACATTATCACAGCTTTTAGTAGAGATGATCAGTTCCCCATGGGAGCTTCATGGGAACTAGAAGCTTGGTTGGCCTGCGAAGAGAGTGCATTGTAAGGGGGACCCTATGTAGCCAAGCTTATGAATTCATCCACTAAAGATAGTGTGGTTGGGGTAAAACCCGCATGGAATCTAAAAGAATACAGTCTTACATAGCCTTAGGAGTGTATATTCTGCTTGATGTGTCTTCAAAATGAAACTCAAAAAAACACCATAAAAAATGTTACATTTTCAAAGTGAAAACCTTGATTCAAAACTACATCCATTGAGGGAACCAAGTCCATAATTGAAAAATCCAAGAAAACAAACCTTTGGGGGGGTAATTCAACAATTTGAGAATCATTTTGGGCAATTTTTAGAGTTTTGGTGCCTCTTGTCTCTGAAGTGGCACCTCTTGCACTTGTTCTAGTGCCTCTTGTCTCTATTTAGCGCATATTGCAGACCCTAAGACAATAACTTAGGTTCATCCACCTTCCAAAATTCAATCCTCTCAGCAATGTTCGACCATTCCTTAGGCAAAACAGAGTCTGAACATGTGGTTTACCCAATTATTTCATGAAAGATTAAGATTCAAAAACCAAATTGCATACCTCTTAGTCCAAAAGAACAACAAAAACATTTATCAACACTTTACAACTTTAGATAGAGGTTAACCTTCAATTTCTACAAAAGAGCTTGCAAGAACAATCTTGAATTATACATCTTTTACTACTATAAAAATCCAAGACTTTTCCAAAGATTTGAGTATCTCGTCTCACAAGTTTGAACCAAAATTTCAAAACTCCAAGTCCTAGATCATTCCTTAGATACCTTAGAAGTCTAAACTTGTTAAAACCAACCTCTACAAGTGGAATTCTCCAAACTAAACCTAGATCTAAACATCTTAAAGTGCCTAAATCATTAATATCCATCACATCTTTACTTGTACAACCTAGTTTCATCTTTTGGATTTGTCATCCTTTAATCACGAAATGATGTCATGCAATCAAATCAAACTTAGTCTTATCAATAGAATTTGTCATTCTATTTGACTTAGTTGTAATCCTTGGCACTATTTCAAACATAGATCAAAGCTTAGTCTAAATCATAACACTTGTATGTTCGTCCAAATGAGATCACAAAAGAGGAGACTCAAGGATAAGGAACTTGGAACACCCAACCTTGAAACAAAAAACATTGGAAGTCCAAGTAGTGAAACTTTCGATATTGAAAATCCAAACATTAAAACTCCAAACATTGAAATTCCAACCATTGAAACTCCAATCATTGAGACACAAAGGCATAAACTCAAAGAAGAGAAAATTGAAACTCAAACCACCATGGCTGAAATAGATGAGGATCGATTGAATGCTTTATCTCATCAAATAAAAATCCTTCAACAACAAATCTAGGATATGCAAAGGGAAACAACCACAGAAAGACATCTATTGTCATACATCTACTCTTATACATCTGATAGAAATACGAACATGACACCTTCTCCACCAACAACTACATCATCCAAGTTCAATTTCTTTGAATTTTTGCAAAAATTCAATAAGCCCAAATCAAGGTCTTCAAACACAAATGATATTGAGCAATCTTACCATGTCAGGAATCTATCTTCATCTCCCATAAGTCAAAATAAATCTCGAGATTCTTTCACCCAAGTTGATGATTCCATCCAACCACCTTCTTCTATCATATCTTCTACATCCAATGATTCATGTCAATCTCTTAGTCTAAACCATGCTATCATAGACTCCTCTACACCTCAAGATCAAAGCATTCTTTCCTCTTCATCCAATGATACCAAAATTCCTCAAGTTCTTCCAATATTTGACCAAGATCCCATCTCTCAAGAATTTTATGATGATCCCCTCCTTTCAATTTCAATCCACAATGATTCCTTTCCATCTCAAGAGAAAAGTATCCTTTTGAGTCCTTCCACCCCATATAATGAATCCCTATCATCTCATGATTCCATTGCATCCTAGGAGCATGATAATTCTTCCAACCTATCTAATTATGTCCTATCACCCGATGATCAAGATATACTTTCTCATCAAGATCAAGATATGCTTCTATTCGAGGATATCCCTTCATTCCATGAGGATGTTCATCCTTCTCAAGATCAATATATTCCTTCCATACCACCACATGTTGATTCCACACCTAATGAAGAGAAAGCTACTTCATCTTCTACACCTTGTTATCCTCTTCCAAGTCAAGATCAAAGTACCCCATCATCCCCATGTCAAGATCCTATCACACCTATGCAAGCTATCCATGAACCCCACACCTATAAATTGGGATCCTCCACCTTCATCTACTACGGTTTACTTCCAACACCTATCCTTTCATCCATATCATATCCTCCCCAAAATGGATTCACATCTTGTTTCACAAACAACACATATCCCATTGGTAAATGAATGTGTCAAAGTATGAACTACAAAGGCAAATGATTAGGTCTTCATGAACAAGGTATCCTAGAACCCCTTTTTTCTCAAGAAAACCCACATTACCATGGCCTTGGTTATACACCTAAGTATCCTAGTTCATCAAACCTACCATCTATCTTAGGTCCTCATCCTATTCCATCAAACCTTCTATCTATCTTAGGTCCTCATCCTAATCCACCAAATCTTCCATCTATCTTAAAGGTCCTCATCCTAATCCACCAAACCTTCCATCTATCCTAGGTCCTCATCCTAGTTCATCAAACCTTCCCTCTATCGTAGGTCCATATCTTATTCCTCAAGAACAACAAAGGCACACATCCTTGATGCCCTTTCAAAATTCTACCTACATTCACTCATCCATAATACCTCCATACCATTCATCTCCATCCATCCCTCCCATTGCTCTTGGAAGCAATTTGGGTGCCAAATGTCAAAAGCTTCCCTATCAAAATCCACATGTGTCAAAGGATCAACATGTCCCCTTGAAGAGGCATGCAAAAATAACAGAAAATTTGATCCAAAATCAAAGGAAAAATCAAAAAGGCCACAAAGGCCCATCAAAGCAAAAAGAAAAATTTCCAAGACCACAAAGGTCCATAAATCAAAAGGAAATTTCAAAAGGCCAAAAAGGCCCATCAAAGAAAAAGGAAAAATTCCTAAGACCACAAATGTCCATAAAGCAAAAAGAAAAATCTCAAAGGCCACAAAGGCTCACAAAGCAAAAATCAAAGTCAAAAGTCATGTGGATTCCTAGAAGTCTCATAGAACCAATAAAATCTAAATTGGCATCCAAATTTACTAATCCAAAGGCTTCCTCCAATTTTCCATCTAAAACCTTTCACCTTCCAAATCCATTTTTCCTCCATCACTCCACCACCCTTCAAGGTGTGTGTCAATGTTGATCTTGCCACCCTTTCCATCTATCCATCAATGAGTCTTTCCACCTCCTATACATTACCCAACATTCATCCCCCATTTTTCTCCTTCAATCCATACCTTTGGATAAGTCCTTAGTTTTTCCATCATCCCTTTAATAGGCCAACATTTATGAGTCTAATCCCCATTTCCATGGTTTATTAAAGGGATATTTGGTTGTGAAACTTGATGCTTAATTCCTTCTTCCATCTTCCTATCATGCATATATTATCCTTTACATTTCCACCTTTGATCTTGACACTTGGTCAAGGATCTTCTTGAACATCATATATCTTATCTTATATGCTCTATCCATATCTTCTATACCATATCTTTCATCCTATCCATATTCCATCATTCTTACCAGATACATCATTTTTCTCGTCCTTGGTCTTGATGAGGAATAGGGGAAAAATACTTGGGCCTTGTGTTTATATCTTATCTAGTTGATCTTGATCATCCCATTCATTATCATTATCCTTTCATTCTTCCATTCCATATCTCCTAGCTTAATGAAATCCATGTCATCATGTCCCTTTTCAACCTCGAATCTTATCATGCAAATAATATTTGAGCCTAGTTGTAAAACATTATCCAATCCTCATATCTTTTGCCAATCAATCATCAACAATCATCAATCTTATCATCATCATGCCTTACAAAATCAATCATTCCTAGCATCCTAATCAATCAACCATTATCATCTTTTGACAAGAGATATGTTGCTTGTGTGACATGTTTTGTGGTGAATATTTCATTTTGATCTATCATTTATCCATAGTTGCATTACCTCTCTTGTGGGGAATCTTTTTCCTTCAATTGGTCATATCCATATCATTCATCTATTAGGCTTCCATCTCTACATCTGTCACGTTCCATGTTTGCATCATAGCTTGATCCAATTTTTGTATCATGGTATCCCCCAGTATTACTCAGCCCATTCTAAAAATCAATTTGTCTTATTGTATCACGCTGGGGGCATGTCCTACATTGGATTAGATTCTTGTACATTCTCAAGGTTGGAAAATTGAAAATCCAAAAACATTCAAAACATATCAAAATCCAAAAACATTCAAAACATATCAAAATCCAAAAACATTCATATCATATCAAAATCCAAAAACAAGTCAAAAGCTAGTGAAAAAGTCAAAAACAGAGTTGTCTTGTCAAACTATGTCATCTTTGAGCTTAAACATAGGCAAGGCTCATCTTTGATCAGCCCCTGAGATACCCTAAGTCAAGTCCTTTAGTGGCCTATTGTAATTAATTATCATCTCTCATCTGTTCATATCTTGGTCCTGTATATCAATTGGTTCAGTCGAACTACGTGGTCTTTACGTGTATAACATAGGTGATCCGGTGGATATTTTTCAGTGAAAAATTGAAGTGTCTCATTTTTCTCTAGAATCTACACCATTAGAAAGATCTCAGCATCCTGATTCCAATGGAACTCGAACGGAGCGGAAAGGAGTCTGTTTGTGCAAGTTATGGCCAGTCAAACCTCTGGTCAAACTGGGATCAAGGGTGTCCAGGAAGCAAAAAATGATGCTGTCAAAAGTTCTCAAAGTTGGCATCATTGAAAAGAGCTCGACGAGATGATTCTGACGGCATTCGTTTCGTCAAAATCCGACATCGTATGCTCAAGATATAGCTGGTCAAAGTTTCAAGTTGACTTGGTGGACTTGATGACGTCATCATACGTATAGATGACGTCAGCATGTGGTACAAAATTTGAAGTGGACCAATCATAATTTGACATGTGGCATTCTGTACGGTCCGTACATGTCGACGTGGCACGATGAGGTGGCAGGTGATGTCAGCAAAGGTCAGCAAATCATGCATTGACACGTGTTAGTCGTACGTCCACATCAGCATAACACGTCAGCACACAGACAGTGCCCAGTCAGCATCGATTCATCCTCCACATCATCAGAATGGGCGAATCAGGCTTTGCCACATGGCACCTCCTCGGCATGCCATGCGGCCTCTCATCATCCTCCGGCGATTGGGAAGTTAGTTTGTTTTTTTTAACAAAATGTTTGTTGGGGGATTTGATCCCCCAACCTTTTACAAGTGATGCGCGCCTCCTACCAGTTCAGCTACAATGTCGGGCCTATCTATGAATTGTGAGCGATTGGTTTCGTTAAATCAAATAGTGGAATCCGTTGGAAATTGTGTGGCCGGCGGGAGTTGAACCCGCACTGGCCGGGTTCCAAAATATAAAGCCACCACTACACCATAGAGATTTTAAAATTTACATGGCATCTGTTTGTTTTGTTAAGTGGTTAACCCGAATGCCCTATTTTAAAAAGAAAACAAAAAAAACAATTCCCCTATTTTAAGATTAGTTAAAATCTCCTAAGCCCGAATAAATGATAATAAGGGGCTTAAATTTATTTTATAGATAGTGGGGGGTATTTTTAATGATTTTTATGTAAATAAAGGAAGATTTATAAGGATTTTTATGTATTTTGGAGAGATAAGGGGAATATAGTGAATCTTTTGGTTAAGGGCCAAATTGGGTTAATTCTTTGTATAAAAAGAGGTGTAAGGTGAGAGTGGAGATTAAATTTTTTTCAGGCGATGAAGTCTTGACGCTGAGGTGACAAAAGAGAGGTCTTGTAGAGATTATTTTCAGCCATTCTTGCACGTCAGAGCGTTGTTATGCTACCAAAGTGCTTGAGAAATGGTTGTGGTGCACTTGTAATTGATTTTTGGAGTTAATCAGATCGGTCTCTCTATTGGATTGGACCCGGAGACGTAGTCACATTTGTGACGAACTCCATTATCAACGTTGTTTGCACTTCTCTTCTTTTCTCTCACCTTCTCTCAGTTTGTTAATTCCTTCATTTTGTCATTTCCTTAAGTTAATTTTGATTTAATTAACTTGGAATAAACATTGTAAATAAATAAGCATTCAATTCTGCAATATAGTCTAGATCCTATACAGATCAATAGGCAAGGCTCATCTTTGATCAACCTCTGAGGCCCCTAGGATAGGTCTTTAGGTTAGGTTCTTGGCCAAAATCTTAGAAAACCCCTAAAAATTTGAAAATTTGAAAAATCCCAAAAACATCATAAAATCACATCGAAAGAATGATGCTCTTCCAAATCATGATTTTATCATGTGAAACACAAATGTTCAATTGTTGTACTTTGATTTTTGTTATCATATCTCTGGAGCCCCTCGATGATGTATCAAACTAGAGGAGCAAGGAAATAATATAATTTTTCTTTGTCTGCTATCTGTGAGCTTATCACTATTACTATGCAAGTTGTCGTGAGACATGCACTACAAAGTATCACTAATGACATTCTAAATTTGCATAGGAAAAAGATTAACTCTTGTCTGTTTATGCCAGCAATGCTCAGGTAATCTCAGTTTAATTATACTTAGATGTTTGTGTTAACTTGCAATTTTAAAACATCATGGAAGTGGTACTCAAGTCATCTTGATCTAAACTATGCCATCGATTCTTGTACTCACTTTCAACATTTTAAAGGCCCAATTATGATAAAGAGCATGAAAATTCGGTTAATACAAATGACAAATTTTGAATATGAGACTTGCATATTTAAGTTAGATTGCATTAATGTTAGTATTGCATGTGTATTTATGGGATTTTTCAAAGCTAAAACAATTTCACAATGGCCTCATCTCTATTATTAATGGATTGGGTACACTAGACATTAACCAAAAACACATCATTCTCATTTAGTTACACATCAGTTGCATCATCATTTGCATACCTTAGAAAATATTCTCACATCATTTACATTCATACATTCCATCATAATACTTACATTAGAAAATACAAAAAAAATAATCAAGGACATACATTGTATATCATTTCCAAAATCAAAATCATGTCATCCACTATGCTTAAATAAGTGAGTCTCTTCATATTTCAAAGAAATTTGGGAAATATGTTAGAGTTATGAAGCTTAAAAAATCAATCTACTACAGTCTTCCCACTACTTTTGGAAGTTGGACAGACTCACTCATTTAAGCTTAAGGCCCTGAACATTTGAAGTCGTGCAAATTTAATCATTTGCATCACATAAGCATCTTCATCATAATCATCATGATCATCATAACATATAAACATCATATAGACACATCAATCATCATCATTGCCGCATTATCATATAACCTCAAAAATCACAATGTCAAGTGTACAATGATATCCAAACATCGAGAGGTACATCATCAATGTCTCAACTGAATTAGTGTATACATTAGGTCCCGGTACACCAAGTCTTAGAACATTTATCAACTCTATATTGGGGCATATCAATCAAAGATGATAAACCACATCAACTAATCAAATCTGAATCTACCTACACCAGATTTGAAATCATGTCCCATGTCTTTAGGAAGTGTTCCCTAGACCGAAGAATTCTAAAATCCTCCTTTGATCATAACATATCGCAAATCAACAATCTTATCAATCAATCAATCAACCTCGCCTATCATGAGGTTCATCAATCAATTCAACCTCACCTATCATGAGCTTCATCAATCAATCCAACCTCGCCTTTCATGAGGTTCATCAATAAAATCAACCTCGCTTATCATGAGGTTCATCAATCAATTCAACCTCGCCTATCATGAGGTTCATCAATCGATCCAACCTCGCTAATCATGAGGTTCATTAATCAATCAAATCCAACCTCACCTATCATAAGGTTTATCAATCAATTCACCTCACCTATCATGAGTCCATCAATCATCAATCTATCATTGATCCTCTCCTATCATGAGGTCAATCACCAATCTATCATTGATCCTCGCCTATCATTAGGACAATCATCAACATCCTATCATTGACTCTCACCTATTATGAGGTCAATCATTATCATCCTATCATTGATCATCACCTATCACAAGGTCAATCATCATCCTATCATTGATCCTCACCTATCATGAGGTCAATCATCAACTATCATATCAACATCATCAAATCAATCGGCTAAATGCGATCATCAAACATCAAACACAAGAAGGCAACATAAGGCATCAATTAATCAATCTGGCAGGCTCAATCTCAAATTTTGAGAGATAAATCATCTTTGACATCAAACTATCATTGAATCAATGTTGGATCATCATCAAATCATCACAACACCATCACATCATTCCAACATTTCATTTTCACATCCACACATTCACCGATTTATCTCTCGAGGGGCATATATATGTCAATACTTGAAATTAAAAAGTTTTGGTCATTGTCTCTAGGGCATTGAAATATTTTTTGGGCATCGAAATCAAAATTTTATTTGAAGCAACATGTAAACACATCGCTTCAAAGAGGGGCAAAATGTATACTCCTAAAAACGGTCATCATATTCAGTTAATTAAATACAAGCTATTTGATTAATATTTCAACTACGTATAAATAAAGTATCACTTTATTTATATTGTTCACTCTTCTATTAATTCTCCAAAATCATATTCTTCTAAATAATTAAATAAACAAAGTATCCTAAACGTGTTTATTTAATTAATCTTCCTTAATCTTGATTAAGAATTAGAGCACATGTCTACTAATTTTTCTTGTGCCACCTCACAAAGGTCACATGAAAATAAATAAGCCTAATTATTAATTAGAATTATCCTCACACACTTCCACCAATTGGAAAAAGCACATGGCTTTATTCTCCCACACTTCCAACAAATTTGGAGCACATGGATCTTTGTTTCACACACTTGGGTCTCCCATCCAAATGGCATGTTTCCCATTGGTCGAGAGATTCCTCCACACACATGGCATGTTGTCTTTGGTCAAGGGGACAACATCTTGATTCTCTCCATCTCCATCGTCTATTCTTTCTCCTTCAAATCTAGATTGTTGATAAGTGCCACCTCACAAAATGCTTGAGAAACCCTATAAATACACCCCCTTACCTTTGCATTTATCATCCACATTTGAAGTAAAGTTACTATGCAGATTTTTCTTAGGAGCTTAGAGCATTTTTGGAGTCTTATAACTAGATTTTATATCATGTTTTATGTTGCATTCTCATCCTAGATTAACATATTGCTTCATAGTTTCATTTTATCATCCCCATTGCATTGTAGTTGCATTTTAGATTAGTTTGTTTTTTGTTGCATTTGAGCATATGCATAATCATGAATAGTTCATTTTAGTTTCACATCATCTTACTCATCTCCACTTGTTCATTTATCATGAACATCATCCTTCATTTATCATCGTATCCATCATCCTTTCCATCATTTTGTTTCATTTAGAAGCATACCAGTAATCCTTCCTGCACACATTTGCACATATAAATCATCTTAGCTTGCATATTAAGCATCAAATCTTGTTTTCTAGGTTGTCATTTTAACAACCATTGTGCCCATAGAAATCTAAGGGTCAAGTGGTTTAGTACATCCCTAGAAATAAAGGACAATGATACATATTTGAAAAGTTTGATTGTATTACAAATAGAGTAGTTTACTTGATCAAACTTTGAATGTAAACCGTTTCATCAAGGTTTGTGTTGACATTAAATCTCTCCACATTCCACACACACACACACACACACACACACACACACATATGTATATATATACATATAAATATAAATATAAAGAATGGTTATATATATATATATACACATACATATTATATATATGTGTATGTATATATATACATACACATATGTATAATATGTATATGTATATATACACATATACATATAGATATATGTTTAATATGTACATGTATATGTATACATATATATATTATACATATATGTATATATGTATACGTATATGTATACATGTATATATATATGTATGTATAGTATGTATATATACTATACATATACATATATATACATATGTGTGTGTATACTATATATACATATTATACACATACATATATATATGTATATGTATACTATATATACATACTATACACATATATATAATATGTATGTATAATATATTGCATATATATACTATACATACATACATACATATATATATATACTATACATATATACATATATATATATATGTATACTATACATATATACATAAATATATATATATACTATACATATATACATATATATATATATGTATACTATACATATATACATATATATATATATATACTATACATATCTATATATATATACATATCTATATATATCTATACTATACATATCTGTATATATATACTATACATATCTATACATATCTATACATACATACATATATATATATATATATATGTGTGTGTGTGTGTGTGTGTGTGTGTGTGTGTATGTGTGTATAAAATGCATTGATTTAAATTGTTTCCACACATTAATTCCAAAACTTTTATGCACAAATTTTAAAATAGTATTTAAACCTTAAGTATAGACTTTGAAATTAAATGCATATAATAAATTGATCAACAATTTCACTCAAATACATTCAATCATGCCTAAATAAATTATTAATTCAGTAAACTCAAGGTTTTAAAACACTTCATTGCTCAGATAATTTATAAAGCATTAATACTTATCTTTTGAAATGTGCAGAAGAAATCCCCAACTATTGTTGGAATGGTCCTTGGTTCAGCCTCTTCCGTCTGTGAGCAGTCTGGGAGGAAAGCAGACTTTGCTGCTCTACATGAGTGTTGGTTCCACTAGAACAATGCTCAACACTCATGCCACAAAACCATGCTATAGCCAGGACCATCCTGAGTGCATGCACTTGTACCCCAGGTTGGACACCCACTGTAGGAGTGCCCCTTCTCCGTCCTACTCATAGTCTGCTAACATGAAACCCTATTCCTGCAATGTGCTCCACTTGACTTTCCTCTTCAATATTTTTTCATATTTTTTTTCCAAGTCTCACATAAATTCTTTATATAAAATTAATGGGTGGTTTTCCAAACCATCACACCCTTTCACAAGATTTCCATTTAATAATTATTTCAATAAATAATTATGTTTCCACCTCCTTAAGAGAGATTCTACACATATGCTTTATTAATATCTCATTTAATCAAAGGATAATAATATCCTTTATTCTCCCTTTAATTTTAAAGGGTTGTTTTCATAAGTTTTTCTTCTTGGGGAAAAAGTCACATAACAATTCTCCCCTTATAAATTAGTTGTTGTCCTCAGTAGCACATGTGAAGCATCTACATCACAACTCAACAAAGACACAATCAATAACTGAAGAAACTGATATTGAATATAACTATTCTTCTTAATATTGTATCTATATTTACTTCATCTATATCCTTTTCTTCTCTTAATTCATAGATATCTCCTCTCTTTTTTTAATTGTATTTTAAGTTAAGTAATTACAAGAAAGCATTTTTTTTCCAATGACAAGAGTTGTGCATACATAAATATTAGGAATTTACAATCAAAGAAACTAATGGTAGTCTACATGTTTACTCAATATTTCAACCTTATCAATTTTCTCTCATGTTACCAATTTTCTTTAATATAGATATTTTAAATCTTATATATGTAGCTTCAACATTAAATATATAAAATTATTAAATCATGTGTTGACATAACAAATATCTAGTGAAACAACATACATATCCCATACTATGTAGTCACTCATTCATGAACTATATAATTGATATATTTAAAATATATTCTAAGATGATAATCATGCATTCTGGACTACATGAGTATCCTCTTTTCCTATGTAATACTTTATAAGTCACAGGTACAAATTTATTGGGTTGATCAAGTCCAATAAAAAAGTACCATAGATAAAGATGGTACTAACAAAATTCATTAAGCACCTTAACAAAAATAAAACATTAACAGGTTATCAATACCCACATAGTACCTCATAAAATTCTAGGTCCAATCTTCTTTAACCTTTTTTTTTTTCTTATAAGTTTGGCAACATATGAAATTTCAATAAAATTATTCATAAAAGAAACATGTGAAAAACATCACATAAGCTACTTGTGTATAAAATGTTGGAATAGAAAGTCTCCCCCCTTGTAAGATTTGGCATGTCCCTATGTCTAAGCTTAAGAGCTTATTTGGTTCCATATCTAATAATGGCATGGTATTATTCTCATGAATTCATTCCAAAAACAATGTCAATTTTCTAAGTTTAATATGTGAATCCAAGCACCTGTGGGTTATGGGCCCATAATGTAATTTACAAATTAAACAACTATAGATGTCAACATAACAAGCATATTAAAATCACTCAAAATAATTAGAAAGGTAAATGAAAATTAGTGTGAATATATAATTTTCATCTTGTGATTTTCGTTTCAAAGACACCTAAATAAGAGGGTACTACCCAAATAGGAATATGAACTTAAAACCACTAAATCTATCATCTCTTATTTAAAATCTTGTGATAGAAAAATCAATATCCCAAAAGCTTTGTGAATCATGCAAGACTATATTCCAATTTGATATTTAGGGTTGTATGATTCAAAATTTGGCTTTCTATGTCATTTAGAAAATCTATATAATGCATTGGCAACCTATAAACCTCCAAATTTCAAGTTTAAAATTAGACCCTTGTTTTTGTCCTCTAACTAGTCAATGTGTGTCAATTTGGACCTAAAATATAGTATTATGTTTTAGAATAATGTAATTACAAATTCTTAAATAAATAACTTTGTTTGTTCTCCAATCCACCAAGTTCATCAATGCATCTCCATGCATGAAATGATGAAAAAACCATTTATTTTCCATATTTTCTCAAAAGGAATCGAGATCAAAGATGAACTTTGAGGACCAAAGAAAATGAAAAATATTTTTATCTACATATGAAGTACATTTACATAAATAACAATGTTCATGAATAGACTATTACAAGGATAACAATCCTAATAGCTAAAAATTAGAACAATATCTCGAAGTAATTTGTCTTCAAACCAATTGTTGTCTTCTTCAAACAACTCCACCATTTAAATTGTTATATTCTCCTCCAAACCATGACATATAGGTTGTGAATTATCTAAGGCTTAGCAAACATTGGTTTAGATGATTTTAACAAATCAACACAATAAATTCTCAATCTAAACTTTTTAACCTTATTAATAAGACAATTTTATTTTATTTTTAATTCCACACATTCCATTTTCACATCTTAATAGTATGAGTGAACCCTTAAATCTTAACAAAGAATTATCTATTAGCAGCAAATACTGAAACTAATATATGGATGGTGTTACTCATGTTTAAAAGAGAACTCTGGAGAATTTTAAGGATGCTCCTAATAGTTTTCTCTAAAATTTGTCCGCCGTAAAATCTAAGTATTGTCGGATATATATAATGAATTCTCTAAAGGCACTTGTAAGAAGCTACCAATAGCCCGTGTGAGGGAGTTAGCCAGGAAGCTAGTTGGCAGGCATCTGTTTGTGGTTGAGATAACTATGGGGTTTTGGTATTCTTAAAAAAAAGCATTATGCACGGTCAAAGACTTCCATTAGAGTAGTGGGTACACTAGAATCATTAGTGATGTGGTGTACAAAGACAACTATAAATCCTTTTCAAACTAGACAAGCATTACAAATGAAAGCTTAATATTAAGCGCCAAGACAAAGGAGTTCCCAAAGATTGATTATCTCCGATTCAAGGAACTTATCGATACTCCTAAGTAGCAGAGCAATATAGATGTCATTCACAATTGTACAAGTAGATTACATTCTAGAGTATTCAACTCTTCGACTAGAACTAGGAAGTAATTCACAGTTGCTCTCACATGGTGATATTTTCTACAAACCATAATTATTTAAGTCCGTGTACCACCCAATAAAAAAATAACAGTGCATTATGACGCCTCAAATTATTATGATCAGCAAGCTATAATAGTTGTTGTGATCTCTCATAACAATGTGAGTAAGCAAAAGATGTCGCCTCAACCCAAGTCTAGGGTTTTACCGAAAGGAGTTGCAACTATAATATCTATTGAGTTTCCTCTATTCTATGCACGCTGATGGCTGTTAATTGTAGGGATGGAAAATAAATAAATAAATAAAAAATCAACAGATTTAATACCTCTGTGCCTCCATTTTCCTATGAAAATATATAAGATACGGTCCCATTGTAAACTATTTGTTCTCAGACTATTCTTTGATAGAATCGAAGCGAGGAAGGTAATTATGATCTTACTATTTTCTTCAAGTTATTCTTATTGTTTTCTTTAACCTGAGAAGATTCTTGTCAAGAGACAGTTATGCTAGTGATAATAGTGGAGCTTAGGAAAGTTGCCAGAGGTAATTTGAGTGAAGTTTCAAGGGTAATTATTTCCCATGAATTCAAGAAACCTAATCTCTTCTGTGTATGCATGAATAAATTTTATCCTGGGAGTGAAAAAATGTTTCATTTAATTCCCTCTTTTGAAAATAAAATAAGGTAAAAGATTTTTTTTTAATTTTTATTTTACTATTTGTATAATTTTTGTTTTTGAATGTAACTTAAGTAAAAATAATTTATAACTCCTTAAATCTAAATTAACTCTTAAGTCAATTTTAAATTCTCTATAAAACTCTAAATTGATTTACCTAAATGATTTACCCTTTGAATAATTAATTGATGCAACAAATAAAGATTAACTTTTATTTTTTAATCTATTTTGCAAAAATAAATGTAACTAAACTTAAACTTTTATAATATTTTCAATTAATATATTTATTTTGCACAAAAATAGAGTGAAATAAATTAATGGATTCTGCCAGGCTCTGATACCAAATGAAATGAAACTAATTCCCAAATTTAAAATGCATTGATTTAAATTGTTTGCACACATTAATTCCAAAACTTTTATGCACAAATTTTAGAGTAGTATTTAAACCTTAAGTACAAACTTTGAAATTAAATTCATATAATAAATTGATCAACAATTTCACTCAAATACATTCAATCATGCCTAAATAAATTATTAATTCAGTAAACTCAAGGTTTTAAAACACTTCATTGCTCAGATAATTTATAAAGCATTAATACTTATCTTTTGAAATGTGCAGAAGAAATCCCCAACTATTGTTGGAATGGTCTTTGGTTCAGCCTCTTCCGTCTGTGAGCAGTCTGGGAGGAAAGCGGACTTTGTTGCTCTACATGAGTACTGGTTCCACTGGAACAATGCTCAACACTCATGCCACAAAACCATGCCCTGGCCAGGACTGTCCTGAGTGCATGCACTTGTACCCCAGGTTGGACACCCATTGTAGGAGTGCCCCTTCTCCGTCCTACTCACAGCCTGCTAACCTGAAACCCTATTCCCGCAATGTGCTCCACTTGATTTTCCTCTTCAATATTTTTTCATATTTTTTTCCAAGTCTCACATAAATTCTTTATATAAACTTTAAGAGGTGGTTTTCCAAACCATCACACCCTTTCACTAGATTTCCATTTAATAATTATTTCAATAAATAATTATGTTTCCACCTCCTTAAGAGAGATTTTACACATATGCTTTATTAATATCTCATTTAATCAAAGGATAATAATATCCTTTATTCTCCCTTTAATTTTAAAGGGTTGTTTTCATAAGTTTTCCTTGGGGAAAAAGTCACATAACAATGTATGTATAATATATATACATATTATACATATATATATACACATATATATAGATATGTATAATATATATAACATATATACATATATATAATATATATACATATTATACTTATATATATATATATATAATATGTATATATAGTATATATATATAGTATATATATATATAATATATATATATATAGTGTATATATATATATATAATATATATATATAGTGTATATATATATATAATATATATATACATATTATATATATATATACTATATATACATATTATACATATATATATAATATGTATATATATATATATTATATATATATACATATTATATATATACATATATGTATAATATGTATATATAGTATATATATATAATATATATATATGCATATTATATATATATATACATATTATATATATATGTACATATTATATATATATATATGTACATATTATATATATATATGTATAATATGTACATACATATATGTATGTATGTATATGTATATATATACATATATATATATATACATACATAATTCCATTTCATTATCTCTATAAAAGATATATTAGTATATATACATATTATATACACTTAAATAGTCTTGATCAATATTAGGCATATGATTTTGATTGATTAACATCACTTGATCCTAAATCATTTCTGCACTAATCATTTAATTAAATAATATTTATTATTCAGTTAAAATTTCTACTATTAATCCAATAATTAACTTTATCACATTGGTTCCTATCATGCCAAGGAAGGGTATAGCATTTTGTCTAAGCAACAGGAACAGGTGTCTGATATCCCCAGTGATTTATGTTGGAATAAATTTCTCCTCCCCAAGGCTAGGATCTTCGTGTGGGTGGCAGTCCATGGAAGAGTTTTTATGGGGGAAAGATTAAAGAATTTTCGCATTTGTGGTCCCTCAAGGTGTGTTCTATGCAAAGCGACGAAGGAGTTGTGTGACCACCTTTTTTTCAATTGCCCCTTTACTAAGAATTGTTGAGATTGGTTATGTGTGAAGCTTTGCCTCCTCATTGTCTCTCCTAGGAATTTGTTGGGTTGGCTTAATGGGTGGCCTAGGTTGGGTGGCGATTTAGTTTTTGTAGGTTTCTAGAAGTTGAGCCCATCCCTTCTGATGTGGGAAGTATGGAAAGAAAGGAACCAGAGAATATTCAAGGATAGTGCCTTGTCTCTAATATCTTTTTTGAACAAAGTTGAAGCTTGCATGGTATAGGTGATGAATTCAAGAGCTAAAAAAGTATGCAAGGTGAAAACTTCATTTTCATGTTGGGATGCCAAAATCATGAAATTGTGGAGTGGGTTGAAAGTCCCTAATCAATTTGGCCTGGGCGGCAATGCGGTCAAAGTAGAGCGCAAAGTTGTAAAATGGATCCCCCTGGAACATGGTTGGTTTAAACTAAATTTTAATGGGGCAACTAGAGGTAATCCTAGGCAATCCAAAGCCAAGTGCATTATCAGAGACTAGCAGGGAGTGACGGTAGGCTAGTTAGCGCTCCCGCTTTTGCAAGGAACAAATAACTGGGCAGAACTTTAGGCTACTTTGCATAGGATCAAACTTTGCATGGAACTGAAATTAAGGAATGTCATCATTGAAGATGATTCACTTTTGGTGATCAATTCCCTACATCCAAGTAAATTCCAAAATTGGAAGCTAAATGCATTTCTCAAGGCTACATTGGCTCAGTTGAAAAACTTTGTTAACTTTGAAATCAATCATGTCCTAAGAGAAGGGAATCAAGAGGCTGACTCTTTATCAAATCTTGGAGCAAATGGAATATCTTTAATGGAGGTATACACTGGCATTATCGAAGTTAGATAATTGATGTGGGTGGAAGGGATGGTGCCACTCCACCACAATGGGTGGACATGATAGACACATCGAAGGGCGATGACTAGGTGGGTTGCCAACATTCTGGAGGCTTCCATAGATGTTAGCAATATAATTAAATGGAGCATGTGATCTATAAAATCATGTCATGTTTCCAACTCCTTTCTTTCCTCGGTTCGCCACTCAATCATTATATTTGGTAGCGGGTTGGATTTCTAAAGTCATTAAACTCTGGCTCTCCTTGGTTCATACAACATTTGTGTTTGGGCGGGTAATGAGAAAGTTCATTCTCCTGGTTGTAGTGTCTGAGCTTGAGATGGGAGAGATGGTCACCTCCATACAACTATGAAGCTCTAAAAGGCGGCTGGCCTTTCTTGGCCCCATATCATTGCTTTGATTTTGCAGGGTAATTCGGCAACCAAATTATCTCACATTTGCTACAATTAAATGTGTGGTGGGGAAGGATTTTCTGGCTGGTGTAGAAGGTTATATGTTGAATTCTTGCATTTCTTCATGAGTTTTGACAAGGATCTTAGATGTTGGGGTTTCGAAGGTTGATGCAAGAACAATAATGAAGTACTTGTTCATAGCATATTTTTTATTGGGTTTGGAAAAAATATTGGTGGCCACCTCTCTAGGGAAAGGTATTCTGAGGCCATGGGATATGAGGCTTCTAGAGGACCCGAAATCACTAATTAAATATTATCCCTTTCTTCTGGACATGATTGGTTTGTCCCTAGTGGAGCATCAGAGACTGGCTAGCATGGGTGTCAAGTTCCTAAGAAAGAAGAGTCGTGTGGTGGTCATGATGAGCTCAGCCTGGAAGTAGGAGTTTCGTGTCTTTGCTCAGAAAATTTTTTGGTAAATTGGGATGTTTTTAGTGTTTCAGTTTTTTGGTTCTCTATTAGTAAATGTTAGACTATATATGGTTGATGGGTGTTAGTAGTGTTTGTTGAATGTGGGTGGATAGGTTGGGTTTTTTCCTTATGTAGCAACCTTTTTGCTTCGATGGCCGAATGTGGAGTCTATGTAGGGTCTAGTCTCTTATCACCCAATGTTCAAGGCTTTGAAATGTAAAACTCTTTTTAAAATCAATATAATCTTATCTTACTGATAAAAAAAATAACTTTACCACATTAATTAATCTCCTTCTCACAATGTTCATCCCATTTAATTAAATAAATCTAATTATTTAATTAAAATCCCAATATTCTCTCATTTGATTAAATCAATCTAATTATTTAACAAATGTCACAAAACCCCTAACCCACTTAAGTTGATTAATTTTGAATTAATTAACTCGTAATCCTCATTAACCATTTCTCTAGCTTTTAACCTTAGCAAAGTTAAATGAACCTATGATCAACTAACCAATTTGCACGTAAAAATCATTTCTTTTAATTAACTAATTAGCCTATTTTCCTCACAAAGGCATATTCTTTGGAATATTCCTCTCAACCACCCATTCATAAATTTCCCTCCAAAAACTTTTAAAGCCTCTTACAAAGGCCTTAAATGCCTCTTACAGGAGCATTTAACTCCACTTTCATGATGTCTTGTCCCTCTTACATCTCAACCATATTCATTCAATTCTCTTACATTCTCTTACAAATCCACCTACATGCCTTAACTCTTCACATTCTTTAAAATGTGCTCCACACACATCCCCATGGCTTTCATTAGCCTTGTGACAAGTGTCACAATGCTATTGGTCCCCATTTTAGTCCCACATCCTCCAAATTCATCTATTCTTCAACCCTTGAGTCCTATAAATAGAGGCCCTCTCTATCGAATATGGATCCACAATCTCATGCAATCTTACTATAGACATATTCATCCATAGCAATCACTCATTTTCATCACTTCAACTAGGTTATCAACACATTTGCATCATAGTCACATACACTTGGAATCAAAGAATCTTGGAGCTTATCAAAAGGGATTGGGAAAGGGTCACTTTCCACATCAAAGTGACACTAATCCCCCTATCGGATTGAGGTTTGATCTATTTAGATAGGTTTACATGCTCTTCATTTGATTTTTATTTCTCTATTCCATGTTTTCTTATCTTTGTATGATCAAGAACTTCATAGGGAATGGTTATTTGTGCTTTCTAATATGACTGACCTTGTTTGTGTTGTCTTTGATTAGCTTAGTGTTGTGCTTTCTAAGAGGGAAACCACTTAAATTTTTTGCATTTTTCCTTAAAAAATCATGTTTTTTGTAGCTACAAGAAGGCGACGTCACTTTTCACATCCAAAGCATCGCCTTTGCTTCCAGCATCGCTATCGTGGGCATATACAGTGTCACCAATGCTTTCAGTGCTACTTTTGATGCACTACGCAGTTGTCGTTGTTCTGTGCCACATCACCTTTGATACATAGCCACCTTTGACACTTTGGGTTTTCTATGATTTTCCAGGTTCACTAGACCGTCGCCTTTGTCTTAGTGCCATTTTTGCATTTCCAGCTTAGCCTTTGCACTCTCTGTCCACTATAGAGTGCCACTTCTACTTTTCACTAGAGCACTTCTTCTGTCAAAAAGGTGCCACCCTTGCAGAAACATCACCTTTGCTATCCACGGTTGCCTTTACTGAATTAAAGATTGAAGCCTTGACCTAAAAATTGAAAAACATTTTGATGCTCATTGTAATGGCTTAGGACATATTGAAACTTTTAATTTTCTATTTTAGGACCAAATAGCTTCATTTTGGGCTTAAAATTGACCATTGCTTCTTTCAAGTTGGTTAAAATTGAACCTACAAACTTACTAAACATTGCTATGTTGGGTTAAAATTGAACAAGTCAAACTCACACTCAAATTTGGTGCTTAAAATGAACTCACTATTGCTTTAAAGGCTAAAAAGAACAAGTGTCTTAAGTGAGTGATTTTTTCTTGGATACACTTTAGGTGTGTATCCTCTCCCCTTGCACTTCGTGTGATCTTGGGTGAAGAGAAAATACTCAAAAGTGTAACTTTTTCTTGATGTTGAGTTACCTTTAGAGGGCGTAACTCCCAACTTGTGAGAAGGAATGATCCAAGCGATACTTTCATTTTGTTCTTCTTTATAAATTATTTGGTTATGAATAAAGTCATTAACCAACCGGTGCAGATGCTTTATACCAACGAATGTATCCCCTAGTATCCACATGATATGTAAAAACCTGCAAGGGTTGGGACGCATCTTAATTGAGTGTATCACTACATGTATAGACACTAGTTTATCTTGAAATATTGTCATTAAAAACCTTGTTTGTAGTGGCCAATCAAGTCCATTTTTGAAACATATTTTAAGGTAATGCATTGGAATAGCATTGTTCCAAGAAGTTATCATGTTCGATTTTTGGTTAAGGCAATAAAGCAAATAGGGAAGGGACTCTTTTTGTTGGCATGTCAAGACATTACATTTCCTTGGAATAGCCTTTTTTTCCATTCCATCTTCATGGATTAATCATCTCCTATGATTGGTAAGCCTACTAAGAAATACGTGCCCACTTGAGCTAGGATTGTATTGCTTGTGAGTTAGTTGTAAACACATTGCTTAGTTCCAAAAAATTGAACAAATCATCAAATTTCAAACCCTTTGAAAAGTGTGAATACCTTTGAAGAGTCCAATATTAATGCTTGTCCCTAAGTATTATATCTTTAGAGGCTTCTAAGTATTTGATCTCGTATCTTAATTCACACTCTCCAAAGTCAACCCAGGGAAACTATGGCCTTGGCTTCTTGATTTTCACATAATGGACCATATGGAATGAAAGGTTGCTTAAGACATAGACATTTAGTTTGAAATTTAAGCAAGACAAGTGGAAGTGGTAAAAAGAAATTCATTAATCAAGATAAACCCACAATTGAACCCCACACATGTGCTTGTCTTCATGATTTCTCTCAAGATCAAAATTCCTAAATGAAGGTCCACATTTTGTCATTTCAAACTTAGATATCATAACCCAAAGTCTGTCAAGAAACACATTGTGGGTCTTTACCGCAGCAAGGATATCTTGGTGAGAAATTTTTATACACATATTTTAAGGGATGAGCCAGAATTGTATGTCCAATATGAGCCCCTTATTTAAGGTATTGATCTTTTGGGTTTGAGTCATTCATAGGGTAGAGCATGTTCTTCAATACCTTGGTATTGTAAACAAAGTCTTTTTAGGTTCACTTAGGATCAAAATAAACATTTCATCTGTCCTCCAACATTTATCAAAATCCATCCCACAAACAAATTTCTAGAACTTTGGAAACATCATTATGCTAGAATTTTGGTAAATCACTTAGAACAAATAAAAATCACCTTGTTTAGTTAGGTGTGTGGGAATGAATCCTTTCTCACACATTTAGTTAAATTAGCACCCCATTTTGGACAAGTTTATCCTAAGATCACATCTACATCTTAGGGTTTATAAGTTCATCATCCAAATCAAAACAATCAAAATCAAAATCCTAAAGTCTAGTATTGATCCAAAGTTCTTAAAGTTATAACATCCATATCATCCATTCCTTCATCTTTCATATCACCTTGATCCTAAAACACACATTTGAGGTTCTTTTTGTACCCAAAATTAGATTAACCCAAAAAGTTGATCCCAAATTTTATGGTCCAAACAAGATCACAACACAAGAGGAATATGGAGCAAAACAAGGAAACATCAACCATGAGCAACTTAAGTCAAACTGAATTTGATCTAAGGGCATCTACCAACCCTCTACCTAATCCTCCCCAACTACTTCAAGATTCTCAAGAGGGGGGGTGTCAAGTGGAGGATATCTCAAACACTTACAAAGAGATTTCCCATGATGAATTGCTTGAATTAGTACAAAATCCTAACACTCACAAACTTGTCAACATGGCCATGAAACTAAATCCCACCCAATACATGTTGGCATTGGCAAAAGAAGGGGCTAATCTCCCTTTTGATTTTGACGTAAGCACTGTTGTTGAACAACCTTTGGGGAACATCCCACAAACACCATTCATACCCTCATTTCAAGCATAGTCCAACCAATTTCCCAACCATCATCATCACATGCACCAAGCCAAGCTATGACCGCTAAAGGGAGCTCACTACTTCAAGCCCTTCAAGGGAATCCACTTGTCAACAATCAAAACTTGGAGGCCAACACAGTCTTAGGTATGCCAAACACCATCCCACAAGACCCTCAACAACCATATGTGCCACTTATTTTCCATGACACAAACAATTCATCCACCTTTCGCAACACCCACCTTTACCCTAGATACACAAGGCTCTCTTCCTAATGTTCCACAAGGAAAAATGGATATATTCGGACAAGTGTGGACCTTTAATGCTTCATCTTCACTCTTACAAGGGAACACATCACAAAAATACCCACAATTCTCTATCTTGACACCATCACCCACACCGATTCAAGGTATGGGACAAAAAGCTTCATTGAACACATCAACTCTCAATCAACCAAATCAACTCAACCCCCCAAACATAAATCAAATCAACACATCCATCACACCAAATCCTCCAAACATGCCACTAATATCGCAACACAAAGTGGCATCATCTCAAATATCTCAACCTCTAATCACATCATCATCAACACCTCAAACATCCCAAAGTCTAGTCTCACAAGGGTTAAGCATGTCAAATACGATTCCAAATCCACCACATATCACACAACCCCTTGTCATTAATCAAAAAACACCTCAACAACCACCCCAACAACCTCTTACCACACCATCTCACACCATTCACCAAAATCCCCCACCTCCACCTCCAAATCCCAACATAGAAAATTAGTATAGTATCACATTGCAAGCAACACAATAAGCTTACCAAAAGGCATTGCAACAATTACAATCCCAACAAGCTCAAGCATAAGCACAAGCTCAAGCACAAGCACAATCCCAAGCACAAGCCCAAGCACAAGCACAAGCTCAAGCACAGGATCAATAGCAAGCCTATCAACAAGTTCTACAATAACACCATGCACAACAACAAGCATTGATAGTAAAACAACAACAAGCAACACAACAACAAGCACATCAACAAGTGCTATTAGCACAACAACAACAACAATCCAAACAACAATCATTGTTAACAAAACAACAACAACAACAATAGGCATACCAACACACATTACTCACACAACAATAAGATTTTCAACAATATTTCATGAACATGTAGCAAAATTCCTTGAACCATAACACGCAAGGAGCTTATGCCACCACATCATTAACACAACAAACCATACCACCCCAAAACACATACATTCCACCACCCAATCCGCAAAATGATCTTTCCATGCAAGTCAAATTACTTTCACAACAAATATAGGACATTCAATTAGAAAGACAAAAAAATCATACGCCCAATAGGATTTGTGCTCCTATCCATTCGATAGGAACATTGCTATGGTCCCATTCCCACTAGGATTCAAAATACCAAAGTTTAATAAATATAGGGGAAAATGAAATCTTGAGGACCATATCAAAGAATTTAATTTACATTGCATGGAAGTGGCATATGACTACTCCTACCTAATGTGACTCTTCCATGAAAGCTTGGCTAGTCTCGCCATTGAATGGTTCAGTCGCTTACCTCCTAGAATCAAAAATTTTCAAAAAGTCATAGACCTATTCATAGAAAACTACTCATTTAATCTAGACATGGATGTAAGCTTGGAGGAACTATCTGGCCTTAAACAAGCTAGGAGAGAGACATTTACGACCTTCTTACAACGATGGAGATCGAAAGCTAGTAAAAGAAAATGATCCATGCCAGAGGAGCAACAAATCAGAACCATCATCTCTAACCTCGAAGGGGAGTTGTCCTTCCAACTAAAGAAGCAATGCATCACAACATATGACCAATTGATTCCTAAGGCTCTCAATATTGAAAGAGCCCTTATAGCACAAGGACACACACCCATGTACCAAGACAATAGATCATCAACTAGCTACAATGACAAACCTTGCACTTGGGGTAAAAATAAAAAATGTTACCAATTATGGTGTTGTTGATGCCAAAGTTGTTATTAGGAAAAACAAACAAAAATAAACATACCTACAACATAACACTCATCAACCACAAATCAACACGCAACAACCCATTCTTCAAAACACCCCACAAACCCATCACAACAACAACCAAATAATCAAATAGTCAACAATGTGAATGCCTAAAGAGGACCACCCCCAAGGAAAAAATATCCATTGAAACACAAGCATACACTATTGGGGGATCCCATTGAATCTATCATGCAACAACTAGTACAATCAAACCTCATCACACTCCCTGTTTATGAAAATTACCAAGAACCTCAAGTTAAGTCACCTTGGTATAACAAGAGGCACCTTTGTGATTTTCAAAAAATCAAGGGACACACCACAACTAGCTGCATGAGAATCAAAATCCTTATCCATAACCTCATTAACAATAAGACTATAACCATCAACCAACCAACAGGAAACCAAGATCTCAAGATATACATGAATCCTGTGCCAGATCACAACAAAGGGAATAATAACAACAAAGGAAAGAATTATACCAATATAAACCATGTCTATGACCATGTTGTAGCATCATTAGATGATATTGTAAAAGTCATCAACATCAAAGGGCCTTGAGCAAAGTGTGGAGTCACCATACGTAGCAGCAAGATCTCCATCCTAGAACCATCTCCACCATCTAGGGCACCACCTGCCAATCCAAAATCTAACCCTAGTGGCTATAGCATCTTGGAACAAATAAAGAAGACCCTACCCAAATATCCATCATGGATTTGCTTAAAATATCACCTACACATAGGGATATTCTAGAGAAGGCCTTGTCCACATCCTCCATTCCCACAAACATTGATGTAGACCAATTTCAAGCTATGGTTAGACACATCACTACGCCACATCTTCTTACATTTTTTTAGCATGACCTACCAACACAACCATCACATAACCATGCGCTCCATCTTGAGGTCCTGGTCAATAATAACAAAGGCAAAAGAGTCTTGGTGGATGGAGGTGTGGACTTAAATATTTGTACCTTGCAACTAATAAATTATATGGGATTCTCAGAGGATATTATTGAGAAAGGGAAAAGTATCATCATTAGGTCCTATGATGATCAAGAATAGGTATCTCAAGGTACCATACAACTCCCCATTCAAGTGGGGCTAGTCATCATGGAAACCACTTGCCAAGTCCTTGACCTTGAGCTTCCATATAGTATTGTCCTAGGGCATGCATGGATCCATGGGATGCAAGTTGTCGCATCTACTTTTCATTAATGTGTAAAATTCCCATATCAAAATAAAAAAGCTACAATCCATGGCGACCTCGAACCCTTCTATTACTATAAGAATATGGAAGCCAAATATTACAAAATCCCCCAAGATCCTAAAAACAATGAGGGACCCACCTCTTCCTATGTTGATCCATCCACTTTGGCCTCCACTTCTAAGACAAAGACACCCATCATCTAGAACATCCTGGATATCAAAGTTGTAATCAAAGACAATGGCTATGGGAACTATAACTTGCAAAAGGGCACATACGTGTTGGGAGAGTTACCTCAAACTATTAAGTCTCATGGAAGACTAAAACCTAGTGATGGTGTATCCCAAACATTCATAGCATCTCCCACCACTTTAAAAAAATGGGGGGATTTAAGCAAAGAGGTTGTAGATGAAGAAGATATATCAAGCCTCCTATATCAAGATAACAAACTTGTACTCGTTCTTCCAATGGAGGAGGACAAAAAAATTATACAACTAATGTTTGGATGGGGATACAACAAAAATGAAAAGTTAGGGAAAAATGACAGACTTATTAGAACCCCTTATTCTTGAGAAGTTCCCAAAGAATCTTGACCTTGGGTGTACCCCCATTAAGGTGAACATTCTTGGAAAGCATGCTCTTGTTAAGATAGGTTTCACTTATTAGTCCCTTCAAAGATCCTATCTCTGACCTACCTATGTTATTTGAGGATTCCTTTGTTTTCATGATAACCACCATGTCATTCAAGTCAAGCAACTAACTCACTAAGCCAAGACTCATCTACCCCCAACTCATTGACTATGACCAACCGGGACCACCAATCTTGGATTCATTCAAAAACAATGAGGCTCTCTTTGAATTCATGGGACTAAGAGATAATCTACCACATGGAGATCACAAAGCAAAGTTTGACATCGAGTTGGATACACATGCGTACTACAAGGAAATGATTGAATCTCTTAGTCGTAAAATTGAAAATCTAAGAGTAACATCTCGATCCTTAAGTGAAAACCACATTATGACACTTTTTGATCCCAAAATAGTAAAAAAAAAGGACGTATTTGATGGTGAAAACCTCTCTGAGGCACCAAAGGATGAGGGATTTAATCTTCCCCTTAGTGATATTCATTAAGAGAAATGAATAGTCCTAGCAGATAAGTGCAACCCAGTAAATGTAGGAACTAAAGAGGCAACAAATCACCTTCTATGTAGAGTCATTTTTGATTAAGGAGAAAGAAAATTTAGCAGAATTTTTGAAATAAAGGAAGG
Source organism: Sequoia sempervirens (assembly GCA_007258455.2). Lineage (NCBI taxonomy): Eukaryota > Viridiplantae > Streptophyta > Pinopsida > Cupressales > Cupressaceae > Sequoia > Sequoia sempervirens. The sequence continues at coordinate 44,688,691 of VDFB02000363.1, forward strand.
TGAACTTTGCATGGACATATGTTGACATGCCAAGCCTTGATCCTGAAGTGGTGCTCCATCATCTAGCAATGTATCCAGAGGCAAAACCTATGAGACAAAAATTGAGAAAGATGCATCCACAAATCACCTTATTGGTCGAACTAGAGCTATAGAAACTTCTTGATGCAAGATTCATTCAACCCATTGATTATCCAGAATGGGCTTCCAACCTTGTACCGATTTCCAAGCCCATTAGGGCATCAAAATCTACACCGACTTCAAGGACTTGAATAAAGAATGTCCTAAAGATGATTTCCCCCTCCCCAACATAGATATGATTTTAGATTTGAGTACAACAGGGCATGAAATGCTACCATTAGTGGACAAATTTTTAGGATACAACCAAATCATGATTGAAAATGATGATCAACATAAAACTACCTTCACATGCCCATGGGGCACCTACTATTGGAATATGATGCCATTCAGGCTAAAAGAACATTGGAGCTACATATCAATGAGTTGTGACCTTAATCTTTCATGATATGATCCACAAGACTATGGAGGACTATGTGGAAGACATATTAGTTAAATAAAGGAAACCTCAAGACCATATGTCAACATTGGGCCCAATCTTTGATAGGCTCAAAGAATATAAGGTATGGCTAAATCCCAAGAAATGTGTCTTTGGTGTAACTTCAGGAAATCTCTTGGGATATATTGTGTCAATGAGAGGAATCAAGATAGATCCAACAAAAGCCAAGGTAATCTTGGACATGGAGGCACCATAGACACTAAAACAATTGTAAGGCTTGAGATGCATGCTACAATCCATCAAAAGATTCATAGCACAACTTGCAGATAAAACTATTCCCTATTCCCGCCTACTACACAAGGGGATAACCTACAAGTGGGACAAGAAATGTGACAAGGCATTTAACCAAATCAAAGAATATTTACTAAGACCACCTCTCCTTATGCCTCCAATCCTGAATAAACCATTAATCCTCTACATTTCAGCTACAATAGTAGCCCTTGGTGCTCTTTTGACTCGACATGATGAAACAAGGAAAGAGAGAGCTATCTACTACATTAGTAAAACCTTGGCGGGACATGAGCTAAACTACACATTCATTGAGAAGGCTTTCCTTGCAATTGTGTTTGCATCACAAAAAAAATGACACTATATGTTAGCCCATTAGCTTAAGCTCATCACCAAGATCGACCCCCACAAATATCTCTTACCCAAAGTAACTCTCAAAGGACAGATGACCAAGTGGGTAATGATCTTGACAGAGTATGAAATTAAGTGTGGAAAAAAATCCATCAAAGGACAAGTAATTGTAGATCAATTGGCCAAAGCTCCCATATATGTAGAGAACCCACTAGTAGCAGAGTTTCTAGATGAGTCAATCTTCCTCTTGAATACACCAGACCATTGGAAAGTGTACTTTGATGGTTCCTACACATAGCATGGGTCAAGAGTGGGTTGCCTTTTCATCACCCCATAGGGGGATTGTATCCCAAATTCATATTGTTTTTCCTCCCCTTGCACCAATAACATTAAAAAATTTGAGTCTCTTGTCATAAGACTTTGAATAGTGGTACAATGGAAAATCCTGGCACTAAAAGTCTATGGGAGTTTGTAATTGATTATCAACCAAGTCAATGATGAATATCAACTAAGGATGACAAGATCACCCCATAGAAAAATTTGGTAGAAGATCTCAAGGATTTCTTTATCAAAATAACATTTCAGAAAATACCAAGAGTGAATAATAGAGTATCAGATGTTATGATGATGATTGGATCATTGTTGAATATCCCAAAAAATTTCCATAAACATGAAGTCCCTATTGAGTAGCTTCTCGTACCGGCTTTTGAGGTACCATAATCTAAGCTTGTGTGTGAAATCGTTGGTCCTGATGATCCTTGGTACCATGAAATATTTACCTACTTAAAAAGAGGAATCCTCCTCGATGACATCACCCCAAACCTTTAAAAAGATCGTTGTTAAAAAGTCATCCTACTTCGTCATCCTAGGAGAAACCCTATATTGTAGGAGTATTGAGGGGACACTATTACAATGCCTTAACCTTGAGGAAGCTTTGACTGCCTTAATAGAGGTACACGATGACATTTGTGGTTCACACTCTAGTGGTATGACCTTGGCCAAGAAACTTCTAAGGACGGAGTACTACTGGCCTACCATGGAGAAAGAAGCTCACGACTATGTCTGAAAATGTATGCAATGCCAACAACATGGGGACCTCATCCATGCACTAGATCAGGGGCTCTGGCCAATCATAACACCTTGGCCCTTTTCACAAAGGGGGCTCAACCTCATAGGGAAAATAACACATACATCCTCCAATGGCCACAAGTTCATCATTACCGCCACGAAGTACTTCACAAAGTGGGTAGAGGCCATCCCTATGACCTACATCACAAGAAAGAAAATATCTAAATTCAGTGTGAATTACCTCATCTGTCACTATGGTGTTCCCCAAGCCCTTATATCAGGTAATGGGACACCTTTCAAGAATCAAGATGTTTGTGAGTTATGTGAAAGATTTAATATCCAACACTGGTTCTAACCCCTTATTACCCCCAAGGTAATGGCCAAACTGAGCCTACGAATAAAACCATCTTGAAAATCCTTATAAAGGAAGTCAATGAAGTTGGTCATGATTGGCACTTACAGTTAAACCCTGCCACACCTACATGTGCAACACCCTTCTCCCTTGTATATGGATCTGAGGCTATCCTACCCATTGAGGTTGAGCTCCACTCACTAAGAATATCATTACATAACCTTATCACTGATGTTACATCCCCTCTAACTTAAACATGTTTATGACAATGGAATTATGGTCGTTATGTTAGTTGCAAGCAATTTTTTTCATGTGAATGTGAAATTACGGATAAAATAATTGTTCTATTTGTCGTATCTATAAATGTAAATGATTTTCTTATATGTGCAAGTGATTTTCTTATTCATGTGAAAAGGAATTTATTCATGAGATTATATTTAAATATATACTTATATAAACGTTGAGAACGATCTAACCATAATTCTTGTTAGTGGATGCAGGACTATTGACACCATGACAGAAAAGGAAATATCATCATGGAGAGGCTGTGGTTAACAAAGGATTGAAAATTATCATTTCACCATGATTCGGTGTAAGAAAGTGAATCAAAGTCATAACTTGGCCATAAGTAATTTAACATAATTATTTATTAAGCCAGTTTAAATATATAAATCAATAATCACCTTTTAAGGATATTGCAAGTGGTTATTAAATATTAAATTAATAATAAAAGATATAATTTAAATGCCATTGATTTAAATTTGAAACCATAAAAAGGCTTAACATCAAAATTAAATTGATTTTAATTTGAGAGTCTGTGTTTTGGAGGTGAAACTCTTGTTCGCTTTCCACCCTCTCATGTTGGAAACACCCAAGATCATGGACAGTTGAGGGGATTCTTGGCCAAGTTTTTTGAGCTGTATATGGGAGTCTATCATTTTCTTTTGGGTGAAATTCTTGATTCTTTTTCTTTCATAGAGTTCATAGAATCTTGGCTTGGCATTTGCTTAAGTGCATTCTATGGTATTGACATTCTTGTTTTGGCTTATACATTAAGTTGGTTTTGCTCCATTACAAATCATCCATCATATTCATCTATTGTCATTTATTTTCTCACATTCTAATTATTGGGGAACTCTCATATTAATCGCATTCTTCAATTTTGAACTTCATTATCTCTGTCTCTCCACCATACTCATCGGTGTCTTCTTCAGTTGTCCTCTTATTTATCATCTGTGGAAGTTGTGTGTGGTTAAGTCTGTAAAATAATTTACATTTCAAATTCTTGTGAGGTGGTGATTTTAGTTCTTGAATCTGCATCTGCATCTTGCTAGTTTGAAGTATTGGTGGTTGGTTGTTTGACGTGTTCTTCAAAAGAATAAAGTTTGGATCTTCCAAGTTTCGAATCTTTGTTTCAAGAAAGTTAAGCATAGACACTTCAATGAATATATTTACTATGATGAATCCATTTATGTGATCTCCTTTGAATAGAAAAGTAAACTCTCTAATATTTTCATCTTTTTGATAGTAAAGAAAAAAATGGGTCTTAAACCATCCTCTGGAGTCAAATTGTAAAAGGATTTCCTCTATGAAAAACTAAAACCTTTTACCTTTCATGTATTTGATCATCCTCTATTAATTGACATATTTTTGAAACTAAATATAGTGTGAACATTATGAAAAATTACTTACAAAGCTTATTCTGTCTTATGAAGCTGAAACCCTCTCTTTTTCTCACTTTATTTAGATGGTGATCCTGTGCAAAAACATTTTCTCATCAATTCCATTAAGGGATGTGTAAAAGTTAAGTCATATAATCCTCAATATAGATTTAGTCCCTTTTCATGCATAAAACATAAGGGTTAAGATTTAACCTTGAATAAAGAGAAAATGTTAAACAAACCAGTTAAGGAAATTTAAACCATGAGACAAATGTAATCATATCGAGCAAGGGTGAGAGTGTTGACGGAACAAGAATGCTAGTAATGAAAATGAAATCCTTGACCAAGGTACGATGCTAGATTCAACATCTGTCAACTATCAAGTACCAGATATACCAATGATTAGAGTGACCTTTCTAGTTGGGAGATACCCATAGTGAAGGTTTGATCAAGAGGTATAGGTCCTTGACACTAGGCTCAAAGGCATGATGATAAGATGATCCTTGTTGATTACCCTCATGAAGGGATGGGTTTATTTAGTTGAAGAAACATGGGAGACCAGTAGGTCTTCGGTTAGGCATAAAAGCCCTTGATGATATTTCCTTTTCCCATGATGATAGAGTCAAGCTCAAGTAATTCAGCTTCTTAACTGTATCTTCTTGAAACCCTTCTCTCTCTTTAAATTTCTGAAATGTTTATTTAGCTTATTATTTGTTTAGCTATAATTAATTCTCTTATATTTTGGAAGCAAAGAAAAGTTAGTTAAAGTTCATTTGTATTTATAGTTAAATGGAAATCAGTTAGTTGTTTCTTTTTAGCTGAAACTATACATTTAAAAGTTAGCAAGAGAAATTGAATATTATGTATTCATTTAAAATTATATTTCTTTTTCGTTCAAAATGCAAAAGGAAACCCTAGATTGAAAACAAGTTAGTTACATTTCAGCTGAAAACTAGAAGTTACTTTTCATTCTTTAACCATAGATAGTTAGAGTGTTACAACTAATGACGAATACAGAGCATCACATTTGAACGAGCTAGCACTATTGGATTAGCATTTCCTAGATGCCTTGAATCACTTACAAGTTTATCAAAACCACCTCAAGAGAAGCTACAACAAGAAGATCAAACGTCGATCCTTCTAGGTTAGAGAGCTTGTGTTAAAGGAGAACCAAAAGAATGTACCAAATCTAGACAACAAGGGAAAGTTTGAACCTAACTAATTGGGACCCTTCATCGTCATAGCTAGTTACAAATTAGGAAAGTATCAGTTGTTTACACTTGAATGTGAACCCTTGCAAGATTCTATCAATAGCTCCAATCTCAAAAAGGTTTATGCCTAGGCTTGCAAGGTATAAATCCAAAATACAAAAAAATATCAAAAAATATCAAAATCTAAAAAAATAGAAAAAGGATTGAAAACAGTAAAGAAAAAACCATGCTTTGGTGAAAACCACATCAATGACACATTGGGCAGTTACCTTGGTGAAAAAATGGAAATCAGGAACCTTGTGTAAATAAAGAACTTCCCATACCCCATGGATTCTTTGGCTTGTTCTACATCGCTTTCCATCGCATCCATCCATCGCATTCCATTGTTCTTTCCATCACTCATCTGCATCCACATCATGGCTCAATCTAGTCAGTATCATGTTCCCCTTCCAGTACTACTTGGAACTTTCCTTAGGTTAGTTTGTCTTTCCTATATTGAGGTAGTCTATTGCATCACACTGAGGGAATTCCTTATGCATACATCAGATTGGATTCATGTATATCCTTGAAATCTTTCATAACATTGGATAATCCAAAAACATCCATAAAATCAGAAAATCCAAAAACAAGTCGAAAATGAAAAAAGTCAAAAATATAGTTACCATGTCGAACTACAAGGTCTCTACATGTATAAAATTGGCAAGGATAATCTTTGATCAAGTCCTAAGGCCCCTAGGATAGGTCTTGTAGGTATCCATCATAATAAACTGATAAACCATCAATGTTCATGTTTCATCAATAAAAGAGTATGTGTTTATTAAACTACAAGGTCTCTGTGTTGATCAAAGATCCCAAAACAACTTCATAACATTTCAAAAATGCCCAAAAATTTGACACATTCTAGAAAACCAAAAAAAATCGCCCATCCCATTACACATTCACTTGTAATAAACATCCACTCACAATAAATTGATCGTCACCATTAACCTTTGGTAAGGCAAGTAGAAACAAGTATAGCAACTTTTGGATAAACCTAAACGTCAAACTCTTGAGTCTAGGTCAGTAGGTAAACAAGTTGGCCAACTCTTGGTATTAATAGCCCATCATCCCATTAGTTTCAACATCATCATGTCCTAGGATACATCTTTCCTACAATGGACATCAACATCAGGCATCACCGTAGTTTTAGTCTTGGTTGGAGGTATGGAGAACATTAGCTTCTTTTTTTACTTGATCTTTTCTTATGATTTATCTTATTTCGCCTATCCCAATAACCTCTCGATGATGTCTATCAAAATAATTTAGAGAGAAAGGAATGGGGCATTGATCATTGTCTTTTGTTTGTTGTGCTTGTTGGATAGTCTTGTAATATAACCTTGGTGAATACTTGATTTGTTAGGTGTGTATGGAGGATGCTTTGAACACCTTGTTGACTATTACATATGAAGGTTTTTCCTTTCTATGTTTTCATCTAAGATGTTTGAATTTTCTAAAATACATCCTAGTAAGGTTTATGTATGTCGAGTGTGAACAAGGATACTCTTATTTGTTTGCTGAGTAAAATTCCATCTCACTAGATACCTCACCATCCTGGTTTTTTATACCTTGATGCATCATATCTATGCATGTTATCAAACATAAGGAAGTTGTGTCATTTGTGTCCCAATCCCTTGATAAGAAAAATATCATCATCATATCTAATTTAAAGTCTCAACAACTCATGAACTTGTTGGACTTCTACATCTTCTCGGAATCAAGTGTTGATCCCTCTCATTCTTCTATCTTTTGTCTGCACTAACATGGTATCATGATATTTGACAAAAATATCAAAACATCTATCCTATATCCACAAACTGTCAACATCCTACATAATCATGGTATGCCATCATAATGGAAACCATAAGCCATACATTACATCATTATATAAGTTGTTTAGAATAATATATATTTGTTATTCTAAGCATCTTAATCCATCTCATTTGCAATATCATCATCATAAAATAGATATATTAGTCTAAGCATCTCATAACATAATCATGAATTATAAACATCATAGAATAAATCATAAATCACAAATACATACATTCATAATGTATCATATGCATCCATACATCCATAAAGCATGAAATAAAGAAACATCACATCATATAATGCCACATCAGAGCCATCTCATATATATATCAAAAAATTGAATGCCGTAGTACAAATTAGGATCAATGTGTAATATCATCAAAAATAATATACAAGAGGCTAATCAAAACTCATCCAATGAATGTATATACATCAATAATCATTTTGTACATCCAAAAAGTGTCTATCATGTGAGCATGCTATCCCTGGCTCTCTCGCTCATCTTGGTGAGAGCTCGATGCATGATGACTAACTAAGGGGCCTCCACAAGACCTGCTCAGTGTTGTCCTACTCATATGCACAAAATTCGGCTATCATCGCTCCTTTAGGCTCTCTCTATAATAACACATCTTCTAGTAGGCTGCTTCTTGCATGGCTCACTCGTACATATGTGTTGGGACGGTGGGTTGTCCCTATGCTTGTTGTGTCATAGCCTCTAGCTACTCTCAATTCCCTATCTCTCGTGCCAAGGCCAAATCCGAATCATGTCATAATTGGCACTCATGATCAATCTCACTCCTAACAACTTGTAGTTGTTGCCTTGCCTATTCCCTCTCTTGAGTAACCAACTGTAGCTACATTGTGGCCTATGAGTTGTTGAACTTGAGCCATCAATGTTGCAATCTGTGCATCCCATAGATCGAGACCCGATAATGGTCCCTGTGGTGGCTACTATGATGGTCTCTGGTCCACTTGTTGTACCAATGGAGGCCCTTGATCATGTCTCTAAGGGTCATCCTATATGTGCCCCCAATCTAGCACCTGCCCATCGTGCTCATCATGTCCCTCATGTTGGCCATGCGATGGCTACTGCTGACCTATCCAAGGACCTCTATGGCTTCCTCTACCTATTGCTAGAACAACTAGCAATATAAGCCAAATCAAAGCATGGGCCTACCAGTATGCATCGTAAGCCTGTGTGATCTTGACATCCTGTGGACCATCAAAGTACACCCATGGCTATGCTACCAGCTATCTAAACTCATCTATAGAAACTTGGCGAGCAATCCGCTATCCCCAAGTGGTATCTTAAGATATCCTGGCAAATACTATTGTGTATCCCTGTTGAGGTGCATCTTGCACCTCTCCAAACTATCGGGCCACCTTGTCTGGGAGGTACCATTTGACCATGTAGTGCTATTTTCCCTACATGTACCTCATTTGAATGGAAATAAAATATCCACTTATCATTATCAATCCATCGATGGGCATGTATCCAAGGTCTCCACCTAAAAACAATCATCTCATCAATCACCTACCTCTAGTGTGGGATGCCTGTGTAATGAAGGTTCATCATTTCCCCATTTCTATACACTATAGGCTCATCACGATCTGTCTCTTCAAGTGTAATGGTCAGCTGCAAGACTATAATGTGATCATAGACCCATATGTAGAGTAATGTCACTCTAAACCAAATGTTGCATGCACCACATTATACCACCTAGTGCATATCATGATACAACGATGCAAGAATAACGAGGCCCTAGGTATAGACCCTCATCTCCTATCATCCAGGACAAAATTATACCCCATCCAAAACTTCATCCCCTAGATCACCTATCGGGTACTAAGATCCCCAAGATTAGTGCACCCACAAACAATCTCAAATCTAGGGAAATCCCCTTGTAATTGTGCAAATCAATCTGGTTGTTGTCAACCTCATATTGATGTACTTCAAGCACTTGGAAAATTGCATCACCTCTAGCCTCTACGTCATAAATGATCCTCTCTTTATGGATGAGAATTTAGAGGATATACTAAACATCCACAAGGGTGACGGTGGCCTCCCTAGTCAGTAAATGAAATGTCAATGTCTCACTCCACCATCGCTCAACTAGGGCTGTCATCATAGCCAAGTGTGTGTGTATCACTCACATCTGTGCAATGTGCCCAAAACCAATCTCACCAAGGAAGAACAATGCATCATCAGTCAAATGTCTCACCTAACACAAAATTTGACACCAATGGTCCTTTGAATGGAGCGGACAAAGAATCTCCTACACTTAGTAAGTATACCACATCAATGTTTTTACAAAAAATCAAAACCCTAACATATAAAGATGAGTCAATTTTAACAAAGGTGATGCTTTGTTTTTTAGAAAAAGCGACACCAAACTCAATAGTGATGCTCTTCTTCAAAGGTGGGTTAGAATTTGAGGGTGATGCCAAATAGTTTACACTCACGTGATGCTCTGCAACAAAGGCGAGTCAACATTTTTGAGCAATGCTTTACCCATTCTAGGCTACGTGATGCTTCATTATAAAGGTGAGTCGGCATTAGATGAACGACTCTAGACCCAAATTGAGTTGTACGGTGCTATATAGCAAGGGTGGCACTCTAGTGTCAAAAGTGACACCAACTAGAGCAAACATGACTCTTTACAAAGTCACTTTTGACTAACCTAATTAACCCCTATAAATGCATCAAAAACACAAAAAACAAGAAAGGTTTTGATTTGCATATTGAGGGTCCTATGTTTAAAGGCCGTCAAAACTCATGAACCCGCTCCATCTAATGTTTGGGAAGCACACGCTCAACCATAGTTTCAACACCTTAGAGAAAAATTGCAAGAAATCTCTAAAGCAAAGTGCACAAATGATTTGAAAATGACCTCAACACTCCTATTTAAACTCAAAAATTAGGGTTTTGGAGGGGGAAATTAGGGTTTTTTGAACCTCTTAATCTGTTTTGTGAGTCACAAAGCTTATCTTGACTATTTTTTGGTTTCTTGAGCCTATTTTTGCGTCCTGTGACTTATTTTGTGCAAGTGGACCATTGTTTCATTTTATCACAAGCTCGACCCAAAAATTGAAATTTCCACCCGATCTCTCGAGGGGGTAGTGTGGCAACATAAATTCCTTCTACTGGGGTAACAATGATGCATCTAAAAAATCTTTTTTTTTTTAATTTTGATCTTGGCAGCATTAGTTTTTGAATCAATACAACAAGTACCTTGCTTTAAAGAGGGGAAAAATGTAAACACTTAAATAGTCATGATTGATATTAGGCATATGATTCTGATTAATTAACATCACTTCCTCCTAAATCACTTCTGCAATAACCATTTAATTAAATAATCTTTATTATTTAGTTAAAATTTCTACTATTAATCCAATAATTAACTTTATCAAATTAATTCTTCCCTTTCTCACTAATGTTCATCCCATTTAATTAAATAAATCTAATTATTTAATTAAAATCCCAATGTCCTCTCATTTGATTAAATAAATCTAATTATTTAACAAATGTTATAAAACCCCTAACCCATTTAAGTTGATTTATTCTGAATTAATTAACTTGTAATCCTCATTAACCATTTCTCTAGCTTTAACCTCAACAAGGTTAAATAAATCTATGATCAACTAAACAAGTTGCACATAAAAATCATTTCTTTTAATTAACTAATTAGCCTATTTTCCTCACAAAGGCATATTCTTTGGAATATTCCTCTCAACCACCCATTCATAAATTTCCCTCCAAAAGCTTTTAAAGCCTCTTACAAAGGCCTTAAATGCCTCTTACAAGAGCATTTAACTCCACTTACATGCCATCTTGTCCCTCTTACATCTCAACCATATTCATTCAATTCTCTTACATTATCTTACAAATCCACCTACATGCCTTAACTCTTCACATTATTCAAAATGTGCTCCACACACATCCCCATGGATTTCATTAGCTTTGTGACAAGTGTCACAATGCTATTGGTCCCCATTTTAGTCCTACATCCTCCAAATTCATCCATTCTTCAACCCTTGAGTCTTATAAATAGAGGCCCTCTCTATTGAATATGGATCCACAATCTCATTCAATCTTACTATAGGCATAGTAATCCACAGTGATCACTCATTTTCATCACTTCAACTAGGTTATCAACACATTTTCATCACAACCACATACACTTGGAATCAAATAATTTTGGAGCTTATCAAAAGGGATTGGGAAAGGGTCACTTTCCACATCAAAGTGACACTAATACCCCTATGGGATTGAGGTTTGATCTATTTAGATAGGTTTACATGCTCTTCATTTTATTTTTATTTCTTTACTCTATGCTTTCTTATCTTTGTATGATCGAGAATTTCATAGGGAATGGTTATTTGTGCTTTCTAATATGAATAACCTTGTTTGTGTTGTCTTTGATTAGCTAAGTGCATATTACTATTCACACATATAAATATAAATATATATAAAGAATAGTATTGTGTTTCTATACCAACTTACACACACACACACACACACACACACACATATATGTAATTCCATTTTATATTTATATATATACACGTAATTCCATTTTATTATCTTTATAAAAAATTCATACATGCAATCCCATCAATCAACGTATATACATGGAGTCTGTATATACATATATTTGTGTGTGTGTGTCATTTAGTCCAATTAGTATTCCCATGCATATGGGTAATCTGTCTATGAGCATGTGTAGGTACATCTACCTATGTATACTCATGTACATATTTACTCACATGTATGAGTTTACCAAAGATATGTACATATATACTTAAATGCACATATCTCATCATTGTATAGATAAACACACAAATATGGATTCCACTTATCATCAAAACTCATCACATACCTCATTCCATGCATTCATAAACAAGATCACAAATCAATATAAACACACACAACTAGACTAAAGATCACTTACCATCTACCCAACTAGCTTGACTCAACTAAGACCACCTAGGGCATGAGTGTGTGAATGCTCTATAAGATTGAATTAGAGGTTACTAAACCAATTTCTTCTCTTGAGTGATACTTCCCCTCTCTTCCAAGGCTTGAACCTGTTCCTGCATTTCAACTTAGTTCACCATAGTAGTAGTTAGCTGAATCAATGCATTCATATACTTCTCATACATGCAATATTCACATTATATATTTCATATATTGAATCATAAAGCATTTATTTGAATCAAACATTCATTCAACATATTCCATCAAAATTCATAAATAAACACATTCATATTTATTGAAGTAATTTACCAAACAAGGTAATAGTAAATAGGTAATAACACATGAGGTGTAACAAAAAATTTTATGAAAAATATGCTTGCCCTAGATATTGATGTTAAGACTTTATATTTTAAAAATTAGAATTTGTATTCTTTATAGAAAAAAGTTGTGTTGGACAACATAAATGTTACTTTCTAAAAATGTTTTTTTTATTTAAAACTAATTATTAAAGGAGATATTGAAATATGCATGATTTATTTCAGAAAATAAAATAAAATAAATAAATAAAAATATATATTTAGAATCTACATAGAAATTCTCACAAATCACTAGTTCACATCATCTCCAAATTATTAATGATTTATCTGCTATAGGTCTCAAAAGGTGTAGATTCAGTTAAAAATGTTGATATAAATGTCCATCTTGGCCAAAAAGTGAGACATATAGTATTGTAATTTCACCCCACCATAAATGTCAAATGCTCCTAGAGAGGGAGCACAAAAAAATAGATGAGAATAACATTCTTTTCTATTGCCACAAAGCACACAAATAAATGACCCTTGAAATCTCATCTTCTGGAGGTTGTCCCAAGTAAGACACCTATTCCTAGCAATAAGCACTATTAAGAAGTTATATTTGATCCAATAAAATTTATTCCACACATTCTTTCACCATGTGACTTCCATCCCCCCATATTTTTGTAAGCTCAACTCCTAATAGCTAGAAGCCATTGAATACACCCCCTTAGGGTCTAGACTTTAGGCCAAAATATCTCTCCCTAGGGTCTGGACTCTATTCCACTCTAAAGGATCCTTCCATCTAAACACCTCCACATGCCTCAAGCTTTAGATATATTTGAAATCCTAAACTTGAGACCACCCCGCTTCCAAGAAATAGTGACAAAGGTCTTGTAAATGAGGATAAATGTAAATTATTCATGGGAAAACATCCCAAGGGTTATGCCAGAATAATGTTTCAGATCTCCTATTACACATCTAAAATAAACCCCTCTTAATCAAATTGACACTCTTTTTGAGAGTGTCCCAAATTACAAAGCCTTTTTTGGCCAGATAAACTCTAGGAACATCTTCCTTTGCCATCCCATGCAAATACTTGAAGGAGAGAATCTTAGCCTAGACATGATCTCTATTATTACACCACCTCCAATATAGCTTAAAAACCAAGTCATGACAAGTGAGACTGGCTTGTCTTATCCCAAACCACCCTCTTGCTTTGGTCTGCAAATAATTTCCCACTTAACCAAACTCTAGTTTGAAGAGGCCAAAATACCAACCCATATGAATTGCCTTGCAAGAGCATCAAACTCGTTAATGAAACTATAGGAGAAACATGGATCAAGTACATGTAATTAGGAAGAACTTGCACCACAAATTTCACAAATAAAACTCTCCCAACAAAGAAAAACCACCTATGGGTCCAATGAATGAATCTCATATGAAACTTATCCAACAAAATTTTCCAAGTCCTCCTAGGAAGGGAATCAACAAATAGATGAATGCCAAGGTAAACTATAGGAAGAGCTCCAATTTAAAATCTTAGGATCTGACCTATCCAATGTTGAATAGGAATAGGGATATTGATGAAAATAATAGAGGATTTTCCTTCATTGATCTATTGACCTAAGATTGCCATATAGATATCTAATACTAACAACCCCCATCAGTACGGTATCATCAACAAACTACATATGAGATTGTGAAGGAATGTCATTGCCCCATCTCCACACTTGAATATTACCTTGATTAACATGATATTTAATGGCTCTCCCCAAGCCCTCTGCTAATATGATAAACAAATATGGTGACAAAGGGCCTCCCTGTCAAAGACCTCTAGAGACTCCAAACAATGTAGAAGGCTCACCATTGAACAACATAAAAAGGATGTAGAAATGATGCAATTCATCACCTAATTGATCTAATTGATACCAAAACCAAATGAAAGACACACTTTTCCAAGAGTGACCATTTGACACTATTATAAGATTTGGTCTTATCCAGTTTAATACACACACCCTTCTCCTTGGAAGTCACCTTGGAATGAATAGTATCCATAGTAATGACCACTCCATCTAAAATTTGTCTATCTACCACAAATCCTCCTTACTCCTTAGATATGGGCTTGTTCATCCACAACATAATCCTTTTTTCAATAAAATTTGAAAGAATCATATAACCACATTGCAGAGAGATATTGGCTTGAAAAAATCCAAAGATTTATCCCTCTCTCTTGGGCATGAAACTAGAAACACAAAATTCATAGATTTCAATAATTTATTTGTTCCTATGTGATTCTTGCATCACATCCAATAAGTCAAATTTTATAGTTTTTGATAATTCTTGAAAAAATTCAACAAGGAACCCATGCTTAGGCCAAGGGATTTCCCTTTCTTCATCCAGAACACAATCTCTTCCAGTGCTTCTAGAGAAATGGTACTAATAAGTATCTCATTCACTTCTATAGCCACTAAAAAAAGGATACATTCCAAACTATGGTTTTCTTCTTCAATCACACATGGCATATCCTCCGAAATAAAGAAGAATAATATAGAGAATCCTCCCTAGAGATCTCTTTCAAGGAAGCTAAATTATTTTCCTGTGATGACACAAAAGAAGAGATTGTGTTCCCATGCCTTCTAGCCTTGATTAAATTAAAGAATAAATTTGTATTTTTGTCTCCCCCCTGAAGCCACTCAATTTGAGCCTTCTGCTTCTAGTAGATCTTATCACATAATTCCTATTCTTCAAGGTATTTCAAAGTGATTGATTCTTCCCTGAGAGATCCTTTGGTAAGACCATGGTCTATAATCTAGTGGGTAATAGCATCCAGATGATCCTAAGTAATCAACTTTGGAAGAAAGATAATTCCATAACACCGCCCATTCCACTTCTTGAGTTGATACTTAACAAATTGTAATTTATTGAAAAAGGAGTACATTGTCATGCCATAGGATGGTTTGTCACAATTCCACCAATTAGTCATAAGGTCATACAACTATGAGTCCCTCAACCACATAAGATGAAACTTAAAGGAAGGATTCATAGAGACCCTTACCAATGAAGTTGACAATTTGATGGGCCAATGATCAGAACCTCTCCATTCAAACATCTTAGAGCTGGTTGCCTAATTGTTGCCTATCCAAAAGTAAGAAACCAAAAACCTGTCAAGTATCTCTAATATTGAGTCTTTACCACACTTTCTATTATTTAGGGTGTTAAAAATGAGACATTATCTTTAAGAAGAATGGAAGAAGGCTCTAGCCTTTTTACCCCTCCCCTCTTTTCCTCTAGACTGTTATAACATCAAATTCCCCTGCCAATATCCAAGGGTATAGTGAGACTACTATTCAAATGTACGGGTATGTGCACGAAGTTGAGTCCACGAAACGTGGAAGTTTTTTGCCTTAGCCAAAAAATTGAAATCGGCATCGATAAAACGAGATCCCGATTTAATAAACAGGATCCCAATTTTTAAAAAACGGGATCCCGTTATGGTTCGGGATCCCGAGCCTGAGACCAAACGGGATCCCGCTTTTTAAAAATCGGGATCCCGTTTCCCGTCAGACTCCGAACATAAGCAGACGGAACGGGATCCCGATTTTCAATAAATGGGATCCCGATTTCTAAAACACGGGATCCTGATTTATAAATAACGGGATCCCGAGTTATATAAATCGGGATCCCGTTTCCTACTGTTATTTATTTTTTTTAAAAACAACAGTTTTCACTTCTGTGAACGGGACCCCGAGTGGCTTGCGACAGCGACCTCAACACCAAGTATAGGTACCCCACTTCTTTGCCTTTTTTGGTTTGAATTGAAATTTTAATAGAAATACGTTAATTTAGCATGTTTTTTTTTCAATTTATGTGACGTTTTAATTATTTTTTTAATCATTATATTAGAATTCAATAGTTGTCAAATTAGATGAAAACTTGCAATGAAATTTAAACGTTTTTTAATAAAATTGAGAAAAAAAACCTTGAATTGTGTTTTAGAAACAAATTTTAACTTTTAAATCTTAAATTGTTCGATTAAACCCCAAAAAAATTGATTTTGAAAACCCTAATTGAAACAAAACAAAAAAATTTGCATTTCAAAACCCTAAAGATCGAAATGAAATAAAACATTGCATTTACAAATCCACATCGAGCTTTTTGAAACCCTAAATTCAAATCAAACGAAAAAAAATGAATTTGAAAACCCTAGTTTGAATTGAAACGAAAAAAATTCATTAAAAACCCTAATTGTTTAAAACTGAAACCCTAAATTGAATTGGAACAAAAAAAATTGTTAAAACCCTAAGTTTGCTAAACCCTAGACCCTAAACTGTAAAATCTAAACCCATAATACTAAAGCATTTGAAATTTATGAACCCTAGACCCTAATCTTTTATGAATATTAATATTTAAGAAAAATCTAGATAAGATTGACCTAAGTAGATGATTTATGTAAGGGCTTTTTAGTGAACTAGTGACACACCATGGAGATAGGGATGGTATTTAAATTCTTATTTATAAATATAGTGTACCCCCTTTAAATTTGTATTTGGTTTTTATAATGAGTTGAAATTATCAATGTGTTACATAAAAGAAATTTGTGCTTAGATATATTTAAATTAGATAATAAAGATATAGTTATATAAAATAGGGAATCCAACATGAGGAATAAACCTTTAATGTGCCATTGTGTGCATCTAATTTATGCCAATGATTTAGTAAGAGTGATCGTCTAAGAGGATGAAATTTAAGCCTTGAAAAATTGTAAGATCTAACACTATTTTAATGTAGTTTTATATGTGTGTACATGTCCACTATGTTTTTTGAGTTTATGTTAATGTAAGATAAGGAGGATTGGTGGATATATTTGAAATCTAAAGAAAAAACAAAAATGATGTGAATATATAGATATATATTTGTAAAATGATTCTTTAACTTATCTATATTAAACATTGTATATTATCTCTATATTACTATCATGGCTTGATTTTCATTATGTCTACTAAATGTTGCTATATTTATTCATTGTTGTAATTAAATTATAGGGCTCAATGTGTAATCTATTTTACATCAAATTTTATAGTAGACTTATAATCCTAGAATGTTTGTAAATTTAATAGCTAACAAATAACTTGATAGGTGCAACTAAAAACCAAAAAATGTGGTTTGATTTATCTCCATTAGGCTGGAAAGCTAAAAAATCTACTAGGTTTATCCCTATTAGGTTGAAAACCCAAAAGTGTAGCTTAATAAACTTACAAGTGGTGAAAACTCACAAAAGCACTAGAAACTAATATTTGCAAAACTACCCTTGACATATCAAAAAAAGCCAAAGGTCACCATATGTCATACCTGTATAGGTTGTATAGTTATATTAGATACCTTATAGTATCTCCTATTGGTTAAATATGTTTGAAGATGACATTAGCGACACATCCCTACATTTATATGAGATATATTATTAACATGTCGTGTTACACATATGCTAAGATACTCAAATATGGATAAGGAGAACTAGGGAATATATATTAGAAGAGAAAGATATACTAAGCTATCCAATATTATATTTTTGTACTTAGTGTAGAAGAGAAATTCTAGACCAAGAATGCAAGTGCAAACTCAATACTCTACTTCTAATGAAAGGTAAATAAAATAATGAAAGATTAGAGAAGCATAATATGTTCCATAACATTCTTTTATGGCTCTAAATGTATGTGTTGAAGTTGCTCTTTGGTTCTCTAATGTGATAACATATACATACAAATTTTATCATATGGAAACATTTGGGGATGTCATTATTTTATAGAGTTGAGGGGAAAGGAATGGAGGACTAGGTTTTTTTGGAATCGAGGACTAGAATCATGAGAGAATTTTTGAATTTGAATTTGAGAGGGAAGAGAGAATTAAATGTAGGTGGTTGGGTTGATGGAGGGCTTGTGTTGACTTGATTAGGTAGATGGGAATAATTGAATGCTAATTTGAATTTGGATTGAAGGTCTAAGTTGGAAATGAATGGCTATGATTAGTCTAATTGATTTGATGGCTAGGATAGATTATTAATTTCATTTTAGATTTGATGAAGTGGAAGTAAGTTACATTAGTTTGAGTTTGGATTGGTGATTTGGAATTATTTTAATTTTAAGCTATGGATGTGACATGATTATCCCCTTAATGGTTGATTAAAAGTTAGGATTTGGGGATTTTAGCTAATTAAATAATAAACTCTAAAGTCTAAACCGTAAACCCTAAAGCCATCATTTTTTCTTAGGCTCTTAATGAAATTTGGTTGTCTTAGGCAACTCCACCAAATTTCATTACCTTATGCCATGTAATTGTTTCCTAGGATCTTGCAGCATGTAGATCCCCTTAAGCTATCCTATTACCTTAAACCCTAAACCCTAAAGCCATCATTTTTTCTTTAAAGGCTCTTAATGAAATTTGGTTGCCTTCGGCAACTTCACCAAATTTTATTCATTTGAGCCATGCCATTTTCTCCTAGGACCTCACTAGACGTAAATCCCCTTAAGCCATCCTGTCACCCTAAATTGTAATTCAATTTTCTTAAGGGGTTGACAATATGACATTTCTTAAGGGGATCAAAGAAGTTCTTAAAATTTGGTGATCAAAGTTGCCCAAGGCCCAACCAAATTTAACAATAATAAGATCCTGCAAGATTATACAATATCAAGTTGTATTTTCATTCAAATAACATGTGCCTTAGACATATAAATGAGGCTTACATATAATTTTATCATTTGTATTCAATTATTTAAGGCCATTTATATTGAATGGTTTAACTTGGTATTTCCTAAACATGTATCTTACATCTTGAAATTACAAATCTAATGCAGGTTCACTCATATCTTGAAGATCTCATGGATCCATTCAATAATATTCGCAATCCACCTCCACGCCATCCATCTCCAACACCTTCACCTCCACCTCCGCCCACTCCACCTCGTAACCCCCCACCTCCACCACCTGAAATCAATGAGCATGCTCGTTTGCAAGCACAAATCAATGCTGCTAGAACCATCCAAGATCAAATCAACATTATTCAAAATGAAGAATGTGTCGCACCTCCTGTGAGGATGTTTGCATCTAGGATGCAAACCCTTGTTGATGCCGTTGGGCTATGGATGGGATCGTAGATGAGCATCGACAATGGCTAGAGGAGAGGAGAACTCCTAATTTTGAAAAGGAAAACACAAAGAAATGAATATCTATGCAGTAGAGAGCCATAATAGTTTATAAATTAAAACAATGATCTTAAATAGTTATGAATTTATAAATTTGGTGAACGATGGATATTTTGTGTGATGAATTTATAAATTTGGTTCCAAATGCATATTTTAAGTGACATGAATTTATGATTTTTGTTCTATATGGATATTTTTAGTGACATGGATTTGTGAAGTTGGTGGAATTTATGAACTTATAATGAATAGTATATAATAGTATATATTTAATGACTATCTATTAGATCATGATTTCTCCTGCTGAAAAATTGTGTGTGTGTTAAAGACATAAAATGAGATTTTGTGAATGTTTCAAGTTTATTGTTTAGTATGTATGTGCATGTATTAAAAATTTGCATAATAGTTCTTAAATTTTGAAATTTGTATATGTATGTATGTATAGTTTAGTTTAATGATTTGTACGCATGCAAATTATGCATCGTATTTTTAATTTTAAATGTACATGTACATACATTTAATTTTTAATTTTGTATGGACATGCTCTTGAGTTGAACAATCAATGTATATATATGTGCATTTCAATTAAATATATGAGAGCTTAATATATATGTTGCTCATCCTATTTCAATTAAATATATGATCTTAATTTTTGTATGCACATGGGTCCTATTTTGTATGATTTTAAATGCAGGTGCACATTATATCAAGCATATATCATGGATGATTTTAACATTGATGATATCATCAATCCACCACCTGATCCACAGCCAGATCCGCCTCCCTCCCTCTCTCCACCTCCACCTCCACCTCCACCTCCACCTCCCCCTCATATGCCACCTCCAGCACCTATGGCATCTGATGAGGCTCGCTTGAGAGCACGAATAAATGATCAAGTCGCATCCTTACAGACACAAATCAATGCTATGTAGAGTCAAGCATTGATTGCTCCACATGTGAGACGTTTTGCATCTGTAATGCAAAACGTTGTTGATTCCATTAGGATGATTGATTCTGATCTTGATAGGCATAGATGAGAGAGAGAACAAATGAGACAATTTTATTCTGATGGTCTCTCTTATAAACAAATATTAGACCTTAAAATAACAAAAGCCCATCTAGCCCCCTACTTTCTTGACAATTTTTCTTCGTTTAATTCTAGTAGACCTAATGTTTAAGCATCACAACTTGCTGATTTGGAGTCCATTTTCAACCCTAGATCTATGTTTTCCATTTATTTGTATTACATTGCATTGGTTTTCATCCCATTTATGGTTCTCAACTTGCATTCATTTGCATCTCATTTAGGGTTTTAGGTTTGCATTTTTGCATTCTCTAAAATCTAGAAACTTAAAAAAATTCTATCATTTTGCATAGTGTTTACATAATATTACATAATCAGTCACTTAAAGCAGGAAAATTGAATCAAAATTGTATATCAAACTAGGTCTTTTTGGTTGTCATTTAGAATTATTTTGCACTTGTATTTAGACCCCATTTTATAGAAATCTAAAACTATAACTTACTGTTTGAAACCAAAATTTGAAAACCATACAAGTCATCTTGGAAAACTACAAATTACTTTTAAAAAAATATGAAGTGAGACCCACTCATCCATGGGCGAATGAGTCCCTGATCAAGTATTTTTTATATTTTTTGAGCATTAAAACTACTAGTTCTGCATTTTGTATTTATGTATTTACATTGTTGTTCTAGTTTCCAATTTTTTTGTTGTCTAAAATTGTTCATATTAAGGTTAATTTGTCAAATTTGGTGTATTGTTTGAATTGAAAATTGCACCTAAAAGACATCATTTTCAGGTTTTTACATAGCATAATCATAAATTTATCTTGTTCTAAATCTTAAAATTGTTTTTATATACTTGTATTACACTTTATATTCTAGGGTGTTTGAATGCATCTTACCTCTTATCCATTTTGGGTGTAGCTTGGGTTTGTAAGACTTGTATGAGCTTCACAACTTGGTGTCCAATTACTAATACTGTCGTGAGAAGTAGTTTGAGACTCATGCCATCCCATGATACATCACTTGCCATGGATCTTGGGTTTTCTAGCTCTTTCACTCATAGTGTTGACACTAGTCAACCAACTAACCCTTAACACTTCATTTCCCATGACTTCCCTACCCACAACTAGTGTGAATGATATTGATACAATGATTGTTAATGTCCCTCATGATAACCTTAGAAGAATGGATGATCTTGAACTTGAAAAATTGTAAGACTTTATTATTTTTGAGTACATTGTTGCTAATGTGGTTCCTATGATAGATAAAATGCAGAGAATTATTGAAAATGTATAAGGAATAGAGATTGTTTGTAACTTAACTCACGATATTAATAAACATGTCCCTACCATAACTAGTTGTGCTCAAGGTTTGGGCTGTACTCAAAGTCAAGGTGGAATTCCAATTCTTTCTTCCACAACAATAACCTCTATTTCAACACACACTAATCCAACTATTACAAAAACTATACAACCTACTAGCAATGTCAATACTTCTTTAGGTATTTCCATTGGGAATTCCTTTAGCTTTGTGCATTCAAATCTTATATCTCCTAATCCATGCCCCCTCATAAACTTACAAGTCACTTTCCCTTTGAAGACATATACACCTCCATCTCACAACATTAATAATGATCTTGTACTTAACACACGCTTGTAGAATGTTTCATCCGTTCAACAAAAATTTGTTAGATAAGTCAAAATCAAAATGGCTAACCTTCATAATACGTAAAAAAAAGCGCCTTATCCATGGAGATATATTGAGAACAAAAATGCCACAAGGCATAGAGATTCCTATATTTGAGAAATATATATGGAAAAGAGATCATGTTAACCATGTTTCCACATATACAACCCTATATAGTGACTTCATTTTTTAGGATAAACTATTTGCTAAACTCTTCCCTAGATCCTTGAAGGGCACTGCTTTGGAATGGTCTTTCTCCTTACCGAATAATTCAATACATTAATTCAATAAATTTTTTGATTCTTTTTACAATCACTTCCAAATACATATGGGTCCTCATATGACCCTAGTTGATTTAATGACATGCAAACAAAAGGATGATGAAAAGGTCACCATTTTCATATAACAATACCAATTGTTTTAGTCACAAAGAAACATTAATATTCCTAATTTTTACCTTCAAAGAATATTTATTATGAATTTGTAGAAAAAAATCCAAGCTAAACTTGAGATGTTGAAATTTCCCTCCTTCACACAGTTGTGTACTACCCTCCATGATTACCTAAAATGATGAAAAAGTGGTACAGTGCTATTATATGGTTTTAAGACATAGAGAAAACCCACTTTCTAATTTCATTCAAGGGTAACCCTAGAGATATTAATGCAAAGGAGAAAGAGATCTTACAATAGAGTTGTCCTAGGGGTTGATTGTAAACTAATAAGGGGTTCACCACCAAATAAGAACTTGGAAAGAAAAATCTAGTGCAAAGTATGATGCAAGGTGAAATGCAAAAACCCTCAGTCGATGCAAAGCTTCACTAAAGGACTTAGAAAAGAAAATGAAACAAAATAGAAAGTTATAGGAAGGACTATGTGCACCTGAGAACCTAAAGATGACAAATTGAAACTTTGAAACACTGGAAAATCTAACTTTTGGACCTACTAATTGTTATTTTAAGGTCTAATATTTGTTTATAACACTGGAAAATCTAACTTTTGGACCTTAAAAGAATACTGAACATTCCTAAATCTTTTGACGTCTACTAATTGTTGTCCAAAATCATGATCAACACTTTCATGCAAACAATTTCTTAAAAATGAAAGATTTCTGCAGTTAATGCATTGTCCAGAAATACAAGAACTTAAATAAAATAATCTATCATTAGATTTTTCACAAAACAAACCTGAAATAAACTCTCTTATTGATTCAAGTGGCATATCAATACCACAATCCTATATAATCATGTTAGAATGCAAGGTACAATGTATATATCGAAAAACATCATAAAATATAAATTGAACATGTATTTTACAACAACAAGATATTCGTTGCTTATTAATTTTACATACTAGGGTTTACATTTTTCAAAAGACCTTTGACTTATTTTAATATTACCAGGTAACAAATCACTACAAAATTTTCTATAAAATTTAGTTTGTGTGTTGTATCTAATAGGTGTTTTGGGTGAGGATCGTGGACTTTGGACCCCACCCTTAATTTTAAAACATCTCTAGCATTAGATGAAACCCTAGTATTATCATGCCAAAATTTTCAATCAAAGATTTAATTTCAACACTTAATTTTATATCAACCTCGGTAGTTCCACTAAAACTCCAACATTGATTGATAGGATCATTTTCTATACTTTCTCTTCTTTTTGCTCTTAGTAATGTTTTAGGATGCATTTTTAAAACTTCACTAATATTGCTTACCATTCTTTTATTCAAAGTTGTTTTATTGACTATAGCAGTAGTTATAGCTCTTCTTGCTGCGTTTTTATCTTTAGATCGACTATTTTTTCCAATAGATTGAATGGCACTAGCAACAGTAGACATAGCATGTTTTAATGATTGATCTTTTCTTTTTGGTTTAACATAAAATCCTAACCTTTTCATTACTTTCCTCATTTTTTGCATTCTCATCAATTGCATCATTAGTTGACATTGAAATGCAATATTTCTTACGATAAAAGAATTCGGTGTATATTCTATTCGCATGTGTTCTTATTTGCCTCCAAGAAATTTGATCAGGAAGATTATCTAAAACACCACTTCCAATTTTAAAAAGTATTTTCATTAAATTCAACATCAAATTCTAAATTTTCATCTTCATTTTCATCAACAAAACAGTTTTCATTTTCATTTTCATTTTCATCAACAAAACGGTTTTCATTTTCATTTTCATCTTCATTTTCATTAACAAAGCGGTTCTCATTTTCATTTTCATCAACAAAACGGTTTTCATTTTCATTTTCATTTTCATCAAAAATATAGGTTTTGTTTTCATTTTCAAGAAAATGATCATTTTGATTTTCATTTGCAACAAAAGATTTTTCTTTTTTGTTTTCAACAAATTCTATAAAAGTTTCATTTCTTTGAATATAGTCAATGTCAACATCATTATATCTAGCTTCTTGTAAATCTTCTACAAACAAATTTACCATGTCACTAACATGTGGATTTGAAGACGTACCTGGATTTGTGTATATTGAAACATTCTCCATAGCACTCAAAGAGGGATTTGAAGACATAGTAGGACTTGTTTGTATAATCATATTCTTCTCGAAATTGACTCCTTGCAAATTAGCTTCATCTACAACTATGGTATCTTCAATGTTTTCATCTTCAATAGTTGTTGAATTGGTTGCTCCACCATCGTTCATTGATTTTATTCTCATTCTTCTTTCTCTTTGTCTCTCTTTTTCTTTATTTGCTTCAACTTCTTGAGGAGTCAATGTCTTTCTTCTCTTATTACGAAATTTATCTCCCATAATTATAAAATTCTCAAGCACAAATGAATGTTAATAGTGAAATACTTCAAAATATTGAATCCAAATTGGAAGTTGAATACCTATTACGCCAAAATTCTTCCTCTTGTGTTCCTCAAAACAAATAGAAAACTACCACAATTCCACTTTAAAAATTGTTTTCTTTATGCTTCCTTTGAAAAATTCAATCCATATTGCAAATTTCACTTCAAAAATGGTGTAGATGATGCTCCCTTTGATAAAATCAACAAAAAATCAAATTGACCACCTGTAAATACAATAACTTATGAAAAATAATTGATTTTCAGTACTCTCGGCGTACATATCAAGTTGCAAAGTTGCAGAGTTGACAGTAATTGTCAACAGTGTTTTTAAATAATATAAAATGGGATCCCGTCTATAAAACGCGATCCCGTTTATAATAAAACGGGATCCCGATTACCAAACGGGATCCCGTTTACTAATAAACGGGATCCCGCTCATTATCGGGATCCCGTTTACTAAAATCAAGTTTGTGAGCCGTTGTAAAGGTAACGGGATCCCGTTACCTTTACAACGGTCGAAATCAAACGGGATCCCGATTATAACACGGGATCCCGTTTATTAGTAAACGGGATCTCGTGTTATAATCGGGATCCCGTTTTTTGAAATTTGAATTTGGTTTTGCATCGTGGGCGGGTTTTTGCCAAGGTTTTGGTTCGGGAAAAGCTTTGGAAGTCCGAACCTAAGCCTTCAACCTGGTTTGACCTGCAAATTGAAGGCCCTAACAATGTCAAAGCAAAATATCGACTTTGGACATATGGCTGACGACCTTTTTTCAAAAATTTTCTGACAAAATGAAAACCCATTTTAGATCAAACAATGCAGATTCTAAATATATAATTTGTTTTGCAATTGAATTATTATTTGTATTTTTCAATTAATTTATAATAAAATTGGTGCATAAACTTTAAATATCAGAGTTTTTTACTATTTGAATAACTTTTGATCAACATAACATTTTGACAAACGGATTGCACGAGAGCAAACTTCAGACAATTCTTTTCAATTTAAAAAAAAAAATCAAAAAATGATAAGTTTAGGTCATCTTATGCATGTCGTACATGACGATTTTTCAAAACAACAAATTTTCCTAATAAAAATTAACAAAAAAAAATATTCAATAAAAATTACAAAAAATATCAGCAAGGTTCAGGAGTCATAAAACTTTTCCCAAAAGGATTTAGAAAAATATGATAATTTAAGTCAAAATATGGATGTCGTACACGTGCATGGTATGGTACAAAAAAATGACTTTTAAACAGTGGTTTTTTGAAATGCCTATTGAAACTCAATTTGTACAATCTGGGTATAGAAATAAATTATATATTTGGAAACTAGACTCCGAGCATTACATTTTATGATTAGTGACTTTTTTAAAGATTTCATCTCTAAGTGCTTCAAATTTTAAGGTCAAATGTATCAAATACTGAAAATCAGGGAAAACACTTCCACTTTTTGGCCAAAAAGTGGACTCAACTTCTTGCACACACCCATACCTAATATGAAACCAAAGTTGATATTTACCAAAATATTAGTTGGGACATATAAATTAGAAAATATAACAATCTCTCCAGACTCCAAGCTAGAAGCTACCATCGAGATAGAGTTTCTACTAAAATCCACCATAGAGGATAAATATTTAAAGGGTTCCATAAGCAAGTTAATCCCACAACATTACCCTAAGCACTAATACACTAATTACATTGGCTTCTCCACCATAATTTGGGAGCCATGTTACACATAATTTCAAATGATAGCTTAGTCTCCTAAATGAAGAAAATATCAGGTGAATGGACTCTATAAAAATCCCAAACAACTTTTTGTTTAGGGTAATTTTTCAAGGGATAATCATTTATGAGAATTGGAAAAGAGGAAATCAATGGTTTTGATCAACCTCAACTCTACCAACATCTCTCCCATTAATTTAATTTTATCCTAGTCTTTCTGCTCCACCTTAAGTTGCTTCTCCAAGGCACCCTTCTTAAGATTCTTTTGTTGCAACCTTAAAGTGGATGAGGCTCTACTTACATTTCCTTGAATCCAAGTTTTCCTTCTCCAATGGAGGAATAAACCCAACCAAGGTAAAATAATTGGTTGTCTCAACAACTTCAGATATTACCAAAGCACCAATATACTTAGGGCTAATATTAGTGTCCATCTACACATCAAGAATCCCACCCTCCTGATTATCTTGAATATCCTTTGCTATGGATACCACCTTAACTATCTAAACTTTACCCACTCCAAGATCCAACCCCCTAAAATCACCTCTTGTTGATTAAAATCATCTAACACCTCAAAACGATTGAAAATCCCATCCTCCTATTTGTCTTTGAGAGTTAATTTTTGCCCTCTTACCTTATTTTTAGGCCTAACTAGAATAAAGCCCTCCTTGTCTACATCCTCCCCCATAATTGGATCCTTTCCTTTGTCCATCTTAGAAGTTTGATAGGGAGGCTTGTTGAAAGGTATCCCAAGAGAGATAACCCTAGGAAACCTCATCTGGAAGTGGCCATATTCATGAAAAATCTAAGACCTAAATGAAAGTGCTTCATAGTCTAGTTGTTGAATCCATGATGTGGATCTGAGGAAAATTTCTAAATAATGTGGAAAGGGATTATTTAAATCACTTTCAATGTAGATGTGTTCATAAGAAATTACATTTGTATCCAATTTTTGTTGAGATGGGCTCACTAGCTTGCTTAGAAACAAGGCAATTAAAAGAATATTATTCCTCTAAAATTCTAATGGGAACTAAGGGAGTCACACCTAGACAAGAATACATGATGAAATCTCCTTCATGAGGTTAAAACAAACATTCCATGGATTTATAAACAAACCAACTTCAGTGTAAGAAAATCCCTCCCTTTAAAGGTCTTGTTACAATCAACTAATCAATTGAAAACCTCCATAAAATATTTTTAGCCGCCAACATGATCTCCATTACTCTCTCAAGGTTCTATGTTCATCGATCCCAGAAGAGTAGCCCGAATCACCATGAACTTGCAAATTAAGGCATGATTCATCATATAATTAATGTATTCTTCAATTGCACCCAATTTAATTAATAAAATCAGTTGATCACATGGCTCCTTTCTAGGAATTCATTTACTTTTGGGATTTGAAGAGCCACACTCTATGACTAGTCCTCTCCACTCAAGGCTTATTAAAAAAATTTAAGACACATGCATGCATGGAAGAAGATGGGCCATTCCTGACCCAAAACCTCCCAAAAAGGCATGTTTTGCTTCAATTTGACACCTCCAATTGATGTCATACTGTGGTGCATACTTTTGAAATCTGCAAAACTAAACTTCATACAAGGTTAGTTGCTCACAAATTCCTCAAGAATGACCCTATGAAATACCTTGTAAATGCCTCAAAATGTAACAAATGACAATAGAAAATAAAAATCATTATGAAAGCAATAACAAGTTACCTGTCCCATAGTGGATTGGTGTCACATGTGCAAGTGACCCTTTCCCAATCCTTGATTGATAAGCTTAGATGATGATGATAAGATGGACAAGATTAGCTCTCCATTGAAGAGAGTAACCTTGTATGAGATTGGAGATGAAAATGCTAAGATTGTGGAGTGGATGAACAAAATCAGTTCTCAAACCAAGAGATTAACTTTGCATAAAGATTGTGGAGGATTTGCTCAAGGTTGAAGCTTCTATTTAAGGATTTTCAAAATGCTAAGTGTTGAAGAGAGACCAATGTGGGACTAAGATTGGACCAATGAAAGGAGGACACTTGTCAAGTGGTGATAGGCCAATGGTTGTGCAAGATTTGGGAAGAGTGCCCATGAGAGGGAGAATTTGAATTCAAAATTTGCAATAAATTTTGAGAGGGGTACAAGAAAAACAGCAATAAATGCTATGTTGGAGGACAAATCAACTTGTCATGTTGAGGGAAAATGAGGGTTTTTTAATAAATCAATAAAATTGATTTATTTGTGCAAGTGGCTAAATCTAGAGAATGCAAGTGGGTGAGATTAGCATTTAATCAAAATTAGATTAAATTAATGATGATTATGTTAGTTTAATGATGATTAGGTGAGTTGACTTTTAGGACTTTGATATTTGATTTATTTAAATCAGAAAATGATGGAATATGATTTTGGATTTGATTTAAATGGATGTTTGATTTATTAAAAGGTTGATGATAATGTTTGCTTGATTTTAAATAACTAACCTTAGGAAATGAGATTATTTAATGAATGGATGAAAGTGATGAATGGACCTAATGCAAAATCTAGTTCAGTTGATGAATAAACTTGATCAAATGCAGAATGTTAATTTTGCATGTCTACATATACTAAACAAGAGGGTAAAAAACCTTCCCTAAAGACCCTTCCTAGGTCTTTATGATTTCAAACACCCCCACAAAGATTATAAAACTGCAATAGTGCCCACAAAATCTAGGAAACACCCCCACACCACCTTGAACAAAAAAGATCCCTTCTCACCTGTCACACCCTCTACCAAACGACTCACTAAGAGGAAGAAAAATTGTGGCAAGGGTATAAGAACCTTATCACATGCAACATAACAATTCCTCCACTCCCCCATTCCACACCTTCATCCTTCCAATTTGTAGTATTGACAAATTAATTAAGCCAAGAGGCTTTCTATAATGGCATTCATCCATATACATTAAAACATCTGATTAAATTTTGGACATTATTTAAATTGGCACTATTTATTATGTAAAATACATCTTTCAATACTTAATATTGATTATGTTGATCGTGGCTTAACAATATAATTTGTATCATGCCCAAAATAAAGGAATGGATAAGCATGAAAAATCATCGCTTATTTTAATGAGGAAGGCAATTTCAAATATTATTATTTAATTTTTAATTGCTAAATAAATGTGAAAGAGGAATAAGCAAGGTAACGGTGTGTGTTTGAATCAAAGGTACCATGACCTTTTCACACCATAACTAGACCCTTTTTCAACCCTTATGCCTTGATTGCATTAACGACTTTTTTTGTGGGTTGTCTCAACAATTTGGTTGTTCTACAAAGATAACATGGGCTTTGCATGAATTCCAAGGAGGTCATGTTAGTCATAGAGGCATACAAGACTTTATACATGGGATAGGATTTGTTACGCACCTAATCAAATGTTCAAGGATTTAAAAGGAACTTTTTCCTTTGTTCTCTACAATGCTTCTACCTACACCATCTTTGTCACAGTAGTGAGCTCTTTCAGTTTTTTTTTTAGTTAGGGTTTGGAAATGGAAAAGAAATGGCTCATACTACATAAACCACATGTAATGCTACAAGAGGAAAGGCTCCAAGGAAACAACTTGCAACCAAGGTATATTTATGCATGGATTTTTAATATTACTCTTCTCTTTAGTGGCTTTGAAAACTAAATGTTAAATTATTATTTTTTGATTTTTGATTTCAAGTTAGGTATCCTCAGTAATAAATTTAATTTATTTTCAATTCTTAGGTTTCTCATAAATCAACACCTAGACTAGAGGCATGAAGAAGCCTCATTGATACCATCCTAAAATTGTTGTTCTACAATATAAACCCTAACATTTCACCTCATTGAATTTTTTTAAAACATTTCTTATTTTGTGAAGATTTCTTTATTGTCATTTAATATATAGTGAGATCCAAAAGTACTAGAAGAGTACTAAGCACCTAATATGAAAGTTTTAATTCTAGAGACTTGTGCAATAAATTTCTCAGGACTTCAAGGTGATTGTTAGGGTTTTAATGTTCATTTGAGGGTTTTAATTAATTCCATATTTAATTTTGTAGAAGGATTAGATTACAAAGAACATATACAAGTATTGATGATGGTTAAAATGGAGACTTTAGTTTCAAATTTGTGCAATAGCAATGATAATGTGTCACTGATGTTGGGCTATGGCATTTCTTCAAATGTCAGATGCCCAATAAAGGTTATGCACCTTTTTTTATTTACTTGTAGGCATATTTTTAAACAACTTACATGAATTTGACAAGGATTCAAGTTAAGTGTTCATGAGGTTGGGGTAAATCCTAATGTTAAGTGATTGTGGTAATGTGGTCAGCAATAAATCCTTGTCATTATATTTTGTCATAGATAGACTTGTGTTTTTAGAGCCATGTCATCCTCACACTCCAAGAAGTTGTAGAGGCTTATCTCATGGGCTTATTCAGAGATACTAATTGGTGTTCTATTCATGCCAAAAGGGTCAAGATAATGCTAAAGGATATCCAAATTGCTAGGAAAATTCATGGTGAAAGGGTTTAGGATTGATCTTTCTAGGGATTGAATCTATAAAATTTGTATTTTGTGCTGGGGGATTGTATCTTGTATATGCAATTTTTTGTTAAGATCCTTTTCTTTTAGGAAAAACACTTATGAATGACATATTTTCAATGCCTACACTTGTTGGAAGTTTGTTTATCACTGATGAGATTGTTGGCAACATGAATATGAACATGTATGGTGTTGTCACTGATGTCAACATTAAGGTCAAAATTCATGTAAAACTGATTGATGAATATGATTGAATGAAGCGATGGCAACCCATTATATAGATGTAGTTTTTTTGGTCCAAAGTAGATCAAATGACTTGGAGAAATTTCCTAAGTCCTAGAGTATAGTTTTTAATATACACTGAACCAATTTTGAGTTCTACATTGTTTTGCCATGAGAAAATCTAGTTATACAGTTCTAAGGTAATTTTGGTGAATGTTGGAGGAATCTAAATCCAAGGTTTCACATATTGAAGCCCTCAACAGTTGAAGTTAGATTTGATAGAGTATCACTCTAGATATGGAAAAGTTACAGTGAAAAAGTACTTGTTTGGAATGCTCTACATTCCATCACAGATGATTATCTTGCTGTGTATTTTTGAGGGAGTTCTTACAAATTCCATAAGTGTTTTGGTTTCAATTGGAAAGTGATTTGGAAGTCCACATATCAAGATTTGGATGAATAGTTGGTTCATTCCTTTGTTGCTTCACCAACGGTGCCGACCTAAACGGTTTGAGGTCGTGTGGAGTTAGAAAATTTTTGGTTCAGAATTATGGGAGTAATTATAGGTATTTGTCGACCTATTTTGATATGCTACATGTTTTGGTTTATTTTTTGATGCATGTATGGTTGGATCTTGATCTGACAGGTTATTTTATTATATGTTTCATCTAATTAGGCTGACCTAATTGATGTTGTAGGTGTTTGCAAATGTAATGCATATAAATGTAAGATGATTTTGGTGTTTTAGATATATTATGGTAGATAAAGATGATGATTGTGTGAATATGATGTGAGTGTGATGTGAATGAAAAGTGACCGAGAAGAGTATGATAGCCATGAAACATGAAGTGTATTAGATCAATTTATAGAGCCTAATTGGAATTGTCTATAATATATTGTAGATGTGTTGTGTGTGCAGTGTTTTAATCTACTCTAAATGTAAGGAAACCAATGTAAAGACTAAAACTAAAGATGACACCCAGGATAAGGCATAAGATGAACTCAAATAAGAAAGAAAAATAACCATTTATACATGCTCAGGTTGATGGATTTGTTGGCCCTTGATGCGCTTGATTATGTGCTCCTAGATCAAATTTGACAACATAACACCTTAGAAAAACATGATTTTGGATGTCAAATGAGTGTAGATGATGGATTGTGGTGGAGTTTTGATGCAAGATGGAGGAAAAGTGATTGCAATTTGAGATTTAAGGTTAGTGTGTGCACTTGAAGACTTGAATGCATCAAGTGAAAAATGACTCTCTCCTTAGTCATTAGAGGGGGAATAGAATGAAGGGCCAGGATTCAATAGATAGGGATTGGATTCAAGGGCTGAGATTACTTATAAATAGTAATTTACCTAAGTTACTATTCATTTTAACCTTTGGGAATTCAAGAGATTTGGTGATCTTGATAGTAAAATGACACACGAAGGAAATATTCTACATTCATTAGATGTCGTGCGAGGGTGGCACCAGAGTGGTAGATCCCCGAACAGGTATGCCTCGAAAATAAAACTTTTACTTTTATGTTTGCATGCATTTTTATGGGTTTTTATGGTAGGAAACTAAGTTGAGGGAAAATTCACTTGTCTAGAGGGGAGGGTTTTCCCATTGGGATCAACAAGTTCACCTTTATGGAAAAGAGGCGATCTCACAAGGGGAGGGGTGAATGCACGTTCAGATGGGAAAATACATGAGGGTTAGGGTGAGGCAAGAAAACCTATAAGAGTGGGGTAGAGGGGCGATTGCATGGTGCCCCAAATAGGTACGTGATATGGGATGGGTGAATGCATGAGGCAGTGCCAAAGCACGTTTGCGTCTATTCATAATGCTCTAGATGGGAAAACTCGTGCAGGAGCGCCTAGGAAACACTAGGCAAATAGGAAGTCTAGGATGCATTTTTTGTTTTTGTTTTTGATGTTTATCTTGAAGGTCATGTTGACCATTGAGTAGAGAAGATAGTTTAGGGATGTGTTTGATCTTTTGGATAGAAGTTGAGGAAGGGTGAATGAGTTTACAAACTCATTTTTCTTAGTTTTCTAGAAATTGGCAAAAGTTGCAAAATGGTTCATTTTGCAACTTTGCCACTTGATAACTAACATGTTCGACCAAGGAAGCATAACTAATTGAGAAACCATATATAAGGTGTGCCTCGACTTGAGAGAAGGGTTGGAAGCATCTTTGTTATGGTTGAAGTTTTTGAAATCAAGAAAACAGTGGTGTTATTAGAGTGAATTTTTTATTTTTGTCTCAAAGTAGAGTTTTAATGGATGGAATTTGCTACTGTATTGTATGTAGGATGTAGTGTACTGATAGATTAAGCCCTGTGTGGTAGAAAATTAGGTTTCTAGTTTAGTTTCAAGCATCATATTAGATAGTTGTTTTTGTATATTTACTGTTTTGACAGTTGTTGGTAGAAAATGGCGATTTAAGTCACATTCCCACTGTACATAACGCACGGCCTTTTGGGAATTGTGATTTGACTCCATGATTCTAAATATGATAGGGTTAGGAGTTTTTAGGAATCAGGGTATCATTGTGAGAGTCTTCTCCTAGGCGAGCTAAGAAGAGTCTGGTTAGGAAATACAAGAAGTGCAGAGCACTTGGTTCGCAGGGGTGTTCATCTCCTGGAAAAACACGGTGTGGAGAGGGAAGACATGAGCCTTGACAAGGTATTGAATGTAGGAGAAAGCTCCATCTAACTGACTGGTGTTAGAAATCTCTAACAGTTGCAGGAAGGACGGGAAAAGGGCTTAAAAACCCTAGTTTTTGCCATTTTCAAGTTTAGGCCTGTGTACGGACAGTTGAAGGTTAAGACCTTTAAAATCTTCAAGTGGAAGACATAAGGACCAAGAAGCCAAAGGAAATATTCTGAGTTCTTTGGACAAGTTAGGAGAGACAACCTATTTTCTCAGAAGTGGAGACCTAATTGGGCCTCTTAGTCTAGTAGCCTTTTTAACCCTAAATGGGGTTTGGTGGAAGTGATAACAAGATGGAGTTAGGAGGATCTTACAGAGCCATGATATGATGGAAAGAACCTACTAGAAACCTTTCCACACCCCTGCAAAGCTGAATTAAAGGTTTGGAGTAGAATAGCCTTTAGGGTGGATTAAGGGCTAAGGAAGAGTTGGAGACATTGCACCAAGATTGTCTTGGTAGGTTGAATTGTGATGGTAGTGGGGTTGGCCAGGAGAACCAAGGGTACCTAAACATGAGAAGGGTCTTATAGGTTAAGGTGGTGAAGTAAAACACCAAGGAGGTCTTGCAAGCAAGACCTAGAGCAGGAGTCTGTGATTGATTCCTCCAACCCCCATTTCCCATCAGATTGGTATTAGAGCTAGGTTAAAAAATTTGGGATTGACTATTGTATGTATGAGATTGAGTCTAGTGGTTCTACCATCATGGTGAAAAATGCAGAATTGGCCAAGATGGTCGAAGGATAGGAGGAAGACAATAGGCTATTGAGGGAAATGATAGACCAACTTGAGCAAGCACTGAATGATGTGCAAGTTGAAGGAAGGGTACCAAAGAAAGAAGAGGTTGCAGAGGAAGACAAGATCTCTGAACCTGGCCCTATTTTGAAAGAAGAGCCTTTCTTGAAATCATTGAAGGATTTGAGTGGAAAAGCACTTGAAGGCATACCACTGTTTAGTGGGAAAATGGAAGTTGATCTAGTCATGGATTGGATAGAGGGAATGGAAAACCATTTTGAATGTGATGGAGTCACTGAAGCACAAAAGGTAAAGGTGGCCAAATCAAGATTGAGAGGTTCTACCTTGACATGGTGGAAGTTCATTCAGACATAGAGGGAAAAGGAAGGCAAGAATCCTATCTCTACTTGGAAAGGAATGGTTGCCAAAGTGAGAGAAGCATACATGCCAGATGATTATGAGATTCAGTTGCATAAGAAGAGACAGAGCTTGAGGCACAGAGACCAAGATGTGAACACTTACACTGAGGAGTTCCAAAAACTTTGTATGAGGTCTAATGTTCTAGAAGATAAAAGTCTCAAGGTGGCTAGATATCTTAACGACTTGAAGTGGAGCATTCAAGAGGAGATGACTCTTCTAAGTCCCAAGAAAATGCACCAATGTTATCAATTGGCTATAAATATTGAAGAGAGGGGTAAGAGGAAACAAGAACAGGCTTCTAAGAGCAGCGGAAAAGGCAGAGATCAAAGAGGACATAGAGGTGGATATCAAGGTAGAGGGACTGAACAAAGAAATCAAGGAGAGTCAAAAATTACTAAGCATGGAGTGAAACAACTTCTAGAGGAGGTTATGGAAGAGGTAGAGGTCCTCAAGGAGGTTCAAATAGAGGAAGAGGAGCAAGCAGAAGTAGCTCATACTTTTCCACTATGAAATGTTATAACTATGGTCAAGTAGGTCATCCAGCTTATAGGTGCCCAGAGAAAGCATCTTCATCAAATACTGAGAAGAGAGTGGCATATGCACAAGAGGACACCATGAGTATCAAATCACTAGAGGTTAGTCATATTGAATCAAAAGTGGGGGAGAATTTGATGTTTAGTAGAGTTTTGATTAGACAACCGGTCAAGGAAGAGCCAAAGCAACGAAGAGCCTTATTTAGAGTGAGATGCAAAATAGTGGAAAAGGTATGCAAGGTTATTGTGGATTCAGGTTCAATTGATAACATCATCTCTGAGGAGGCAGTAAGGAAGGTGAAATTAGAGAAAATAGACCACACTAATCCCTACAGGGTGACATGGTTGAACAAAGGACAGAGTGTTCTTTTCAATGAGCAGACAACGGTGGAGTTCTCCATTGGAGGGTACAAGGATAAGCTGATTTGTGATGTGTTACCCATGGATGCATGCCATCTTCTATTGGGTAGACCATGGCAGTATGACAGAGGTTCCATCTATGATGGAAAATCCAATACTATCTCATTCAAGAAGGATGGAAAGACATTTAAGTTGCAGTCACTGTCAGATGAGGAAGAAGGATAGTCAAAGACCCCTAGTGTCTTATTAAGCAGTGGAAAGGATTTCCTTAACACTCTACATCAAGGAGGTGAAGGATATGTGGTTATGGTGCAACCCAAGGAAGAAGACAAAGCAAAGAAAATAGTCATACCCAGAGCAGTCCAAAAGTTGCTTGAGAAGTATAAGAACATAGTCAGTGATGGGATACCAGCAACCTTACCTCCAAAGAGAGCCATTAGCCATCAGATTGATTTTATACTAGGAGCTTCATTGCCAAATAAAGCAGCTTATAAGCTCACATTGGATTTGAATCTAGAGGTAGTTAGACAAGTGCAGGAGTTGTTAGATCAAGGCTTGATTAGGAAGAGCATCAGCCCATGTGTAGTACCAGTGGTCTTAGCAACCAAGAAAGGTGGTAAGTGGAGATTATGCACTGATTCTAGAGCTATCAATAGAATTACAATCATATATAGGTTCCCTATTCCGAGGATTAAGGATTTAATGGATTGTCTTGGAGGAGCTCAGTATTTCACCAAGTTGGATCTTGAGAGTGGATACCATCATATCAAAATAAAGGATGGAGATGAGTGGAAGACAGCCTTTAAGACAACTGATGGGTTGTATGAGTGGAGAGTTATGCCATTTGGCCTCTCTAATGCCCCTAACACATTCATGAGGCTCATGAATGAAGTGCTCAAAGACTTTATAGGGATATTTGTGGTGGTATATCTTGATGATATACTCATCTTTAGCAAGATAGTAGAAGAACATCTAAAACATGTGGAGATGGTACTTAAAAGGTTGCAAGAGGAGAAGTTAGCCATCAACCTAGAGAAATGTGAGTTCTTCAAACAGGAGCTTGTGTATTTTGGGTTTGTAGTTTCCCAAGGATCATTGAAGATGGATCCAAGCAAGGTGGAAGCTATCCTAAACTGGCCTACACCAACCACATGGACAAAGGTAAGAAGTTTTCATGGATTGGCTCAATTTTATAGGAAGTTTATAAGAAACTTTAGTGGCATATGTGCACTATTCCTAGATAAAATCAAAGGTGGCTTAAAGACTAAGTTTAAACGGACTCAAGAAGCTGAGAAAGGTTTTGAGAAACTAAAACAAGAAGTGGCAACTCAACCTATTCTTTTATTACCTAGTTTTGACAAGTTGTTGACTATGGAATGTGATGCTAGTGGAGTTGTAGTAGGAGGAGTGCTAAGCCAAGAAGGAAAGCCTATAGCTTTCTTTAGTGAAAAGCTCAATGAAACTAAGCAAAAGTATTCTACCTATGACCTAGAACTGTATGCTTTAGTACAGTCACTTAGGAAGTGGAGGCATTATCTCCTACCTAAAGAGTTTGTATTGTTTACTGATAACCAAACACTTAGCTACATCAACACACAAGAGAAGTTGAGTATTAGACATTTGAAATGGATGGAATACCTCCAAGCCTTCACATTTACCATCAAACACAAGAAGGGACAGTTGAACAAGGTGGCAGATGCACTAAGTAGAAGATTGCTGATAGTGCAAGAAATACAGATAAAGAGCATTGGAATAGACAGTTTCAAGGATCTCTATGGTGAAGATGAAGACTTCTCGAAAGCATACAATGTATGTTCTAACTTTGAGAATCACTTTCATAGTCAATACTCGGAGTATACATTGCAAAGTGGATTGTTATTCAGGGGAAATTAGTTATGTGTTCCAAAAGGTTCTATGAGAGAGAATCTTATCCAAAAGAAGCACAATGGTAGTCTTAGTGGTAATTTTGGCATCAACAAGACAATGGAACTAGTGCAAAGGTTCTACTATTGGCCCAAGTTGCCAAGGGATGTCAGAAGGTATGTGGAGCATTGTGTATTTTGTATGAAATCCAAAGGGGGAGCTAACAATGTAGGTTTGTATCAACCTCTACCCATTCCCAACAGACCATGGGAGTGTGTTAGCATGGATTTTGTTGTAGGACTCCCTAAGACAAAGACAAGGTTTGATAGCATCTATGTGGTGGTAGATAGATTCAACAAGATGGGTCACTTTATCCCTTGCAAGACCACACATGATGCTAGCTACATTGCTCACCTTTTCTTCAAGGAAATTGTAAGGATCCATGGATTTACTTTGAGTATTGTATCGGACAGGGATGTGAAGTTCATGAGTCATTTTTAGAAGACTCTATGGAGTAGATTAGGTACCAACCTGTCTTTTGGATCAGCTTACCATCCTTAGACTGATGGGAAAATAGAGGTGGTTAATAGGGTGTTAGGTAACCTTCTAAAATTCCTAACCAAAGAGTATGGACAAACATGGGACTTGGTCATATCAAAGGCTGAGTATGTATACAATGACAGTGTGAACAGGACTACAAGGAAGAGTCCTTTTGAAATAGTGTATAGAATGCACCCAAGAGGTGTGTGTGACCTTAGAGACCTAGGAGCTATGGAGCATAGGAGTGGCCATGCTGAAGATTTCTCTCAGACCATGAAGGAGATTCAGGAGCAGGTGAAGAAGACAGTCACCAAGGCTACTCAAAAGTTGAAGGAGAAGGTGAATTTATCTAGAAAGGATCTACAATTTGCAGTAGGAGACTATGTTATGGTCCACCTCAACAAATCTAGATTGCAGAAGGGAATATCAACCAAGTTGCAGATGAAAAGAGTGGGACCATGCAAGGTATTAGCCAAATATGGAAAGAATGCCTACAAGGTCGAACTACCTACAGATTTAGGGATTTCACCAGTGTTCAATGTAGATGATCTGATCAAATATAAGGGAACAGTAACTGACATGGATTAGAATAGCAGGGATATCTTCAAGGATGTAAGAAATATAGCCTTACCTACTCAAGACAAGCTTCAGGCAGAAAGGATCTTGGAGTCAAGGGTAAAGAAATCTACAAGGCATAAGGTGTACATGGAGCACCTCATCAAGTGGAAGGAAAAGCCAGAGTCTGAGGCTACATGGGTAGATGAAGCTCAATTCAAGAAGCATGGCATTGATATGTCACTTATCTCTCCTCACACTCTTTAGTGTTTGTGCAGAGAGGGGGAGA
The DNA here is from genome assembly GCA_007258455.2 of Sequoia sempervirens. Taxonomy (NCBI): domain Eukaryota; kingdom Viridiplantae; phylum Streptophyta; class Pinopsida; order Cupressales; family Cupressaceae; genus Sequoia; species Sequoia sempervirens. The sequence goes on from VDFB02000363.1 coordinate 44,728,464, forward strand.
ATGGTGCAGGAGCACCTAGGAAACACTAGGCAAATAGGAAGTCTAGGATGCATTTTTTTTTGTTTTTGATGTTTTTCTTGAAGGTCGTGTTGACCATTGAGTAGAGAAGATAGTTTAGGGATGTGTTTGATCTTTTGGATAGAAGTTGACGAAGGGTGAATGAGTTTACAAACTCATTTTTCTTAGTTTTCTAGAAATTGGCAAAAGTTGAAAAATGGTGCATTTTGTAACTTTGCCACTTGATAACTAACATGTTCGACCAAGGAAGCATAACTGATTGAGGAACCCTATATAAGGTGTGCCTCAACTTGAGAGCAGGGTTGGAAGCATCTTTGTTATGGTTGAAGTTTTTGAAATCAAGAAAATAGTGGTGTTATTAGAGTGAATTTCTAATTTTTGTCTCAAAATAGAGTTTTAATGGATTGAATTTGCTATTGTATTGTATGTAGGATGTAGTGTACTAATAGATTAAGCCCTGTATGGTAGAAAATTAGGTTTCTAGTTCAGTTTCAAGCATCATATTAGATAGTTGTTTCTATACATTTACTATTTTGATAGTTGTTGGTAGAAAATGGAGGTTTAAGTCACATCCCACTGTACATAACGTACGACCTCTTGGGAATTGTGATTTGACTCCATGATTCTAAATATGGTAGGGTTAGGATTTTTTAGGAATCAGGGTATCATTGTGAGAGTCTTCTCCTAGGCGAGCTAAGAAGAGTCCAACTAGGAAAGACAAGAAGTGCAGAGCACTTGGTTTGCAGGGGTGTTCATCTCCTGGCAAAACACAGTGTGGAGGGAAGACATGAGCCTTGACAAGGTATTGAATGTAGGAGAAAGCTCCATCTAACCGATTGGTGTTAGAAATCTCTAACAGTTGTAAGAAGGACAAGAAAAGGGCTTAAAAACCCTAGTTTTTGCCATTTTCAAGTTTAGGCCTGTGTACGAATAGTTGAAGGTTAAGACCTTTAAAATCTTCAAGTGGTAGACATAAGGACCAAGAAGCCAAAGGAAAGATTCTGAGTTCTTTGGACAAGTTAGGAGAGACAACCTATTTTCTCAGAAATGGAGACCTAATTGGGGCTCTTAGGCTAGTAGCCTTTTTAACCCTAAATGACAGTTTGGTGGAAGCGATAACAAGATGGAGTTAGGAGGATCTTACAGAGCCATGATATGATGGAAAGAACCTGTTAGAAACCTTTCCACACCCCTACAAAGCTGAATTCAAGGTTTGGAGTAGAATAGCCTTTAGGGTGGATTAAGGGCTAAGGAAGAGTTGGAGACATTGCACCAAGATTGTCTTGGTAGGTTGAATTGTGATGGTAGTGGGGTTGGCCAGGAGAACCAAGAGTACCTAAAAATGAGAAGGGTCCTATAGGTTAAGGTGGTGAAGCAAAACACCAAGGAGGTCTTGCAAGCAAGACCTAGTGCAGGAATTTGTGATTGATTCCTCCAACCCCCATTTCCCATCAAAAACACACATGCTAGAACAAGCATATGTGTGAGAAAGGGAAAAATATGTGAGGTAGGGACTAATGTAGGTTTTCCCTTGAAAGATGGTCTCTAGATAGGTGAACACACCATTGCATAAGGGTGGTTGCGCTAGCTAATGGGCGAATGTGCAGTAGGAATGGAGAAGAAGCATATACGATTTTGCATAGGGGAAAATGTCCTACAACATGGTAGATAAGTGAACATGAATGCCTAAAGAGGCATATGCATGAGGTTAAAGAAAAGAGCAAACATGCAACACACTAGGGAAGACATGCAGCAAAGGGATAGGTGAACACACTATGAACAAGGGCAAACACGCAATAAAGGGATGCCAAAAAAATGTTAAAGAAAGAAAGGATAAAGGCTAAATATAGGGAAAAGTCTGACATGTTAGTTTGATGGATGCAGGACATAAACGATGTGTGAATGTGAGAGTGGAGGTCAGGGACCTTGGCACTGGCCCGAGACTTGAAAAGGGATGATTGGGTGACCATGGAGGCAATAGGACTAGGCCATATGGCCCAGTTCCCAATGATTAGGGAACATAGGCCCATGTTGATAGCATTCATTGAGCGTTGGAGCTCAAAGACCTACACATTCCTCCTTCCCACAAGGGAGATTACAGTGAAATTAGAGGACGTGGGGAGGATACTATGTTTAATGATTAGAGGACTAATCATGGAGGGAGTGGTGAGGCAACCAGTAGAGAGTTTGTAGGTGGTGTTTGGGATGATAGATCTCCCTTACAGGGGGATGCAACTAGATTTATATGGTTGAATAGGGTCCACAATATCATTATTGAGATTCTCCTACTCGACAAGAGTGTATATTCTTCAACCTCAAGTTGATTGAGGTTGTGCTAGGTACAATGTAGAGGTGAGGGACATACACATGGGGTACATGCATATTGGTGTAACTGTATAAGGACATGCATGCAGTTTGTTATAGGAAGATGGGTAGCATCACACATGTGACCTTACTACAAGTGTGGGTACAGAAAAATATCCTAATCACTTGATCAAATGTAGTAGGGACATTGGATAGGCAGAAAAACTTGCCTATTGTGTTTGAGTATCATGGTATGTGACATTATTTAAAGGTGAGGGGGATATCCTATTGGAGACGGGTGATGGATGACTTGACTGATGATCAAATCATCTAGAGGCTATACAAAGCATATGAATTCTATTCATGGAAATGAGATGATAGGATTGTGAGGGGATTCATGTTCTCACAATGCTTTCTAATTGGGAACAAGACACATGTTATAGCTTGATGTATTGATAAAAAAAGGTTACTAGGAAGTTAGGGGTGCGTTAAGAAATCTCTGAGCCCAAGGAGAGGTATCGATGGATTATGCAAGAGAGCAGTGTGTGGGGGTTGACCAATACTAGCAACAAGGTCCATACAAATGTGGGACAACCTAAAGGAGACAACATGGCCATGGAGAGGAGTTGATGATCTCATAGTGATGGAGAGATAGACAACATGGTGGAGGGAGAGGAGACTCTGGAGAGTGATGTCTACAAAGAGGTTCAAATAGTCACTATGACAGGAAATTATAGTAGAGGATAAGGGGGATGAGGAGGAGGCACCTAGTCGAGAGGATGAGGTAGAGGAGGATGTATCACTAAGGAGGGTGTAGAGGAGGATCGTGCGACAAGGGGGAAAGGTGATAGAGGAGGAGATATAGGTGGTGGAAGAGGAGGGAGAGGCTGAGCAGGTTCTTAGAGAGAGCTATAGTGGTGTATGAGCCATTATCAAATGATGATGTAGGAGCAAGGTTGGTAGGGGAATAGGCCCTCATAACACTATTAGAGTAATATTTACACTAGGTGGAGGAGGATGTACAAATGTAGATAATTGAGAGAGACAACCTATAGGGCCAGTTGGATAGGTTATAGATAGTGCAATAGGGAGCAGATGAGACTATTATAGCAGAGCATTATAGTCTATGGACTAAGGTGGAGAGGTTTTAGGGGCTTTTGGATACAATGACAAAGCATAGGGACACATTATAGGGCCTAGTGGAAGATGCCTAGGTGATTATTGAGACTTTAGTATTCAAGCACAATAACACTCAAGCATAGGTAGAGAGTGAAAAGGGAGAGGTGGCAAGCTTGTGGCTAGGTTAGGAGGCATGGGAGTAGGGGAGGGGAAGCTATAGGCAGTTAGAGTTCAAAACAAACGAGAGAGATATGTGGCCAAGACTAATAGAGGTGACATGTTTCATGTTGTTGTAGAGGCAAGATACTATTGAGGGTTGTATTACTCATCAATACTAGGGGAGTGGAGAGCTCTATCCTACTCCTAGGTGGATAGTAGGAGTGTGGGTCCCTCCAGGTTGTGAGGAGAAAGGCTAGGGTATTTAGGTGGATCAATGGCATCCAGTGGATCAATGGGACCACCCAAGAGGGGAGGTGGAGGATGAGAGGGGTCAAGGCTAGTACCAGAGTCACCACATCATTCAGATGCAGGGAGCACTAGGTAGATGGATGGAGGGGGAATACATGGATTTATTTTTGACAAGTGCACAAATGGAAACCATGTATATGCATCAAAGGTATCAAGATACCATGTATATATTTTTGGCAGATGATATAGTGATTGATCACATTTATATTAATTCATGACACATGATGTGTTGTTTGTATACACACTATTATATATATTGATTCATCAGTACATGGACATTTATACTATTATTTTGACATTATGAAATTTATGGATGGACATTATGATGGACATTATTATAATATTTATATGACATGGATGGTTATTACGGCTAGTCATGGATGTGTATGACATATTTTTGTGTTTGATGTATTCATGCATGATGGATGTATATGAAATGCGTAACTAACTAATTGTGATGTAATATGTGGTGTGTTATGCTTATGATTATTTGTAACTAGCTAATGGTTTGTGATGCAAGATATAATGTGATGGACATACATCTATATGATGTACGTATATGGATGACTAATAGATATGATGCAGGGTGTGTTGCATGAGATTTATGTTTACGATATGGATTGTATGGGTGTTTATTATGATATGTCATGAATATGTAATGAAATGAAACAAATGTACATATAATATGATGAAATAAAATGAATTCCATTAATGAATGACCCTAATGTAATGAATGTACGTAATGCAACAAATGGGAATAAGATGCTTAGAATAACAAATCTATATTATCCTAAACAACTTAAATGATTATGAAAATGAAATGTAGAATGTATTAAGATGCTTAGAATAACAAATCCATATTATTCCAAACAACTTAAATGATTTTGAAAATGAATTTCAAAATAGTTAAGATGCTTAGGATAACAAATCTATATTAACCCAAGCAACTTAAATGATTATAAAAATGAAATGCAAAATGGTTAAGATGCTTAGAATAACAAATCTATATATCCCAGGCAACTTAAATGATTATGAAAATGAAATTCAAAATGGTTAAGATGCTTAGAATAACAAATCTATATTATCCCAAAAAATTAAATGATTATGAAAATGAAATGCAAAATGGTTAGGATGCTTAAAATAACAAATCTATATTATCCCAAGCAAGTTCAATGATTATGAAAATAAAATGCAAAATGGTTAATATGCTTAGAATAAAAACTCTATATTATCCTAAGAAACTTAAATGATTATTAAAATGAAATGAAAAATGGTAATTGTTATCAATTTTTCACAGAACTCAATTTGACATAGTTGGTTATACAAATTCATTTTTTAAGGTGAAAATTTTCATTTTGTTTATGCAGATGTTTTAGCCATTGCAAACAATTGAGTTGTTGAGTTTAAGAAATGCAATGTGTTTTTAGTTGCTTCATATGATTTACAACATTAAGTGTTGCATTAAAAGATAAAAGAAGTGATTTCATTTTTTTGTTCATTCGCAATGTCCAATACATTATTTTCAAGAAAAGAAAGTACAAAATTGAACAAGTATTTCACAAATGTTGTTTTGTATTCATTGGAGTAAAAAGAAGAATCAAATGTCCCACACAAGTCGTGGGAGTAGCTAGAACAATGAACCATAAAGAATATCCTACGCTACTAAATATTAAAAGAAGGAGAAAGAGCATGTAAGAATGAACATAATCATCATTTCTTGATAGTGTCTTCAAGCTACCTCCAGAGTTGAGTTCCCCTTTCTTCTTTCATGCTCCAAGTGAACCTACAAAAAATGGATGAAAGTTTTGTTAGAGCTCGAACTATGAACATTCCTACATGGTCCATCAATAGTAATGTAGGATATTATCTATGATGCATTGAATCAACTAAGCAAAAATAAAAGGAGTGCAAGCGAATTCCAAGGAGAAAGCATCATGAGAAACTTCAAAATTTATTGTTTTAATCTAAGATTATGTGTTTCTTGTGTAGGTATAGGAAAAGCCATGTTGCTATTTAGTTTTGAATATCATAAAGCATGTGGTGTAAAATGGGCTCCCACAAGGGTTGAGACCTGACATGCTTTCCCTCAACATTCCATACAGGGATTTTAAGGAAGGAAACAATTAAAAGTTGCTCAAAGAAATATGCATCAATTGCCATGAGAACTCAAGCAAGTGATCATCTAGGATAGTCAAGTTTGGTAGTGCAAAGAAATCAAAATCATAGGTGATCCATTGCTCAAGTGAATTGAATTCAAGTGCATCATCACATAATGTGATAGTAAACATGCATACATAATGCCTTGTTACAAATCAAGCAATGATAACTGAAGCAAATGAAGAAGCTTCTAATCATCAACATCAGGTACTCTTATATTTCAAAATATTCTATGCAATGATAGATTTCACATCATTGTGTTGTTGTTAGGAGATAAAAATGCATGAAGAGTACAAAAGAGAGGTTGACTTGGACATCAGTAACAAAGTGACAAATTGGCTGCAAATGAGCTATTGAAGGCAAAGAATGAATGCAAAGATGGCATGGTGAACTAAAATGCAAGGCATTAAGTGTTGGGGCTGAATGAAATGTGGAACAACATCATACATGAAGGTAATTTGTAAAAAATTTAAGTTGTTTTTAGTGTTTTGATGCCACAATGTGAAGGGGGATTTTATTGCATAATTTTGTGTTCTCACAAAGCATAAAAGTGAGGTGGAAAAGGTAAGAATATGCATATTTTATGAATAATTCTAGTGCATGAAATGAGTGATGGAAACATCAAAGTGACTTATAAGAGTGTCATAATGGCTTAATGTAAACATTGCATAAAAATGAAGTGAATCAATATACAATATAGTTTGGAAATGAGAAAATGTGTGTTGGTTCATGCTAAAACAGAGAGTGTGAAAAGCTCTGGCTCCTCCTTAGGTATAGCAAGATGATATGCCCAAAAACCATACTTAGCTATGATGACATAGGGACCCAACCAATTAGATTCAAAATTTCCTTTATTTTCTTCATCTTATTGGGTATGTTGATTTTCTTTTAGCACTTTATCACCAACCTGAAACTATTGAAGATGAACTTTCTTATTGTAGCTTCTCTTAATTCAATGATGATAGGCTTGAAGGTGGTTGCAAGAATTAAGATACCTTTCATCAAGAAGCTCCAACTGACTTAAGCGGGAAACATGATACTCCTCATCATTGATCAAGTTCTTTAAAGAGATGTGGAGTGATGGGAGTTCAGCCTCAATCAACAAGATAACATCAACACTATATATTAAAGAGTATGGAGTAGTGCCAATGGGGGTACAAATGGAGGTCTGATAGGCCCAAAGGGCAGGATTTAGATGGAGGTGCCAATCTTCACCAATATTATTAATAACCTTTTTTAGGATTTTGATTAAGGTTTTATTTGTCACTTTAGCTTGGCCACTACCTTGAGGGTAATAAGGTGTAGACCACTGATGCTGGATATGGAATGTATCACGTAGATGTTTCACATGTTGGTTTTTGAATGGTTTTCCATTATCAATGATGATGGTGGAAGGGATACCATACATGTAGAGAATATGATAGAGGATGAATTTGGATATTTGGGTTTTGATAATGAGGGAGAGTGGAATTGCTTCCAACTATTAGGTAAAATACTTGGTGGCAATAATAATGAATGTGTGGCCATTGGATGATGGAGGATATATCTTTCCAATTAGGTCTACACCCCATTACAAAAAGGGCCATGGTGAAGTGAACAATTGCAAATCTTGCATCTAAGGAGCATGGATTAATTTGCATGTAGGCGTCATGTTCCATAATTGACCAATAATATCCATTTCTAAGAATCTTTTTCATCGAGGCCATTCTATTAGTATGTGCCCTACAAACACCACTATGTACTTATTGTAACACTATCTTGGATTTTGAATTATTTAGACACTGAAGAAGTGCACCATCATACCCTCTATGATAAAGAGTGTCTCCCAAGATGGTATAGCAAGAAGCACATTGGAGAAAGGATTTATGTTGATTATGGGTTAAATTGGATGGAAGGGTATTGTTGTAGAGATAGGTGTAAATGTCATGGTACCAAGGAGATTGGGGACCAATGATATCACACACCATCTTTGTTTTGGGAAGATTCTATGTTAGAACCAACAATTTGTCAACAAAGAAATCACAGTCAATACAATCATGAGGCATGTCTGAAAGAGACTCAATGGTAGTCATAGCATCAATGTCTTTATTCTATAATTTGGGTACTTGTTCAAACAAGATGTGGCTAATGTATTTCTTAAAGTCATCAACCATGCACTTATATGGAAGAAGCTTATCGTCTTTGGTCTGGAATTCATCATTGACTTATTTAATTATAAGTTGGGAGTCTTCATGGTTTCACAGACTAGTGATCAAAGCTTCATATTCTACAATATTGTTCATGCAAGGGAATGCAAATCTCAATGACTTAGGGATAAAGTCACCTTGAGGGGTGACAAAAAGAACTCTTGCACCAACTCCATTCTATGTATAAGACCCATAAAAATAAAGCTTCCACGTGTCTTCTTCTGAGATGGTAAACACTAACTCATCAAGAAATTTAGCTACCAACAAATGTGCATCCACTAAGGGAGCATCAAATAATTGATCAGTGATAACATGTCCCTTGATTGCTTTGTGGTCCACATATTCTATATAAAATTTGCTTAATAGCATAACCCACTTAGCCATTCAACCAATCAGTGATGTTCTGGACAATAGATGCTTAAGTGGATCTACTTTGGAGATCAGCTTGATGAAATGACTAAGCATATAATAACGAAGCTTTTGGGAAACGAAGACAACAACTAGACAAGCTTTTTCTATGGGAGTGTAGTTGAGTTCATACCCAACTAGTGTGTGACCGATTTAATAGATGGAACTTTCTTTCCCATTCTCATTATGTTGAGCCAAAAGTGCTACCAATGCAACTAATGTAGCAAAAATATATAAGAGCAATGGTTTCCCTAGAATTGGAGGCATTAGAATGGGAGGATTGGTTAGATAATCCTTGATTTTTTCAAAAACTTGTTGGAATTTTGAATTCTATTTGAAAACTGTGTCCTTGCAAAGGAGATGAGTGAAAGGTTGACACTTGTCTACTAGTTGACCTATGAAACATCGAATTGACTATAATTTTCCTTGCAGACTTCTCAACTGCTTTAGATTCTTTGGTGGGGGAATTTTCATAATAGCCTTAAATTTTGTTGGATCAACTTCTATACCATGTCTAGATATGATAAAGCCAGTAGTTTACCTGAAGTGACACCAAATACATGTTTCTTAGGATTCAATCTTGGTTGATAATGTTCTAACTAATAAAATATTTGTTTCAGGATCTTGGGGTGCTCTTCTCTAGTCTTTTATTTTCCTAACATTTCATCAACATAATCCTCCATTATAATATGAATGAGATCATGGAAAATAGCTATCATGACACATTGATAAGTTACCCCCACAGAAATCACCATGATACCACAATTCTTTGAGGCATCTTCAAACAGAAGGGTGTGAAATTATAAAAAAAAGTCCCTCGAGGGGTGGTGAAAGTAGTTTTGTGTTGATCTTCATTTGCAATATTAATCTAATTTTATCCAGAAAAACTATCCATGAGAGACAACATAGCATGTCTCGCTATCAAACCAACAAGCATGTTAATGTTGGGCAATGGGAAATCATCTTTGGGACAAGCTTTATTTAGGTCTTGTAAATCAATGTAAATGCAAATGCCTTCAATGGGCTTTATTATAGGGATGATGTTGGAAATCCAATTTGACTAGTCAATAGGCCTTATAAATCTAGCTGCCAATAATTTGTCCAATTGAACTTTGACAAACAAAGCAACCTATGGATGCATCTTTAAGATCTTTTGTTTGACAAGTTTTACATTTGGACGAACATCTAGGTGATGCACCACAACTATGGGGTCCAACCCAAGCATATTAGAATAATCCCATGAAAATTTTATGAAGCCTTAGTGAAATGGTTTAAAAAATATTGGATACTCATCTTCAGACAAAGAATTAGCCACAAAGGTGATTTTTGGTTCAATTTTTGTTCCCAAATTTATCTCTTTTGTAATCAAGATGGAATATCTCTTGGACCATTGGGTAACTGTAAGGGGAAGATGAACATCCCCATCCTCTAACCCTCAGGGAGGTTTTCATTAGAAGATACACCCTTTGTTTTACTTTCAATGGATCTAAAAGTGCCTTGAAAAGATTTTCACTAGAAGATCCTTTTTTTTTGTTTTCTACTTTTGTAGTTAGGGTGTTCATCTTCCCCAAAGTTGATACCATGATCTTCTTCTGATCTTCTTCTAAGCCCATTAAATGCATGTATGCCTCTTTAGAAGGGAGAAAATCAATGGGTGTAGTACCTCATTGGTCCCAATCTATTAGCTGAAGATGGTGAAGGGAAAGGCTTATGGTGAAGATGGAAGTGGATTCGAATAAAGAGGAGACATCCAAATCATCGTAAGAGAGTATGATAGTTTCTTCTTCAGGGATGTCTTCAAGGATATCAATTTTTGTATTAACATTACTCGACGTACCAGGGGATGTTGTAGATTGTTTTTTCTTTTGATCATAGCCAAGACCTTGCTATTTTGGACATACTAGTGGATCAATTGGTTTACACATCCCTTGTTCATTTGCACCTAATCCTCCCCCTGGATAATTAACTTTATGTACCAACTTGGATGCTTGTGGATAAAATTATTAGAAGTACTATAGAAGGGGAGGTGAAGGATTGGGCTCTTCCCTATATATACTCATTGATTGATATCATCTAACTACTCTTGTACTAAGGTTCTTATGGAATGAAAGGTGGTAGAACCCATGTTCTTGGAGCATAATGTTTTAGTTGTTGGTTCTTTTTGTTATGGAGGCCACGATGGTTAGACATATGTGCATGGAGAGGGTGGCATTGTGCCCACATTAAGGGAAGTCTGCATCTCATATTCTCCACATCCCTTGTCAATGATCATGACCTTTGCGATAAAGGATTCAACTATGGAAGATGGAGTGGATGATGATGATGAAAGGCTATTGTTGGGATCAACATGGAATGAAGATGGAGTGGTATTGGAAGGTCCAACCTTGACTCTAAGACAATGAAAATAATGGGGGAATGAACCCTCGAGAGAATGAAAATACTCAAAAGTGTGAGGATCATCTTGAACAGTGACTTCAATGCCACTTTATGGGAATTTAAGGCATTGATCATATGTGGATGGGATGACCTGCATGGTATGGAGCCATGGAAAACAAGGAGGAGATTGTATGGTAAGTAAAGATGATGGATGTGACAAGTTGTATATTGTATTGTTGGTCCAACCTAAATTGGAAGGGAAATGGTGCCTTCTAAATCGCTCTCTATATTGTCATAGGCTTTAATGCTAATCACTTGATTATCTAAATTAGTATGAGTGTACCCCACCTATTTAATGAACTTTAATATACATAAGTTGAGGGTGAATCCATTATCTACCAAGACTCATTTAACCTTGTGCATAGGAATGAGGATTCTATATGGAGAGCACAGTTATGAGTTGGGTCAATGGGAGGCATATCATTATGACTAAATCCCTATTGATAAGTAGAGGACAAGTGTCCTACAAGGGCCTAAAATTGAGTAGGATCTCTATTTTTGGGTACATGTGTGTCCTATAAAGCCTTGGTTAGGATTTCTTGATGTATGGGAAAATACTTTAACAAATTCAAAATAGATATTTGTGTTGGAGTCTTTCCTAAGTGATAAAGAATATTGTATTGCGGGTTTATAGGAGGTGGCTAGGATGATATGGATGGGCCCACAACTGATATGCAGGTTCTACATGTGGTAACAACACATTGAGGGTCTTTACCTTTTACACAAATCATGGAAACACGTGGATCCACTTGTGTGATGCAACCCACCACATTATTATAGTTGATGCAACCAACCACATTTTTATTCTAGTAGCGGATTTATCATTAAACTATTTATCTTTATCATCCTTATAAATTTTGACCAGCCCCTTGGCAATAAGGGATTTTTCAAATGGTGACTCCCTTTTCTATGACTTCGGAAAAGGTGGATGTGCAATGAATACTCAAATTATAAGCCATATTTGAATGAAAATTCTCAACAAAGATATTGACCAATTCCTTTTCAAGAAGGCTACATTTGAGATGACTTGCCTAGGATCGCCACCTTTGCAAATAATTGGCAAACATCTCACTATTTTTTTGTTTCTTCTTCATGAGGTCCATGGTATCCACATCCTTCTCCAAGTAAGGAGAAATGTGTTACAATTTTTTTTGATAAATTAGAAAAGATAGAAATTGATCTATGAGGGAGGTACAAAAACTACTCTAATGCTTGTCCCCCTAGGCTACTAGGGAACACGCAAAGGAGATAATTTTTATTATACAAAACCTCTTGATGGTACATATAGAACTCTTGTAGATGGTCTCATGGATCTCCCCCTCCCTTGTACTTGTCAAACTTTGGGATTTCGAAATGATTAGGGAAGGGTGTAGTGGAAATTGACAAATCAAATGGATATGGAAAAATCTCATCGAATTTGAAGGTCTTTTTAGATGAGATCCTTGCTTGCAAGTTCTTTAACATAGCTTTCATTTCTTCCCATTCCTTGTTCATGAGAGTTGACGAGGAAGGAGTGGCTAGATTGGATTGATCTTGAGAAGCATATTGATTATATGGAGGTGGTGGTGGAAGAGATGATTCAAGTGATGGATTAGCATATGTAGATGGGGGTTGAGTGTAAGATGATGGTTGTGGATATGGATTAAGATACATTTGTTGTTGAGATGGTGGGGGAAGATAGTATGATGATGGTGAAGGTTGATGTTGTGGTGGAGCTTGAGGAATACCTCCATAAGATGGAAGATGTTTTTTTGTGGTGGGGCTTGATAATAGGATGGACTACACTGGTAGTTGTACGTTTGTTATTGTTGTTGAGGGACATATGGTAGTGGTTGTGCATTGGATTTTTGTTGAAGTGTGTTGGACAAGGGTGGTTGTGGATTGATGTACGATGTATATTAGGGTTGTTGTTACTAATAATATTGATAATTGGGATCAGGTGTGGTGTATTGTTATCATGGAGTAGCAAGAGGCAAAGTTGGGGGTGGCTGATAATATGCATGTTGTGGGGAAAGCTCTGTAAAAGATAATGATGGTAGTGAGGTGAAAAGTAATGAGGTGGAGGATTGGAATACACATGTGGGGGTTGCTGTTGATATTGGGATGATGGGTTTCCTTGGGGTTGTGATGAAGGTTATTTTTGGGTTACGATTGAGGTTGTTTTTTGGGGTTCAAATGGAATGAGAGGTTGGGATGATGGTTGTTGTGGTTGATAGGGTGGCTGTTGTTGTTGGATTGGACGAGTGGGTTGCAATTTGGTGGAGGAGTACTAATCTAATTCATTTTAATTTGATCAAATTTTAGGTTGTACTAAGGGTTGAGGTCTTGTGGTGTGTCAACAAGGTCCAAATTAACCATTAGAATGTATTAGGAGTCCATTTTTGTTAAAAGATGCAATGTTGTCAAGATGATGTACAAAATGCAAAAATGTGTAGATAAGGGTTTTTGAAGGGTTTTAGTGTGTTAAGTCTTGGGTTTGATAAATAAGGTCCTATTAGACCATTTTATGTGTAATAAGTCTTTGTAATGGTCATTAGGATGTTTTGAGGGTTAAATTTGCAAAATTGTCAAATGTTGTAAATGCAAAAAAATACAATTTTGAGGAAACCCAATGGTCAGTTGGGATATGAAAGGTAGTTGTTCAGTTTGAATGGATTTTTTTAATGGGAAGTTTTTAAATAGATGCATTCTATCATTGTAAAAGGTTGTTGAAAGGTTTGTGAAGAAGAAATAATAAATAGAACCCCTGGTTTTGCTCTATTTTTTGTATTTTCACTCAATTTATGAAGTTGCAGACTCTTGTACATGATTTTACAACAAAAAATTTGTTCTAAGAACTATGTAAATTTTGTATACTTGTCTTAAATTTTATTAGAAACTATTTTGGAGGTTGTTCCTTTAATTTGAAGAGATTTATTGCTAGATTTTTGTAATCAGGCTTGTAGGTGCAAATTTAAGGTTTTGAGGTTTTAAACATGGAATAAAGCTCATTCCACCCATTTTATTTCCTATTTCAAAGTGGAATAGGCTCAATATGTTATTTTTAGGATAGTAGGGTTAGTGGTTTGGTTTGTGTGCAATTTTTTGGGAAAATAATGAGGACTTCCTTGAAGAACATGGTTGAATTAGACATGAAAATATTGGGTATGTGGGTGAGTTTGATGAAATGTTGTGATTAGAGGATGTGTGAAGGCTTTATGAGTGTGGGAAGACACATTAAAGAGTGTTGGAGGTGGTGGAAATATTTTATGACATTGGGAACCATCAAATTCAATAAACCCTACCCCAAATGAGTAGAAAATGAGGGTTTTGTAGAACAGTGGCTAGATGAGGGTTGGTGTTTCTAGAAAATGTTGGAAATGGATTTTTGTTACTTGTTATTAAGGTTTGAGAGGTTATTCAAGGCTTGTTGTGAGATTTAGGAACACTTCCTTTCGAAAAGAAACCTAATTGGTCTACTAGATCAATGTAGTCTCATGAATTTGAATGAGTTGTTAAAAAGGAACCTATGGTGGTTGTGAAATATGTTTTAAGTTTCCTTGCAAGGTATTTGAAAGTGACAAGGGTTTGAGTATTGGAAGGTTATTTGTGAAGAAAAGTTGAGAAAATTGGGTATGCAAACCTACTTGTGAAAGGGCAAAGTTAGACTAAAAAGGTGCTTTGTAAGAGTTTTGTGAATTGGGTTGTTGATTGGAATAACTTGAATTGTGTTGGATTAGATAAAAGCCATCAAGCTTTGCATCATAGTTGTAGCTGATGATAAGGTGGTTGTCATGGATAGGATAAGTTAGATGGTTGAGGGATGAATTTTCCTAAATTGACTTGAGGATTTTGGCTTGCAGGTGGTGGAACTTGTGATGATGATGGGATGGATGTGCTGGATGCATTATAAATCAGTTGTGTTGAAATGAGAGGAACATGAGGGGGCACAAAAGCTAAGGCATAAGATACATTGACCCTAACATTTCTTGATGGGGTATTTGGGACATTTTTTGGAATGGATTGAGTGGATTGCATTGTCGTAGGTCCTTGAGTATTAATAGCATTAGGTCTAGCCACCATAACTCAAATTTGAAGGGGAGAAGATGAAATCCTGACACACACATCATTTCCCAACCTAGGATGATATTAGGTGTCTTGAGGGGGAGCTTGAGGAGGCTATGAGCCCTAAGAGGCCTAAGGGTCCTGTGATGTAGAAGGTCTAGTCATACTGATGTATTATGTCATATCAAATCTAGGTGGAGGCTTGGTACCCTACATGAGAAATGATTCGATTTAATCGTTTACCAATGATACAATCAATCATTTGTGTGTTAATCAGATTGCTAAGATACTACTCAATAGATACCTCAAGGTGGTTGACCATCCCCTCCTTTCTCTTGAGGATGGATTGACTTGTGGAATTGACTTGTATTGGACTATTGGGATCCTCTATTGGTAGGCGGATTTGGAGAATAAGGTGATTGGTGAATCTATGATTGTTGTTGTTGTTGTTGTTCCATTTGTCTCTTTGCTTGTGATCCAGTGAAAATGAGCATGAAAGTGAGGGTGATAAGATGATGAGGATTATGCTCGACATAAGGACAAGACTAGGTGATGATGATTGGATGATTGGTTAAAAGACTGATTGGGTGATAGATCAAACAATTGATTAAATGATTGATTTGATGATTGGATGTTTCATAGGATGTATGATCAGATAGGATTGGTGTTTGATTGATGTAATGTCCCCAATTATATTTGAGAACTAAGTTGGATGATGATGGGATTGGATTTCCACTTGAGGTAGCCTTACAATCTCAAGCGAACTAAGTGACTATGATGATGATGTTTGGATTAGATACAATTGTAATTGAGAATGACAATGTTCCTAAGCACGAATGATGATTACAACACAAACTTGATTCTCAATCAAAGAAAATTAATATGGTTGATGATTATGACTAACGTGGGATGGACTATGTTCCTAGGAAAGTACGAATAATGATGACAGGGTTGATTGATTCATAAAAATGGATATAAACATTCTCAAATCAATGTCCAAGAGGCTAAGATTGGATGTTTGATGATAGATATGATTATTATGGATGTCCTAATATGTTCCTGTGTGATCAAACAAATTTTTTTATGACTTTCAAAAAATTCAAATGTGCAAAAATGGATATTACATGAGATCAGATAATGATAAAAAAAAAATTGATTGCAAGAATGGACTTGGATCAATGTTGAATTTTAGTGGTTAAATGGGTTCACTCTCCAATTTTTCTATGGGAAGTGGATTCAACTAAGAACATAGCACATTTTCCTTTGTAGGTCTCAAGATTCACCCTCGAAGGTAGTGCAATCACATATAGGGGTAGCAAATTCACCTATGGGGAATGGCTTGAACAATGCATAAATGAGGATAATAGAATCACCCAAGAATAGAGAAAGTTTTCCTATCAAGATTGACTAAGTGTATGGACCAAATTCATAATCACCCAAGAACAAAGCGGGATCACCCGTCAAGGGGACTGTACAAAGGGAAAAGGTGGGTTTTCCCAAGAAGAAAGTAGGTTCGCCTAAGAGGGATGACAATTGTATGGATGGGAAAGTCAGGTTCACCCAAGAATAGAGCAGGATCGCCTATCATAGGATGATTGTATGGATAGGAAAGGTAGGATCACCCAAGAACAAAATGGGATCACCTATCAGGATTGACTCAATTAGTATAATGACACAATCATCCATTAATCAAAGTGAAATAACCTCTGTAGTGAGCAAATACACCTATTGAGGATAGCTAACAAAGATGATTGAACTAGGAAAAGAATGCTATCACCCCTGAGAGAGTGTATTCACCAATGTAGAAAGCATATATGCCTCTGAAAGACAAGGAGACTTATGGAAAAGGATGGGCTAAAAATAAACAAACAAGGACAAGAATGGACTCAAGACTAGAAAATGCTAGTCTAGCACAAGAAGACATGTCAAATTGCACAATCCTAAAATTAGTCAAGAAGGTTTACAAACTTGATATAGGATCACCACCCCGAGGGGTTAATACTCTGTGATACTTGGGTGGAGCACCCTTTCTCGTGAAGTAAGATAGGTAAAGATCCAGTGACACAGGGTCCTCAATAGATGCCATAGGCACACCTCTCTCTCCTTGGGAACTATAAAAGTTCATTTGAAGATTTTTATCTCAACCTAAGGGAGTACGTGATGAGTAGCTTCAGGGTATGATGCACATCCTCTACACTACACCAAGCCACAACTAAAACACAAATCTTAAACTAGGCTAAATAGGAAATCCCATGAATCCTCTAAACATCAAGAGGGTGTGTGAGGCTCATCTGCGAAAACTAACCCATCATAAGTGCGGGTTGGGAAATTTTGGCTAGAAATCTCAGACCAACTTTGCAAGCCTAACTTGGAATCACCCAAGTATGAATGCTTCGTTAAACATGATGTGACTGGATTGGGGTATAAATTTTGTTCTCCCCCCTTTATATACCCTACTAATTCACATGGTTGAGGTTGTCCCTTGGGTTGTGAAATCCCAAGCAGGCCTCCTAAAGGGAAGGAAATGCTAGGAATTTTTTATCCCTAGGCTTGCATGTAGCGCAAGGGGAGAGCATATGTGCAAAAACAACACTTCTTAGGTAGACACAATTGGACTTGATTTAGTTGCAATTTTTGATCCCCAAGCTCATCGTATGTTGCAAGGGGAGAGCATACGTCAACAACCAACTCCAAACATGACAAATAGTTAATTAACCCTTTAGGAAAACCAAGTGTTCCTAGTTAGTACAAAAAATACTTACTCCTATCTTTGATCGATCATCTTGCAAGAAATGTTAGTGGTTTCAATCACCAGTCTTCAACTAACGTAAAGCTACAAGAATAAAATGCTAGCACAAACACAAATAGATGAGTAATCAAATTAGAGAAAAACAAAAAGCAAGCAAATATTTCTAGAAGGAAAATAATGCTTTGGTTATACCTTAGATTCACCTATTCACAAGGCGTGTTCACCTCTATAGGTCTCATGGGTCTTCCTGTTGAGATGCCAGGATCACCTTTGTAACTCAAAGCAGGTTCACCTCTATACGATGCAAGATCACCTATGGAGGTCTCCAATTCACCTTTGAAAATTGGTCTAGTATGGAGGCACAAGATTGCCTCTATAAGTCTTGGGTTCGCCTATTGAGATACAAAATCACCTCTGTGGAGATCTTGATCGAAGGATCCTCAAGGTTGCCTCTATATCTTTGTGTGTCTTCCTTTGAAATTTCAAGATCACCCCTCTAGAGTTAGGTTTACTTTTGAGAAATCAAGGGACTAGAGGATAAGCGTGTTTGCATATCTAGGAAGTGAATACACCTTTTTGTCTTTATAGGTTCACCTGTCGGGAAAATTCACCTCTGTGATGTGGGTAGCATCAAGCGTGTCAAAAATGTGTGCAATGTTTTAATCTACTCTAGAAATGCAAGGAAACTAATACAAAGACAAACTAAAGATAACACTTGAGATAAGGCATAAGATGAACTCAAACAAGAAAGAAAAATAACCATTTATACCTACTCGAGTTGATGGATTTGTTGGCCCTTAATGTATTTGAATGTGTGCTCCTAGATAGAATTCAATGGCATAACACCTTAGAAAAATATGATTTTGGATGCCAAATTAGTGTAGATGATGGATTATCATGAAGTTTTGATGCAAGATGGAGGTAACATGATTGTAATGTGAGATTGAAGGATAGTGTGTGCACATGAAGGATTGAATGCATAAAGTGAAAAATGACTAAGTGTCTCTCCTTAGTCATTAGAGGGGGAATAGAATGAAGGGCCATGATTCAATCTAGGGATTGAATCAATGGGTTGAGATGCCTTGAGGCATATCGAATCATGAGAGGATGACATGTGTCGTCCTAAGGAGATGGGGAATGATGACATGGAGATGAGGTGGAGGCCAAGTGGAGGTACTTTCAAGTACCTTGGGAAAGGGGGAAAAGAGGTGGCTTGTCTCATTCTCCCAAATGATGGGAGGATGTGACAAATGAGGAACTAAAAATTCCTCAATAATCCTCCTTGGGATGAGGCATGGAATTAAAAATTACTTGAAAAGGGGGATAAGGAATAGATAGAAATGATCTCAATAAAGTGAGGTAAATTGCTATATTATTGAGTTGAAGAGATGGAAATTTAAAAAAGCTGCAACTAATATAAGGAGTTACTCCCCCTCTCTTAAAATTCTAGCTATTACATGAGCAAGTGATTCGCCATTTTCATACATCATGTAACAACCACATTCTTTCAATAAGGAAGTTACCAGGGTTTTAACCATGGAGTAAATAAAACCATTCCATAGAAACAAGATATAATTTTTTTCTTTCAACATTTGAAATTACAACTGCATAAAAAAATACATAAGCATATCATAAATGAAACATTTGACCTTTCAACTAAAAATATTATATAACTTTACCACTTCCATTTTTCCACATAAATGATTGTAATTAAGTAAATATATAACATTTAACTTTAGAAAACAAGGCCAGGAATTCCATATATGGATTACTTTCTATCTCACAAGCCTCGACATGCCATTTGCAAGAGGGAGAGCATCACCTAGGCACTTTACCTCTAACCAAAGATTGACAGTCCCCCACACACCTTCCAACTAGAAGTGGCCCTACCCTTCAATAAAGAGTATAGTCAAGAACCCCCTAGTATTGCCATCTGAGTCTTTGGTGTTGTGTCCTACTTAACCGACATGGTCATACACCAATAGATTCCTTCTAACTATGCATGACACTATTGATTAGTTAAGCAACTATGGAGCAGAATAAACCAACAAGTGCAAGCAAAGACTATTGCACTCACTTTGGCTAAAGTATTTGAAATATATTCAACCACTATTTATGAGTGGAGTCATATTTTCACCGCCTCTCACTCAACTTGGAAACCTTACCAGGACTTAAGGTTAACCCAAACTTACTATTTAACCAATGGCTAACTCTTCATGCAAATTTTCAATCAAAAAGTGATGTGTTTATTAAATTTGTAATTCAACTAGGTTGGTTAAGTCTTCTTGACCTTGAACACCCAAGTTATGTTCTCGTAACTTCTTCGAACTTGGCTATTGCCTCTTATTCAAGTCCTTAATATTAACCATGAGAGTAACTACTCTCCTATTTTATGCACAATTAGTTGTCACTAATGACACAATGTCATTGGTTAGACTCACTTGTTTACAAACTTAAAGTATTTACAAAATGTCCAATAATTATAATTAAAGTATAATGTTGAACTTAAACTAAAGACTTATTTTTATTAAAGTTTGGGTTGCCCAATATTTGGTTTTATTATAGAATCCTTTCTCAATGTGTGAAGATTCATTGAGTCAATAACTCATCTAGTTTGGTTAGTTATTTGTGACTTGAACATCCGAGTTACTTTCATGTAACTACTTGGGTCTTGGCTACTACCATTGTTTGAATCTTTACCATTACTCTTGAGAGTAATTACTCTTGAGATATAAACATTATGAAAATATTGACACAAAATGATGACATGTTGACCTTCTTGGTCATAATATACTATAAATATTACATATGCAAAATCCCCATAATGATGAGTATATTACCTTAGGAGTAAATATCTTCTTAGTATGGTTTAGAATTCCTCCAGTTAAGCCCATAATTTGGTTCAATCTTTCAATAGATTCACATTTATATGTGTTTACTTACTAAGATTAGTAATATGACTAGTTAGGATAAGTATCTTGGACATTGAATTCCTTTGTTACATTTTTGTAACATCCAGGGTTTAGGCTTTTACCTCTAATTCAAGTCCTAACATGAACCAATAAGGTTTATCTTATCACCTATTTTTATACTCCTTTCGCAAATATAGATGAAACTATGCCATCATCATGACACACATGGTCATAGCGTAGGTACCAACATAATCTCATACAAGTACTAGAATAATAATATTTAAACTAAATAGAGAATTACTTCCTCTTAACCAAGTTTCAAACTTTCAATATTAAGTTATATGGTTTGGTCCTCAAGGATATCATAAGAAGTAATGGAAATATATGACATATAATATCGTCAAAATTTGAGTAACTTAACTTCATGTTCAACCCTAAATTTTCATCAAATAGATATCATAATAGGTTATTCAAACTTATTTGACTCATCCAAGGAAATATTCAACCAATCTTGTCACTTCTCTAGCATTGGTGTCTTGTTATCCTCTACAAAATCATGTATTAAAATATATATAAAAGATTATATAAATCTATCCATTCGCATTTATTTTCAAAAATGAAAAAATATAAAAAATATAATGTTTTATACTTCAGGTTGTAATATAATATCACTATCTGAGATGACAAAAATAAAGTCTTCCCATTTTACTCACAACAACTTATAGCAGGGAGTCAACTTGTGAATTTCTAACTTCATGATACTAATGTGATATTATTCCTTGGAAAATAATAATACTTGCTCCTTAACATTGAAGGAAATAACAATTTTAAATAGAGAAAGAACATGCCTATTATTCCTTCTTGTGACTACAAATAAACTCTCTCTCGAGTTCCCTAGCTTCGAATGTGCACAACTATCCTCCTTCAAGTTAACTAATAGTTGCCTGCGAAAGAAGTAGACTAGAGAAGAATATTGTATGTTCTCCACTATTGACACTTCTATAATAATTTGTTTAGTTTCAAATTACTTCAGAGAAAAGAAAATAAGACTACCCTTCCCATACCAATAGAGCCATCCAACCAGAAAAATCATATAACAAAGCCTTTGGCTTATATAAACCACACTAATATGCAAAAATTAATGACAACTGAACTTCGCGACATCGCCTCACAAAAAGGCTCGAATAACTCTACATTATGCTATGATTACAAGTTCTTTTTGTTGCAGTTATAAATAGCTTTCCTTGTCACAATGAGAAATGGTTTGATTCCCATCTACAATGCCACGATTACATCTGGTTTTAAATGGTATTGAAAACCAGTCTAAATCACCACTATGTGGTTGATTATTTTATTCACTTAGGCCAATAGAAATGCCTTTCAAATAGGCTGCTAACTTCCCACAACAGCCACAACTTATGGCATGAAAAACATTATTAAGTATTGGACAGTTGCCACATTTTTAGTGGCCGGACTCCTTCATATTAGCCATGAATTATGTTGGTTTTAAAATAGATTCGTAAATTCTATTCACTACGCCACTTTGTGGCTTTATTGCGCTGCCTTAAAGGCTTGAAATTGGCACTTAAATCATTCTTTAGTTTGCACTATATTATCACACCATGATATTGGCTTAAATCCATATTATTGAATCAACATAATAGCCATCGATTAAGGCTATCATGCCTTTTGATGAGTTATAATATAATATTAACGTATAATAAATAACAAATATTTATAATGTAGATGTATAATATGTAACATACATATATGTATATATAAATATATTATTTAATTTCCTTTTATATGTATATATATTCATATGGATATACACTTAATCGATAATTTATAACCATTGTATATGTATGTGTGTATCCATATAAGCATAAACATACATATATATGTATCCCTTTTAATATCATTTATATATACATACATATCTTTACATGTTATATATGAGTTGCTTATAACACATCTCGATAATTTGTAATCAAAAAAAGCATGAAGATAATAGGAACGTAAAGTGACTAGGTTAACTTACCCAAAAGACACAAATATAATGACCAAAGACTCACTTGGATTCAAAGGTATCCAATAGATTGATCTATGGGGTGCAAAGGAACTCGGATAGCATTACTAGTAAGCACTTAGGCTATACCCTTCTATCAGATGATACTCTCCCTCTCCCTTTAGAGGGGGTGAAATCTAACGTGCATTTTACTCAAAAAAAGAACCAAGTAGTTAACCCTAACATTTACATCATATTCATAACATCAATTGCATAATTATCAATAATTCATTTAAATGCAAAAACCATCATATCACATAAAATTTCATCATAACATTTAACTTTCAAAGTTTCATAATCACATAAAATTTCATCATATAGCATTTAACTTTCAAAGTTTCATAGTCATATAATTCATCATTGCATTTGACATAAAGTAAAAAGTAATTTGTAATTCAAAAGTGGGGTGTAACACATCATCTAGATGAATGTTGGTCGTGGGTGTTGACAAGGATATTAATTCATCAAATAATTTATATAAATTATTAAAGATTGTTGAGGAAATTGCATATTCTAGATGTCTAAATCTTGTATTAGAAAGAATATTCTTGATATTTAAATACTTTTGATAGGAATACAAACACTTGAAGTACTTTATTTAAGCATAGTAAATGAAAATATGAATGCTTTACTATTTGAAGGCCCTTTGCATTTGAATATTTTAATGACAATTCGATCTTCAAAATTGTAAGCGTCTTAACTTATAGAAGAAAACCCTTGGGAGGATTTAAGGCAAGTAAAAATTCCTACACCTTAAATAAATAATCCAATCATGATAAATGAACACACAATCTCTTTATAATTTATTATATATTTATTATAATTAATAAGACATAATTAATGTATAATCATTGAAATATATTACGATTCAAATTTTATTAAATATAGATTAATCTATAATACATAATCATTGAAGTCCATTAACTACCAATGCTAAAATAATCTATTAAATAAATCTACAATACAATCACATTAATCACAATTTAATAATCTTATAATTATAAAAGGAATAATATATATATATATATATATATATTATATAATTAATTATATTATATTATATATTATATATATTAATATTTTTTTGGGTATGTAAACATAATTTCTATTGATATCAAAAGTGTCAATTTTACATAGTTCTGCCTTAGTGATCATAGCAGACTACACAAAGACTCCCATACAAACATTGTTTACATGCATGAAGCTAAGACACGACCAACCCAAAACCACCCTCCACAAACACGATGCTAAATCATATTATGAACTTCCCAAAGACTCGATACAAACCATAGATTATGAAAACATCACAAAGCATCAGAAAGGACCCGTGCATCACTTCATAGACAAGAACTAAAACACAAAAACCAAAACCATTATTCGACATACACGCCCTTCATTTATCAAGAACACACAAAAATGTCCCTACCATACTTCATGGAACTTCACCAAAACAAATCAAAACATAATACAAGAACCCTCCAACATTTGCAGGAAATTAAACTAATGACCAAAATGAAACTGAGTAACATACCTTCATTAATCTATCTCCAAACCCTCCACCAATAGATACTCATGAAAATGGCCTCTCTAATCAACCTCATTTGTTGCCTCCAGATATAGATGGTGCTTTAGAAAAATAACACCACACTAGGCCCGAGCTCTATGCTCCTTCAAAGCCTCCCCTTTAATGTCCAACAAGAAAGGGTAGTGCTTCACTTGTGTGCCTAGAATAAAGACTTTGTTCATATCCCTTGGTTGAGGAAGGCCAACACCTGGCTCCACTATTATCGGCACATCCTCCACCCTGCCAAGTAAATCTCCCAATAGCAAATTTTGGGCCATCAACAAAATCATTACCTTTGGCACACCCAAATCTAGAAGAGAGGCGACGAAATGTGATGCAATATTAGCATTTGATCGATACCTCTCTGAGGAAACCCTAAATTCTTGCCTCAAGATCAGCTTAGTGGCCTTGAGCACCAACGAATCCCAATAATTTAACACAAACCTCAATCCGCAAGAAGAAATGTTGCCTAGGAAATCCCATAGCCTACGAGAAGCCTTTAATCTCATAGGTGTCTCCATCCTTCAAATGCAACCAAACACAAACCAATTCCATCTAAGAGGAATTTATCACCCAAAAATGCCCATAATATGTGTGGGCATAAATATCCATCGCATTTCCAACATTAATCACTTGCCAGAGTATTGTTAGCAAAACCATTGTGGTTGGATATAGTCATAGGCAACACTTAATTCACGCTTCACACTGTCCACCATGCCAGTCCAAAGAAATGATGTCCTTAGGTAATTCAAGCCAGAGATGTACCCCTTGGGCAGAATGCAAATGCCCCACTCCACATCCCACAGGTAAGACAATATATAAGATCTTGGGGGACTCTCAATTATTGACATGGTAGAGAGTTACTCCACAAGGTTTGAACCTTGGTTGTTGGCATTATAGGCAAGAATCCCCACCATTTCACCAAAGAGTTGACCATGTATATATTAATAGTTATGTATTAGTACTTACCTATTAATATATTATAATAATACATTATAATATTAACTCTAATATCTAATATATTATTATAACTATATTATAATATTATCTTATATCTAATATTATATAATAATATAATTATATTACAAAATTAATTAAAAAATAAACACCTTGAGAAGGATATTTTTCGGCTTCTTCAATGTAGATTATTCTTAATATATATGCTAGTTATTCTATCAATAATTAGGTCAAGAGGCTTTCCTACAATAACATTCATTTGCGTACACAAAAATTCTAGAGTAAATCTCAGGATAATAATAAATCTTTACTGTACAAATTGTACATGCAAAAAATTAGGGGTTTGAGAGAGGCACCTTTATCAAAATAAATCCTCATTGTGATTTAAAAAAAAGGATAAAATAAAGATGAAGACATAAAATGTTTAAATGAACGCGAGTATATAAAGCGATATTAATAATCCACATAAATCTTGAACAAAATCTCATGGCGTAATTAATAATCCATAAAATGTGTGAATGTGTTGTGCGAATAAAGAGTTAATGTGAAAGACTTAACATGTTGTGTGAATAAAGAGTTAACGTGCTCAACAATTAATATTTGTCCTTGATCAATGGTTTATTTCTTGTCATTTTATAATGGTGACTTTTTCTAATCCTCATAAATTGCAACTGGATCAGATGTCTAAGCATTTAGATGTATTAGACACATGTTTTTTAAGTGTAGACAAGTTATTTATTATATATATACATATATTATGAATATAAATATAAACCATTTAATATTAATTTATTAGAGTTATTAACTATGTTGTTAATAATATATTCTTATTAATATATTAGTATTATATTATTATTATAAAATATATTAACATTAATACAATATTTAATGTGATGACATTTATATAATACTAATAATAAAATAAAAATAATATAATATAATGTAATAAAAATGTAATAATATCTTAATAATAAATGAACAATAATATATTAATAATATAATTTAACAACATTAGTATTGTTGTCAAACAGATTGCACCTGAACGCTTGAATGATTAAATTCAACAATCTGTTGAAACATGGGAACTATCTTCAGGCTGTGGGTATTCCTATGGCAAAGATAGACCTCCGGATTCTAGGTTGGTTCCTATATGATAATCAATTAGGTACTTGAATGATTTGTTTTGAGAAAAGGGTAAGAAGGATTGAACTGAATGCATGAACTAATATTAAAACCTCGGTGATGCACCTAAATGATGGTAAACTTGCAGAATGATTCATAACTTATACCTTTAGGGAAAATTGTTAACACAGGGCAATTTGAGCTCTCTGAACACATTATTAATTTATTAAAAGGCTGTATTTATTTCCTTTCTTCTAAGGAAAACTAAGTTTTCACAAATAGGAAAAGGAAAAAGTTTTGAGCACAATTAATGACCTATTACAAACAACAATTGTGTATAAGTACATACAAAAATGAGACAGAAGTTTGAAGGTTTTGGTAATGAAACACATTAGACTTGCATGATCAGATCATTCAAGCATACAAAACATCTGAAATTGCAAAGGCGAACTCTATCTCAATGAACAATACAAAGGAAAACTTTGAAAAATGACAAAAATAAAGTAACCTGTAAAGCTATAAAATTGTATTAATGTAAAAAGTTGAGTTACAAATCTTTCTCTCTACAAAAAGGTATGCCAGAGAAGATGAAAAATAAGAACTAGTGAAAAAATGACTAAGTCATTACACTCTATACAATAAGCCTCTCAAAGGCATGAAGATGAAACTGAAAGTGAAACTTAGTGTAAAAATTGATATCTCCAAAGTAATCCACAAGCAAAAGCAAAAATCCCTGAAAAGAAGGCTCCAACTCATGCAAAAATAAGTGTATGATGATCCAAACTCAAGGTCAACTCATAACTAAATTGTAGAGCACTCAAACTACACTGAAAATCCCTAAAAAAAGTGGGTCCAAGCATGTAGAAACCACCTCGTTTATGTCAATCCACCCATGAGAATTGGAACTCCTCTAAAACTGACATGAAACTGAAAGAAAACCTCCATAATTTGCTCCACTTGCATGATAAGATCCTCAGTTGACTTTCACTTATACTCTTGCATGAATCTTTTTTGAAAAGGCAATCTTTTAATTAAATATTAAAGATAATCATTTAATGATTATTTTAATATTTAATAACTATTAACTTCACCTTTATTACATATTTAAATATTAAAGTAATAATTACATTACCTTTAATATTTAATTGATTTGCTATTCTTCAACTCCATGCAATAGGTATAAGTGAAGATGAACTAAATGTTGAAAATCAAAGACATTAAAAATCTCAGGGCCCCTCATACATTATTAGGTCAAGAGTTGATAAGTCAAGACCATGACACTAAATAAGTGAAATAATTTTATAAAAAAACCAAGTCGAAAATGCAATTGACTCAAATTAGGGCTTTTGGGCAAAATCCATTGAATCCTAAGTTACTCTCCATTTTTCACTCTGTATTCTTGAAACAACCTGTTGCCGCCATGCTATTGGGATTTGGAGCTTGACCTGCACCTTCTGTGGATGTTTCTGAGTGATTTCCTGAGGGAGATTCCTTGCTAGGAACGAATGGTAAGCGATATCTGCCATAGTTTAGATATTGCTTTCCATCTTTGAAAGATTTTATTCATTTTGAAAGGCACTCCAGAGCTTCCAAGCCACGGCCATACCACTTTCTTTGATGTGTTTTCCTCTTTTGTGTTCTCTGATAATGCCTTTGAGGTCACCATGATGATTTTGAGCCTTCACATTGCAGTTTGAGTGTATTCTATCACAACAACAATAGGTAAGATTTCATCACGTAGACTTGCGTACTATCTCCTTATGAGTGGCGAGCTCTTACCATGCATTTGATCATTATTGTTCTTTCATAGCACTGTATTTATTTGAAATCTATGACTGTATCTTTCCTTTTATGAGAAATTAGGTTTGTTTTCTTGAAAGATCCAAAGCTCCAGACCGTGGCTTCTATTTTGGATTTTTCCCCTGTATGGCACCAACCCAAAACAGTAGAATACAAATATTTTTAGTTTAGCAGAAAGAAATTTTTGAATGCTCTTCATTAACTTATTTGTGTGTACTTCTTTACTGTCTCTGGTCGTGGCTTTAACAATTTCCATTTGGGTATTTGTGATTCATGAGCAAACTTGAAGGTTTCATCTGAAACTTGCATGCTTTTACATTTTCCTAGAAACTCTATTATTTGGCCTTTGTGATTTTCTTACCACTCTCGCATTCATAACAAAGAATTCCATACATTTATAAGCCTGATTTGAGCAGGTCATGGCTTTACCATATCACTCATGAGTTGTTCTCCAAACTTGAAAAAGTTGCTTTATTGTCTTCACCATTTTTTGGGTGACTATTTTTGAGGAAAAACAAATAATTTTTTACCCATTCTTGACTGAAGGGAGCGGCCTCATTTGCATTTTGGGTATATGTAAAATGATTTCTCCATTCTCTGTAACCCTCATATACCACTGTCAATTTCTCTTGCATTGTTGAAGCTAATGCTCACTATTATCAATGATATAGTACCTCTGTTTATGAAGATATAGGGTATGACTGCTTTACTCTCATTGAATCTTTGTTCTTAGCTGCAAACTGTACCTTTTACTAACTCTGTAAAGGCTCCTTTTTCTATTTACCATATAGAAAGTTTGTTCTCATTTCTAAAAAAATAAAAATGAATGTTAAATTATCATTCTCTTTCCATTGATAGTATGCTTGTGCTTTATTATCCATAAACTATTATGTCATCTCTTTGATGGGAATAAGCCTCCTGTAGCATATTTCCCTTCTGTTCTTTCAACTCTGCTAATTGAAACAAATAAGGAATGACAAATAGTAATGACAACCATATTCTGGTATTTTCAATGTTTCTCTTGATGCTTTAATAGTGGCTATAATATTGAAGTCCCTGGCAACTTAGTGAATGTTGAAGCACCTTTGCATTATTAATGTTATTATATTTGCTGATTACTATCAAAGGATTTTTCCTGATCAAAGGCTTTCTCCGTTGGTATAGGATGTTAATTATTTGGTCTTTTCTTAGCATGAGTGCACTCTTTATCACTACCATTATTTTGGATGGTCACCATCTTCCATATTCAGACTTGTATTTTGTAGCAAGACAATTTACAAAGAATAAATGCTCCTCCTGTGTTATGTTTATTATAGTTTGATAATACATGGTTGCCCTAATAATAATCTCATCGCTATGATGTAGTGATTGCTTATTAAGGCATGGTGGCTATTTTCAACATCTTATCAGCTACAATGAAATGGCATTATACATATTATACACTGTCATCCTCCTGCTGACAATGGGCATTATTATGCATTTAATGGCATAGCTTGTACAAATCTATGATTGTTTTCCTTGATTATGAGTTTGATGATCAAACCATCATGCATTCGTTGAGGCATGATTTAAGAGAATATCATAATGCTACCATTATTTACCCATGAACACGATAATCATGATTGCTCTGCTTTTACATGTTGCTCTTTCATTGTTTATGAGCTGGGCTCAACCCTTGTGGGAGCCACATTTTTCACCACTCATAACAATATCTGTTGGTTGGAATGATGATTATACCTGTACCTGCACACTTAAACAAACATGTTAGCAAAATAATTGAAGCTGAAAGCTTCCATTGAACTCTGTGCCTCCTGATCATGTTATTTTCATTTTGTTCAAATCATCTGATGAATTCCTAATTGAATGTGTACCACATCTCTGTTGGTAATGTAGGCATAAGGAAGGACTTGATTCTTCATTGCTCTAACACCACTTTTCAACAATCTTGCAAGAAACCTATGGAGCTTGGAGCTGAACAATCTGGAGACATCAGAGAGATGACAAATAAAGACTTCAAATGTGACAACGATTCGTCATTCCAGGCAATG
Organism: Sequoia sempervirens; assembly: GCA_007258455.2. NCBI lineage: Eukaryota > Viridiplantae > Streptophyta > Pinopsida > Cupressales > Cupressaceae > Sequoia > Sequoia sempervirens. The sequence continues at coordinate 44,758,824 of VDFB02000363.1, forward strand.
AAAAATCACTTTCTCTCTTATACCTATATTCTCTTCAGTTGTGTTGTGCACATTTCCTTTTTGTATTCATTATTTGATTTATAAAAATCAAATTGGCTACTCCCACGGCTTGTGTGGGACTTCAATTTTTCCAATATGAATAAAATAGCATTCTTTTATGCAAACTTATGAGTTCCTTTGTTACAAACATTTGCATAATAACACTTGAAATTCACAAATAATCGAATTCTGGAACGTAATGAACACTTAAGTAGAAATTTTTTGTACCTTATTGTGATGAATGTAATTCAGCTCCACCTGTTTCAAGTTGTAGCTAAAAATAGCTAACAAGTATAATAATAATAAGAATAATAATATATTAATAATATTATATAATATAATATTTGTGTTATTTATATTATTTTGATTATTTATAATATTTATATTATATTATAATAAAAAATAAACACTTTTACAATGATATATTTTGACTTAATTTATATAGATTATTTTATAATATAGATAAGCTAGTACTTCAAATCAACTACCATATTACACCTCACCAACAAAAATTAGACACATTGGATCACATGTTAGTTACTACCATGGAACTATAGCGGAGGGGGCAATTTTTAACTAGTGATTAAACTATCCCCATGCAATGACTCATCAAACTAACTTATAGGTTAACAGTCCTCTCCATTTAAATGGCTGAGTCAACTTGTTACAAGGGACAACAAGACTCTTTTACTGAGTCAAATGAACAACAAGCTCAAAAACATGTTTCCTTAATTGAATTCCTTCTCATGCTTCTACCAAGTCTACTCTTGACTGATTCTCATGGCTAAAATATTGCTTCATCAAGCTTATGCACAACTCAGAAACTTCATATACATTACATTCTCTAAGTTGGTGCCACATTTCATATATGGGCACCTTATGAGAAAGTGTAGCTTTGACTTCTTCCTCGGTGCTCAAAACCTGTATTTACTTTTCTAGACTCGTGAAATTAGCATTATGCACTTAGTTCATATTCATTTGATCATTCATAAATAAAATTCACATTAATCCACTCATTAGGTAAATTAGGTTCATTTAATCTCTAAGGATTATCCACTTAAATTGAATAAATTAACTTTATTTAATTTAGGCCTATCATTCCCTCTTTGATTAAATAAATCAGGACTTTATTTAATTAAATCTCAAAAAGTCATATTTCTCCCTCTTGATTTAAATAAATCAAAGAATCTAAGTCAAATGGGTCAAAGCATCCTAATCATCATTAAGTTAATCTAACCATGATTAATCTAATCTAATGCATGTCACATCCTCTAGCTTTTCCCACTTGCACCAATAAATCAATTTATTAATTTATTAAAATCAACATTTTCCATCAACATGGCATCTTTGAGGAATATTCCCTCAAATTTGAATTCAAAAACAAGTGGACATGTACATCCAACAGAGCAATTAATAAGCTCTTACATGTCCCTTTGCAAAGGTCAAACTAAGTATTAACTCTCAATTTCAAATTTGAATCTCCCCCTCCTTGGCACATTGACCAAAATGTGCTCATCCTCAAGCCTATCACATGATGACAAGTGGCTTCATATCATTGGTCAAATCTTTGTCCCACATTCATCCATTTGGCTATTTCTCTCATCAAAGCATTTTATAAATAGAGGCTTCATCCTTCAACAAATCGTCCACAACTCCACATCTTGATCCACAAATCCTATGCAAAGTCACTCTCTTCATTTGAGAACTAATTTTTCCCATCTTACTCCATCATCATCATTGACATTATATCATTTAGCTTATCTTCTAGTAAGGGTTGGGAAAGGGCTGTTTTCCACAATAGCACCAATCCACTATGGGATAGGGTTTGGTCATGATTTTATGTGCTTGCATTTAATTATCTTTGTTCTATTTAGCTTGCATATTTTAGTATGATCAATTATTTCATAGGGATGCTTTATCTTATATGCTTGATTCAACTAATAACTCATGTTTGTTTGTTTTTGAGCCAAAATGTAGATTTAGCATCCACATTATGGCGCTAGAAGGAGGGCATCAAAACTGTGGTTAGGGGCACACTTTGAAGGAGGCAAGATCCAGCACGAGAGTCTCTAAATGGGAACTTATTTCATTCTAGATTAGACGCTGCCATCTATTTAATAAAAGCATTGCTTTTGTGTGTGTTTTATCTTGTGTGCTTTCGTCTGAAACATTATAATAGATTCTTATTTGTTTCTCCACATAGAGGTACGTGGAACTGAAATGGATTTTGTGTTCATTTGGTAGTTTAAATATTTTAATGACTCTAATTTCTTATGGACTAGTTGACGAAAGCTCTCAAGCCTTGCTTATGCTCCCACATTTGCATTCATGTTATTAGAGTCTTCCCATCGGTAATGCTTGATAAAATTTTCCCTTCCACTATACATTGATAGATTGCTCGTGCCCTGCTCCAACACTCCCATTTTGGAATACACAGGGAGGAGATTGGAAAAATCTACATAATTCGACTTTACATCTGTAGATTTCTTTTGTTTGAAAATCTCTAAAGCCTTTAAACAAAAGTGTTTTGTGCTTATCCTGCAATCGTTGCAGCTCATGAGACCATATATTCTTCGAGGCATTTTGTCAAACAGTTCACGAGCCTTATCTATACGCCCACATTTTGCATACATGTTTACTAGGGTAGTTGTAACCGCAATATATAAAGAAAAATTCATGTCCTTTATGCTTGATAGATGTCCATACCCTGTTCTAAAGCTCCCATTCTGGTCCAAGTAGAATGGATGTTGAAATTGGTTGTACATCTGCCGATTCCCTTTGCCTGAAAGTTTCTAAGCCTTTTTAACAAATCCATTTTGTGCATATTCTGTAATCATTGCATTCTCTGAGACCACATTTATTTTGAGGAATTTTGTGAAAAAGTTCACACACCTTGTGTAAGCTTCTGTATTTTGCGTACATATCTCCCACGGCAACTGCAGCTACAACATCTGACAAAATTCTTCTATCCTTCATGCTTTCGGTAGATTTCATTTCTCTTTTCCAAAACTCCCATTTGCGTACTAGCAGGGAGGATGCTGGAAAGGTGGGGGAATACGGCTTTACACCATGGTAATAGAATTTTCTTCAAATTTCTAATGCATTTTCAATAAATCTCTGTTTTGTGTAGGTCCTGCACTCATAGTATTCCTGTGAGGTATCGCAGGCAAAGAAAATTTAAACCAACATGGTCATAATGCAATGAATAGCAGCAACATCTCAACAACCTAATTGCATGCACAACACCATGACTCAGCGTCACATTTAGCCTATGTTCAAAGAACTTCACAAAGCAGTAAAAAATTGAATTTTCATTTCACTAAAGCTACAGGTAGTGTAAGATTATGACCTGGAGGAGAGCATATCTTAAGTCCAAGGTAAAATAATATCTGTCCCTCAGCTTCAAAATTCGCGCTAGCAGAAGTATTATACCATTTATTGATTGCTTATAAATTGGTTAATTTTAGACTGAAGCGTTCTTAGGTCTGTCAATCCTTTAATATGAAGTAGTTGGATAATTGGTGTATATATATATATATGTCAGTAAAGCTTGAAATTTGTTTTTTTTCATGTCTATTTGGAGAATTGATGTGCCACCTACGAACTTTATGTGTGGCATTATGACTTCAGAATATAAAATATACAAGCACACTTTATTATGCACTGAAATTAAACATTGGATATCGATTGGAGGTGAGTTTTTTTATTTTTGGTTAGAATCATTTAAGGCATTTGGAAAATTGAATCTGCCTATTTGATTTTCTATGAAACAATTAATGCATTCAATATAAACGTATCTTCTTGCTAAGTTATCAAAATCTTTTGTGCGATTTGATCTTGCTGACTAATATTGCATTTAAGTTTTGAGTGCAGCTTGAACTGACCAAATAGATCCAACCATTTATTGTACTTTTTGCTATATTTATTCTTGGTTGATTCGATTACTTTAAAACCCATCTTTATGACTGCATTATTTGCATATAGATTTAAATCACTGTTTTGCATATCTTTTAATATTTTTTAGCTTTTGTTGTGCTTCAAACACATTTAATGAATCATCAACAAAACTTTATTGTGGACCAAAGTACAGTTAGGAGATCATTAATGTGTGATTTAAATCTTTGAAGTTATCATTAACTTTTTATATCATACTTCTTATTGGTGATAATTTTGTACTATTTGTAGGTTGATGTTGAAATCAAGCGTTGGAATCAAGCAAGCAAATTAGAGTTAGAAAATTAGACATTAAAACTTGAAATTCACAAAGCATTTTTAAATGCTTAGGGCTTTCATTGTTGTTTTTGTTTTCTATTTTAGGACAACTCACTTCAATTTTCGGTTTAAAATTAACCATTGATTTGGTCTTTTCAAGTTGGTTAAAATTGAACCTTACAAACTTACTAGCTTTTTAATTTTGGACTAAAATTCAACAAGCAATTTCACATTTGATTTTTTGGTGCTTAAAACAAATTCATCATTGCTTTGAGGCTTAAAATGAACATGTGTTTTTCGTGTTTTGTAATCTCTTATTCAAAGTAATCTCATCTAAAAGGCGTATCCACTTCTCTCGAGCTTCACGACAATCTTGAGAATCAAAAGTCTTTTTTATGACATTAAGTTGCATAAAATATTGCCTCCACACTTCGATTTGGGCTTAAAATTGAACAAAACACTTTGCGAGTGTGAGTAAACTTATTGCACGTGTTCTCCCTTTGTTTCTAAACAAGGGTCAATCGAACTATGAATAAAATTATTCGCTTTTGTCTATCTTAAAGGGCCTACCTTGGGGAAAAAGTACTCACCTAAGGGAATGACTCAACCGGTAACACTCTAAGGCCAAGAGTATTTCCAACTGGGATATAAATGTGGGTATTGGAGTAAACGCCAATATCACACGGTTGGCTCCAACGAGATGGATCCGAAAGGGGACTCTCATCGTATGGGTCAATCTCCACGAATGGAAAGTCCAAAATAAAACCCTTGTTTGTAGTGGCCTATTAAATCATTCACCAAGTTTATCAAAATGGTGCATTGGAACTTAGATTCCAAGAAGCTACTTGCCATGTCCGATCTTGGTTAAAGTATAGAGGTTAAGACTTCATTCTTAACATACCTTTATACTCTTTCCTTGGTTGCATGTAAAATCATCTCTTCTATGAAGGGCATGAGGCAAGCCACCAAGAAAAATGTACCAATTGAGCTAGGGTGTTACTGCTTTGTGAGTCAGTTTGAAAACACAGTTGCTTTGATCAAAATATTGGAAACCAACATTCAACATGAGCATCAAATCTCAAACCCTTTAAGAGAGGAAAATATCCTTGAAAAAATTCACATGTTATTGCTTTCCCTTGGGATTCGTATCTTTAGAGGCTTCTAAGCATTTGGATTTTATCTCAATTTGCTCCTACTAAGGTCAATATTAGGAAACCTTTCCTTGATTTCCTCGATTTCTGCATAATGCATTTTGTGGGATGAAAGAAAATTAGGACATTGGACATTTAGTTGAAAACCTAATCAAGAAGTTTTTGTGATAAAAAGAACTCATTAAGCAAAGATTGAATCAATTGGACCCCACACATCTGCTTGGCATCTTTTGTTCATATGGTTTTTGAACAAACATTGGTCTTTTGATTTGAATTGCTCTTAGAGAAAATGTATGTTCTTCACTATCTTGGCCTAGTAAACAAGTCCTTCCTAGATTCATTTAGGATAAAATCAAACACTTCATCCAAATTCCAAACATTTATCAAAATCCATCCCACAAAAAACTTTAGAGTTTTGGAAACATCATTCTAGACTTAGGTACATCCTTAAATCATCAAAATCAAAATCACCTTGTTTAGTTAGGTGTATGGGAATGCATCCTTTCTCATACATTTAATTAAATTAGAAATCATCTGAACAAGTTCATCCTAAGATAACATCTAACATCTTAGGGTTTATAAGTTCATTATCCAAATCAAATCCTAAGTCTAGCATTGATCTAGGGTTCTTAAAAAGTTTGACACTCATATCATTTCCCCTTTTCATCTTTCATCTCGTCATTGGTCCTAAGAACCTTAGAGGTGACTTTTGCAACAAGGTTAAAACACAAGAAGAACATGGAATACAAACTTGATCCATACATCATGAGTAATCCAAGTCAACCAAACTTTCAAAGCCTTACAATGTCGATTGATTATCAACACTCACACTTATACAATCCATACATGGGATCATTACCTTCTACAAATGTCAATGGCGCAACGAGTGTGAGTATGCCCAAATCAAAGATTGGAACACCTTTCCCAATGGTAGATCTAAATCCAAATCTACAAGTCTGTCAACTAAACAATCAATGCATGAGCCTTCAAATGAACAATGCCATCCCACCAAATTTCTACATGCCAAAAGAGAATGTACCAAGTACAAGTTTTCCAAACATGAATCTGGCAAACTTTGGGATAAATATGTTTGCAAATCATACAAATGTTGTTCAGATTCCAAACAAGATGTTAATGACTCCAAGACAAGGTAACACCATGCAAAATCAAAGTTACCTAAATCAAGGAAATGTGATTCCCAACATTAACAATGTTCAATTTCAACCTATCATGCCAAATATGAACATCATCCCAAATCAGAACATTATCCAAAATCAAACACAAGTACACACTCCAAATCTGCTTAAACAAAAGCCAAATCAACTATATCAAGGGAGTCAAGATTGAAATCAAGATCAAATCTGGTGAGATCAAATTGTTGCACTTACCAAAATAGTTGAGTCATTGCACCAAGAGACATCTCCACCACTATTACCCATATCAACATCATTCCTTGGTTTAGGGCTTCCCCCTTTACCTAGCACCAATCACTCCATCCAAATCAATACACCTAACACCAATCAAGCCATCACATCTAATCTTTTGAATATTCCATCGACATCACACCAACAGATGGTATCTAATCAAATGAAAACATCAATCCTGACAAATCAAAATATGGTCTCCCAAGGACCTATCACCTTAGTCATTCTGACCACTCCTATCACTTCGATCATTCCAATCACCACTATCACGCCCATCACATCTCAACCCCTCACTACCATGATCGCTCCAAGCATATCTCAACCACTTGTCACTACATCCAACATGATTCTGATTCCACCACCACTACCACTAAAACCAAACACAACAAGACAATATAACATTGCACTAAAAGCTCACCAAGCCCACCAAAAGGCTATCCAACAATATCTAGCCACACAACAAGCAACACAAGCTAAACAAGTACAACAAGCCTCTCAAGCTACCCAACAAACACAAGCACAAACACGAAAAATGATAACTATTGGGGATAACAATGAACATTCAACTGCTGGTGATAGCATTGACAATCTCCCCACCACAATGGCTAAAAGCAATGATCAAGATCTAAACATCAAATAACACATTGAAGGTGTTTCTATTTCATCCGAAGATCAAATCAACATAGGTCAAGAGTCACTTTTCAATCATGATCAAAATCCACCAACAATACTCGACAATGATCCAATTCAAGAAATGTCAACATCACTTGACCCTATGGTTGAAGACATTCACAATCTCTTTGCCACAAATGTTGAAAACAATGTTCAAGATCTCTCAATTAAGGAGCGCACTGAAGATGTTTCTACCCCATCCGATGATCAACTCACCATACATCAAGAGCCACTTTTTAGTGATCTATTTCAAGGAGTATTAGGATTATTTGATCTTATTGACATAATGCATGATCCATTCACCTATGATCATGTTGAAAATGTCTCTACATCGCCTTATGAGTTTGAGGACATATCTCAAGAATTTATTCCAAAGCATGATCAAAATATTTCACCAGGTATAACAATGGTCCCTTCCAAGACATGTTGACCCCCTTTGACCTCATGGTTATAGATACTGAAGGAACTCTAAACTCGACACTTGATCGAAGTCCACTCAAAGATCAAGAGGATATTGAGCGCTTCCGATTCCTAATGACGACATCCAAGAACCCTTTATAAGCAATCCATCCTTTGAAATTGATCCATGTCAAGAACTTGATCCAAAGCATGTCGAAAGCAACTCCGAAATTATTCAGGATCAACAATTCATATCTACAAGATACTACAATGATCTAATGGACACTCTCCTATCTATGCAAGATGATCATATCCACATAGCACATACTCCTCCATCTACCCATGGGATGCTTTCTATGGATGGACACATAGATGATTTTCATTCAGAACAGGATCCTTTTATTCCTGACATTGTTACACAAAAAGAGCAGGCTATTGATTTCGTACAGTCAAATAGAGTTGTCAACATTAGGATCAAATATATCCAAAATCCAGATTGAAGACATCCAACATTATCCACTCAAGGAATCAGATCAGACAGAACAAGATATTTCAAAATCAACAAACCATCCAATCAAAATAACATCATTTGTAGTGGTCATTTATCAAAAAATGCATTCTAAACAAGAGCTCTTGGAATAGGCAGAATCAAAGCATAAAGGTACTACTTCCATCATATTGGGGGCAACTTCATCTCAAGCAAACGTCAACATAGGGAGCACGAAGAGTCCTTATGATGAAACTAGTGTCAATACTACAACCAGCCACATCACAAATCTTCATCCACCCATCACCCCATCCACGAATTGGGACCAACGTCAAATGAAATAATTGAATCAAAGTACAGAGAATGTTATCAAAGAAAAAGAATCAAAAAAGCATAATGGAGAAATCAAATATAGATGGATACCAAAGAATATAAAGAAAGATTATCCTTATCAAACTCCATCAGTCAAACAAACTATGGGGAAAAATAAAAAAGGGAAAAGTATCCATCAAAGATGTCTGCAAAAGAAAAAACAGGCTTTTCAAGTGACGTACAAAGTGTATCAAGCAGTTGGTCCTAATTCCATGCACACTTTCGTATCCACCCATCATTGCTCATCTTCCCAAGTTTGGATAGTCAAAAGTTCCAAACTATCAACCAATCCATCTCCTATCCCTAAACACACTCCATCCATGCCTCCATGCATGATATCCAATTCTCACATTGACCGAGTATTGGCAGCAACCCTTCATCATAAGGATTCAAAAGGCACTCTATCACAATGTGTGGATAGAGGCAGAGTTAACCCCGGTATCAGCGAAGCAAATCAGAAATCTCAAAAGTTGCATTCAAGTGCACGTATCTTAGCAAAGCAACTTCTTCAAGCAGGCTATCAATGGCACATCATGATAGGGGCATCTACATCAACAACACCTTGTGATTCAACATGAGTTTAAAATCTTTCAGAAAAACCAAAAAAATAAAAAAATTAGAAAATCCAAAAAAATTAGAAAAAGGATAAAAAAATAGTAAAGAGAAAAAAATCGTCCTCTAGTGAAAACCACTACGGTGGCACTTTGGGCAAGACCATGATGAAAACCTGGCAAATAGGTGTCATGTGTAGAATCGAGCATCTACGTGTGCCAGTTCAGGAGGGAGCATCTTATCACATCCATAATAAATCCAACATTCCATCCATATTATCCATATGTAATAAATCCATTCATCCATAAACCATTGATCCAATCCATTTTCATCCGTCTGCATCCATCATCCAAGTTATCTTGATCTTGATGAAAGTTTTGGGCACACTTTACACTTGCTTATGGTAAAAATCTTGACATGGGTCATTTTCATTGGTCCTATCCTATCCAACATTATTTGAGCCATGAAGCATTATCTAATGAGCTTTCTTGATCCAAATACCTTATCTTATTGCAAGATAATTCATATTCACCCTTCCATACACTTATCTGAGCATCCACCCATGACATTCTGTACATTGCTAGACACTGGGGGCAGATATTTACATCTTGCTTTGAGAATAAATCTTGATCTATATCCTTCGCCTTATGTAGCGATCCAAACATTGGTAAACATGAAACCAAATTGGTCAAACCACTTGTGAGCAAAAATCCAAATCACTAGCCCATGGCATATTTTGACGAACAAACATCCCTTATCAAGCTTCATCTTTCATCGAACATCAATCCAAATAATCACTATCAGTCGCATCTAGTTTGCATGTTAATGTCACATCAATCATTCAAACATCTTTTATTTCAAACTAAGCTTCATCAATCATGATCAATCAAATCCAATAAAAAAACCCATCATCTTGGGATATCTATCATAATCCTTGTGTTGCTTAACACTATCCTGGCAATGTTGTTTATCCTCGACAATGTTATCATCATCAATCCTGATCAATCAATCCTTGCATTGTTGTGCATCCTCAACAATGTTATCGCCATCAATCCTGATCAATCAAATCCTTGCATTGTTGTGTATCCTCAACAATGTTATCATCATCATCAATCCATTGATACTGATCAATCAACCTTAGCTTGGTTTTCAACAAAATCCCAAAATAGAAGCAATATCATCACATATCATATCCAAATTGTCAAAATCATGTGAAAATCTAAAAACATCATAAAATCCTAAAAATCTAAGCATCCAAAACATATCAAAATCCAATAACACTCAAAAAATGAAAAACATCAAAAAACATTGGAATCGAACTACGTTCTCTGAGCTTAAACATAGGCAAGGCTAATCTTTGATTAGCCCCCAGAGACATCAAAATCCAAAAACATTAAAAAAAAACACAAAATCCAAAAACATTAGAAAAACACAAAATCCTCAAAACATTCAAAAACCTCAAATCAAAAAAATTGAAAATATCAAAAATCCAAACATCCATAAAATCTCAAAAACCCCAAAACATTGAAAAATCAAAATCAAAACATTTGTAAAATCTTGAAAATACCGTCAACCTCAAAACATTTCAAAAAATGTCAAAAACATCCAAATATTTGAAAAAGTCCATTCGTCTCTTTCACTTTTACGCAATAATCAATCATCACAATAAACGATCGTCACCTTCATCCTTTGGCAAAACAAACAAAAACAAACACAACAATTGTGAGCAAACTTCAATCATAAAATCAAAAGCAAACAACAAATCTTCAAAACAAAATCAAACTCTTGATCATTTTCAAACATGTCAATCAACTTTGTATCAATAGCCTATCAATCAACTTATCAAACCATCATCATCCCTATACAATGCATGTCCTGAATGTCGTTGACAATGGACATCATTTGGATATCCGCGGATTCTTATCCTATCAAAACATATCTTTGGGTACGAAGGTATGAAGAACTAACTGGCTTGTTTGTCTTGATCTTTTCTTGCAGTTTATCTTATTGCGCTCATTCAGGACCTCGATGATATTCAAAGCGAAGGATTTAGAGAATGGAATGGGACAATGATCATTATCTTTTGTCTTTTGTGCTTGTTGGATATTTCTTGTAAATAACATGAATACTTGCTTTATTAGAGTACGTCCTAGCAAAGGTTTTATTATGTCAAGTGTGAACAAGAATACTCCTATTTGTTTTCAAGTCAAAGTCCATCGCTTTCGTGCAACACCATCTGGTTCTTTATACCTTGATGCATCGTATCTACATATGTAATCAAACATGGTGAAAGTAGCCCTTTTAAATTCCAATCCTTATAAGCAAATCATCATCACTATCATGTCATCTCTAATAAAGTCTCACGATCATGGAATTGTGGGATCCTCTCGCCATCTCATTTCTTCTTAAATTGCTAACAACATCACAAAACCATCCATCATACATCCATCACGCATCCACAATAGTCAGCATACACATATCATTCATATCATACATAATAGGAAACATCGATCATTTCACATTGCATTTGCATCATCATCATAATATAGATCTGTTAGTCTAAGCATCTCATAAATCACATATTTGCATAAAACATCCATTGCATAATCACAGCATATCAAATCATCCATCTCATCAATCATCACATCAATCATCATTAAAGTTGTTTAAGATAATATAGATTTGTTATTCTAAGCATCTTAAAACCATCTCATTTGCATCATCATCAATAACCATCCATTTTGAACCTCTTTATTGTGAGATCGACCCTCAAATTGAATCTTTTCGCTCGATCTCTCTAGGGGGCAATGTACCAGTGTACTTTCCACTGGGGCATCAAAATCAATTTTTTTAATTTTGATCATGACAAGTTTATTCTTTGAACCAACGCAACAAGTACATTGCTTCAAAGAGGGAAAAATGTAGACATGCAAAATTAGCATCATGCATTAGTTCATATCCATCTCCATTCATCCAAGTTCACATTATCCACTCATTAGGTAAATTAGGTTCATTTAATCTCTAAGGATTATCCACTTAAATTGAATAAATTAACTTTATTTAATTTAGGCCTATCATTCCCTCTTTGATTAAATAAATCAGGACTTTATTTAATTAAATCTCAAAAAGTCATATTTCTCCCTCTTGATTTAAATAAATCAAAGAATCTAAGTCAAATGGGTCAAAGCATCCTAATCATCATTAAGTTAATCTAACCATGATTAATCTAATCTAATGCATGTCACATCCTCTAGCTTTTCCCAATTGCACCAATAAATCAATTTATTAATTTATTAAAATCAACATTTTCCATCAACATGGCATCTTTGAGGAATATTCCCTCAAATTTGAATTCAAAAACAAGTGGACATGTACATCCAACAAAGCAATTAATAAGCTCTTACATGTCCCTTTGCAAAGGTCAAACTAAGCATTAACTCTCAATTTCAAATTTGAATCTCCCCCTCTTTGGCACATTGACCAAAATGTGCTCATCCTCAAGCCTATCACATGATGACAAGTGGCTTCATATCATTGGTCAAATCTTTGCCCCACATTCATCCATTTGGCTATTTCTCTCATCAAAGCATTTTATAAATAGAGGCTTCATCCTTCAACAAATTGTCCACAACTCCACATCTTGATCCACAAATCCTATGCAAAGTCACTCTCTTCATTTGATAACTGGTTTTTCCCATCTTACTCCATCATCATCATTGGCATTATATCATTTAGCTTATCTTAGCAAGGGTTGGGAAAGGGCTATTTTCCACAATAGCACCAATCCACTATGGGATAGGGTTTGGTCATGATTTTATGTGCTTGCATTTAATTATCTTTGTTCTATTTAGCTTGCATATTTTAGTATGATCAATTATTTCATAGGGATGCTTTATCTTATGTGATTGATTCAACTAACAACTCATGTTTGTTTGTTTTTGAGCCAAAATGTAGATTTAGCATCCACATTTTTTGTTACAAAGTTCACACAACAGCCTTTCATTCCAATGTGCCTCTTAAATATGTTGACTTGTTCTAATATTGATATGTGTCGGTTAATAAGCAATGCTAAGGTTGTGCCTTGTTCATGTGCCCAAATTTCATTTAAGCGCTTGATAGCGTTATATGTTGCGCTTTATGAATATCGCAATTGTTTTCAACATATATATATACTCATTTCATAAAGTTTATCAAATACATTATGTATGTATGTATGTATGTATATATAGTGTATATATATGCATAAAGTAATATAGTGGCATATATAAATTAATATATATAAATATATATTAGTATATATGTCACTATATTACTTTATACATATATATACATATACATATTATCATTTCAATAACTTTATAAAAACACTCATACTCATAACCATCGATCACCATGTACATATACATATATACATTTATGTCACCTTAGTCCAATCGATAGTTCCATGCATATGGGTAATCCATCCATGAACATACGTAGGTACATCTACCTACGTATACTCATGTACGTATTCACTCACATGTATGAGTCTATCGTAGAAACGTACATATATATACATTTTATGCATATATATCATTGATATAACAATAAACACACAAGGAAGGTCTTTCACATGACACCAAGACTTAATCACATTCCTCAATCACAACATTCATATCTAAACCAAAGATTACTTAGCTTTTCCCAAAACTGACTTGACTTGACACCAACCAAGGTGTGAGTGTGTGAATGCTCAATTAGGTTCATTAAGGGTTATTAGAGCAAGTTCTTCTCGTGAGTGATACTTCTCCTCTCTTCTAGAGGTTCGAACCTATTCTTGCACGTAACTTAGCACATCGTAACAGTAGTTAACTAATCATAGCATAATCATATGCATCATACATTTCATAGTTATAATCATTATAAAATATCAAATTAAAGATTCATAAACTCATTCATAAAACACATTCATATAAAGATCCATAAACTCATTCATATATTCAAACAATTTAACCAAACAAGGTAATAGTAAATAGGTAATATCACTTGGTGTGTAACAAGAAGATTATATTTATATCCTACTTAAACTAAATCTTTAAATTTATTTTAGGAAATACCCTAATGATTAACAAGAACAACACACAAATGAAGATATTTTGACTATTGATAAAACATAATCTAAATGTATTGAAAGGACAAAGAAATTATAAAGTGAAGGAACTCATTTGCTAAAAAAGGTTGGTGAGTGATAACTTTAGGTTGCTTTGTGGAAATAATTTTTAGCATAAGGAGTCCAAGGTCCATCTACATGGATGTTAGTGTAGTCATATTGTAGTCCTTTGTGCATAAACACTAATGGTTTTCTCAACTATGTTAACTCATTAAGGTTCACACAAAAGCCCACTAGTCACTATCTAGTACTATGTATGGTACATCTACCCTAATGTCAAATAGTTTTGACCTTAATTTTCTCAACAAGTTATTAGTGCCACTAACCCCCTACCAAACATTATAAATACTAATTATTAAATAAAATGAAAATACCATATTTTTCCTTATTAATTATGATATGAGAAGCCCTTGTAATGAAGAAAAAAAATGCAAAAAAAAAAGTTTCTCTTCATTAGATCTTAAAAATAGGAAACTACAACTACAAAGCTATAATTTTGAAATTAAAAACCTCCTATCAAAAATTTCTCACAAGAAGTGTACTCATTCTTCAAACAAGAAACTAACTACAAAAGGAGAAAAAACCTCCAACGTCTTCATGGGTCTTCTAACCTATATTTTGACCCATAGACTCTATCACTTAGAAAATACATTGTTTGAATATTTGGGATGATCCTTCTTTAAATGATGTGTCAAAATAACTAAAGTAACTAATGTATCCACTTCTTCACCACATACACCAAATTGTATAACTCTTTGTCATACATCCATGGAAGAGTTTGAAATGTTAACAAATTTGTTTTCCTCTTAACAAAACAACCCCCATAGTTAAATGAGTTGTAATTGTTTCCACCTCAAATTGTTGTTGCAAAGTGGTTAAAGCTAACATACCGTACACCTAAATTTGTATTTTATTTCTTTAAAAGCCTTTCGTTGTCTCTACCCAATTTAAAACATTTTCCAACGCTTGTAATATCATTAAAAGGTATTGCTATGAAAGAGAAATCCTTTACAAGCTTCCTCGAGTATTATATTGCTCTCGCAAAGCTCCTAGATTTGGCCAATTCACTATGACCTCAATCTTTGTTAGGTCTATCCTTATTTCCCTATTAACAACTACATACCGTAGACAAACAAGTGATTATTTTGAAAACTTATATGTTAATAGCTATAATTCCTTTATGTATAGTTTTTTGGTAACATAGACCAAAACCGAGGCTTTTTTATTGGTCTTTGATAGATCTTCTTCATCTACTAACAAATATAAAAAAGTTAGAAAATGATACAATGGTGTTCTTATTCCAACCCTTATCTAACAAATCCAAACGAAAGGATGCAAAATTGTAAGAATCATTCAATTTTGATAATTTATTTTTTACATTTTTTTAAGCACTTAAGGTCACCACAATCTTATATTGATCAAAATAAAGTACAAAACTGTCCCATAAGAATTTTGCAACAACATAACTTTGTTTTACTTGAAAAGACTATGTTAAAAAAAACACAACTTTTTTATTGAAAGAAACTTTAAAATTTAAATATAAAATGTTATAACAGACATCTCTTATTGCCTTCAATAATATTCGCGTAGTACCCTTCAACTGTTTCGTAATTTGCAAACATTGCTAAAATCTTCCATTCCATTTCAAACACAAAACTGCATCATATTTCATGAGATGAGAGATATGCTAAGTGGCTCTTCCATTTATTCTACGCGTCACCCTGCTTCGGGCAAGCTATTTTTAATGGCCGACAGATGGAACCCCGTTTAACTGGGTGAACCTTGAAGCAACCAGTACTACATCCCTCATGTCCGTCGCTTCATAATTAACCCTATTAGGTAGTGTGCTGGGGTGGGTCACTTCCGAAAATAAAAGCATCATTCATATCGATAAAAACCGTACCAGCTCTAGCCTGCGCACTGTATTAATTTTACCTCGACTTTCGGGGTTTTTCTTGCAGGTTAAAGTAGCTCGTGTCTGTGTGTATTCCCTATTTGCCTATTTCCATTGCTTTTCAAGTGGCCTTCTTGAGAATGAAATGGCAATGGCGGTTATAACAGGAGGAGAGCAAGGAAACATCAGAAGGGTGAAGGTAATTTCTATTTTTATGCTTCATGTGCTATTTTAATTTAAACCCTTTCATTATTATTCAATGGCTGCTAACCCTATATTGCTTACACCAGTGGCGTTGGGTTATTTTTTGTAACCAAAAAGGGGCGAACCTTCAGCCAATTGGTTTACCAGTTTCAAGCTGCTTCACCGCGAGATGCCTATTGCAATGCAAACCCTTTCATATTAAGGCAATGGCTGTTAATCGTCCATTGCTTTTACCGCTGGTGTTGGAGAAATTTCGTAGTTGAAGAAAATGTCGCTTTCCAAGGTAATTTTTTGTAGGCCCACTATTGTAATTTTATTTTTGAAGTTAAATGTATATGGCAGACACGTTAAATTATTTTGTCTTACTATTGTTTTTTTTCCAATTTTGTGAATTTTTATGCTTAAAACAAAAACTAAATTTGTATATATTTTTTATTTTATTTTATTTTATAAATTTTAACAGAACCCATCATAGAAAGAGCTACAATTGCAACATTTTTCGGTGTTGTTAAGCTATGGAGATACTGTAAAGGGCAGAAACTCTGATAAAGCATGACTGGCACAGTGCAGGTAAGGATTTTTATGGATCCTTCCTTAGGCTATGGAGCTTGTCAGTGTTTAAACAAATTTATCTACTATTCCACTCATGTATCATTATATATATTCTCAATACATCTCATCACCGAAATGAGGATTGTATTCTATGTATGCATCTGATTTCAGAATTAGTTAAAGCACATTAATGCCTGAGTAAATAATTTTTCTTGTGGCCGGCCGGCATTCTAAAATTTAGTTAATATAAATTAAAATAACCTTGTAAATTTAGGCATCCCCACCCTTCCCCTTGGTTACTTCCTCGCTGCTTCATCAGTCGCAATTGACTTTTAATTCAACTATCCTTAAAGTATGTAACTTCTTATTCTTTTAGATTATGCAGAGAGGGTTGGTGACAGTTCCCCAACACTTACAAAGGGTTACTACTTTTTATGCGATGCTTTTCCAGTTGGGATACCGTTGGATTTACAATACTGTTACTTGTATTCCCACAACCTGGTATTTTCCACAGTGATATTGCTATCAGGATTCAACCGCATTCAACCGTGTAGTTTTTTGAGTCAAACTCATTGACCCATGTTTCATGAGTAGTGGTTCACAAGAACCCATCTCTTAAAATGAATGGTCCACTCAGCATTGATTGCAATTAGAGGATGTTGAATATTGCAAATTGATGTAATGCAGGGATGCTAGCTCTCTTCATCTGTGGGAAGAAGATCTCTCATTATCACATATGTAGCACCCCTGTTTTATTGAAGTAACAGACATGTGGTTTCAGAAAAGAATATAATAATATCAAAAAGTATATTGGTACCAAATTGGACCACTCAGTGCAAACCAACCATGTGAGAGGATGTATCCATTTGGAAAACCAAGCTGTTTGTCACTTATTCATCACATGTGAGAGGATGTATCCATTTGGCAAACCAAGCTGTTTGTCACTTATTCAACACAATCTCTTAAAACTTTAGTCATTTGTGTCACGCCAATCTCTTGCCCTGAAACATTTGGTTTTGAAGTACAAGAGCCAGTATAATGGCACAAAACTGTGAAGAAACATGTAATGTACAATTTATAAGCTTTGTAAAGAAGACTGTATTATGTTGAACATATGAAGATGATCTGATCTCTACTGTTCACTCTATATGAAAATAGGTCTGACAACCATTGCATTTACAGCTTCGGCAGTAGCTGCTATACATTCAATACTAAATAATTCTGTCAGGAAAATTGTCACAAAAATAACCTCAAGGGCAAAGGAAAACAAAATAAACAACAAATTTAAACCACCAAATGATCATTTCACATTTCAAAATGTCTCCATGTGGAGAAACAAACAAGGATCTAACACTTTGTATTACAATAATATTATATATGAAAACAGCCACAGATGGAACACTGTTTACCTGGGTGAACCCCATTAGTGTGCTGGGCAGGGTCACTGACGAAAATAAAAGGATCATTCATATCGATAAAAACCGTACCAGCTATTGCCTGTGCACTGAATTAATTTTACCTCAACTTTCGGGCAATGGCTATGCATACAAAATGGCATGGGGTATTCAATCATTTCTGACGGTTTCGTTTTGAGCTATTGGATGTCCCCATGCCGTTTTGTATGCTGTATAGCCATTACCCGACTTTCAGGTTTTTCCTGAAAGTTAAAGTAGCTTGTGTCTGTGTGTATTTCCTGTTTGCCTATTTCCATTGCTTTTTCAAGTGGGCTTCTTGAGAATGAAATGGCAATGGTGGTTACAACAGGAGGAGAGTAAGGAAATACCAGAAGGGTGAAGGTAATTTCTATTTTCATGCTTCATGCGTTATTTTATTTTAAACCCTTTCATTATTATTCAATGGCTGCTAACCCTTTATTACTTTTACCAGTGGCATTGGGTTATTTCTTCTAACCAAGAAGGGGAGAACCTTCAACCAATTAGTTCTACCAGTTTCAAGCTGCTTCACCGCAGATGCCTGTTGCAATGCAAACCCTTTCATATTAAGGCAATGGCTGTTAATTGTCCATTCCTTTTACCGCTGGTGTTGGAGAAATTTTGCAGTTGAAGTAAATATCACTTTCCAAGGTGTTTTCTTGTAGGTCTACTATTGTAATTTTATTTTTGAAGTAAAATGTATATCGCAGAGGCATTAAATTATTTTGTCTTACCATTGTTTTTTTTTTCAATTTTGTGAATTTTTCTCCTTAAAACGAAAACTAAATTTGTGTATAATTTTTATTTTATTTTATTTTTTAAACTTTAACAGAACCCATCATAGAAAGGGCCAAATTGGAACATTTTTTGGTGTTGTTAACGCTATGGTGATACTGTAAAGGGCAGAAACTCTGATAAAGCATGACTGGTGCATAAATTACAGGTAAGGATTTTTATGGATCCTTGCTTAGGCCATGATGCTTGTCAGTGTTTAAACAAATTCATCTACTATTCCACTCGTCATTCATGCTGTGCGTGTATCATTATATATATTCTCAATAAATCTCATTGCTGAAATGAGGATTTCATTCTATGTATGCATTTGATTTCAGAATAAGTTAAAGCACATTAATGCCTGAGTAAATAATTTTTCTTGTAGCTAGCGGGCATTCTAAAATTTAGTTAATTTAAACTAAAATACCCTTGTAAATTTAGGCATCCCCAGCCTTCCCTTTGGTTACTTCCTCGCTGCTTTGTCAGTCGCAATTGACTTTTAATTCCACCGTCCTTAAAGTATGTAACTTCTTATTCTTTTAGATAATGCAGTGAGGGTTGGTGACAGTTCCGCAACCCTTACAACTTGTAGGGTTACTACTTTTTATTCGATGCTTTTCCAGTTGGGATACCGTTGGATTTACAATACTGTAACTTTTATTCCTACAGCCTGTATGCCTACAGTTTGATTGATAAGGAGGTATTTTTTATGGTGATATTGCTATCAGAATTCAACCGTATTCAACCATGTAGTTTGACTCATTCAACCATATTCAACTGTGTAATTTTTTAGTCATTTGACCCATGTTTCGTGAGTAGCGGTTTACAAGAACCCAGCTCTCATAATGAATGGTCCACTCAGCACCCATTGCAATTAGAGGATGTTGAATTATTGCAAATTGACGTAATGCAGGGTTGCTAGCTCTCTTTGTCTGTGATAAGATGATCTCTCATATGTAGCACCCCTGTTTTTTTGAAGTAACAGACACGTGGTTTCAGAAAAGAATATACTAATATCAAAAAGTATATTGGTACCAAATTGGACCACTCAGTCCTAACCAACCATGTGAGAGGATGTATCCATTTGGAAAACCAAGATGTTTGTCACTTATTCATCACATGTGAGAGGATGTATCCATTTGGAAAACCAAGCTGTTTGTCACTTATCAATACAATCTTTTAAAGATTTAGTTGTTTGTGTCATGCCAATCCCTTGCCTTGTAACAATTGGTCTATGAAGTACAAGAGCCAGTATAATGGCACACAACTGTGAAGAAACATGTACTGTACAATGTATAAGGTTTGTGAAGAAGAATGTATCAAGTTACCAATTCATTTTGGATTCGGATCGGGCACGAATCCGTATGGGATTCAAAAAAAATTTTTTGGGGTTGGGTACGGCTTGGGCACGCAAAACAAACATATAAAAATCAGAAATATATACATATTTGCAGCAGTAATTAAGTTCAGAATACACCACCATATTAATAGTCTAATAACATAGCAAAAATACATCACCACTTTCATAGTCAAATATTAAAATATTAGTGATACTCGAATGTCATGATATAAAATTATAAATTAAAGTTCAAACATAAAAATGTCAAGTGTTTTTGGGAAGATGATGCCAGAATGAAAGAATGTGTGGCAGCCACTATTGGAGAAGTGGAAGATGACCTTGTAGGTGGCTTGCACAATCCTTTCTTGGCTAAAGGATGGGATTCTTATTTTGCTTTCCCGATTGCACTATTTGCTTCTTACTCTTTGATATAAGAGGGAAATTACTCCTTAGGCAATCCATGTTTGTTTGGCCCTAGACAAATTCTAATTCCTTGCCTGGTCATTGCACACAAGTAAGTTTTCACCAGACTATACAAGCTCTTCTACTTGTTATGGCATTGACTACAAGTCCAAAGATACCTCCAGCAAGGTGCTCAATCATTGTGACATGTTGCCAAAGAGTTGATGCTTGATCAAATTTGGAATTCCTTTCCATCCTTAGGTCCATTGAATTAGAGCTAGTTGCAATTATAAACTATACGGATACCTGTACCTACATTGAAAAAAAATATATGTAAGGACAATCAGAAAAAAAACTAACCCAAGCTACGCAAATATATGGGTTTTTTGGGTGTTTTGACGTTTGGATTCGCATCAGATTCGCGTTGGATTCTTCTGGGCGTATCCTGGACGAATCCACAGTGGCGTTTCGAATCCAAGGCGAATCCACAGTCCAATTTTCGTACCCTGTCCGAATCTGAATCGTACCGAATCCGAATTTCGTATCCGGTACGAATCGTATCGTATCCAGAGGCTGGGAGTGGCGAATCGGGTAACTTAGGAATGTATCAAGTTTAACATATGAAAATGATCCGATCTCTACTGTTCACTCTCTATGAACATAGCTCTGACAGCCATTGCATTTACAGCTTCAGCAGTAGCTGCTATACATTCAATACTAAATAATTCTGTCAGGAAAATTGTCACTAAAATAACCTCAAGGGCAAGGAAAACAAAATAAACAAAAAAATTTGCCAATGGTATCAGAGAGGCTATTTAATTTACTACACCTTTGCAAGTCTAAATGTTGTAGCTGTGATAGGTTGCCAAGGGTTTCAGGGAGGCTATTTAATTCTTTACAATGCCTCAAACTCTAAATGCTGTAACTGTGACAGGTTGCCAAGTATATTAGAAAGTGAATTTTGGAATTTGGAAATATCGCCATCTACTTGCATTATTATCAAATCCCAAATGTTATCCACAAGACTGAATGGAAGGAGAAAGGTGAGGTGCAAATATGTGACTTATGAGTAGGAGAAATACTGTACAAGTTTTTCTTTTTTGAACTTGACGCATTTCTGTTTGGTGGCGAGTTTCCAGAGACGCGCTCAAGTTTGGAGTTTGGAAATTAAACTTCACCACGATCAATGGTAAGCTTTCTATTATGTTAGTACATTGACAATATTTTATTTTCAAGTGCTGCAACTGCGATAGATTGTCAGTAGAATCAAGCAGGTTATTTAAACCTTTAAACTTCCTATTATGTTCAAGTGCTGCAGCTGAGACAGGTTGACAATAGAATCAGAGAGATTATTTCAACCTCTACAACATTCTATTTTCAAGTGCAGCAGATGTGACAGGTTGCCAATGGCTATTTAAACCTCTACAGTCTTCTATGTTCAAGTGTTGCTGCTGTGACAGGTTGCCAATAGAATCAGGGAGGTTATTTAAACTTTTACACCCTTCTATGTTCAAGTGCTACAACTGTGATGACAGGTTGCCAATGCAATCAGAGAGGTTATTTAAATCTATACACCCTACCATGTTCAAGCATACACACATACATATACATATACACACACACACGTGTGTATATACATGTATATGTGTGTATATATATGTGTGTATGTGTGTATATGTATGTGTGTATATGTATGTATGTGTGTATATATGTGTATGTATATATATATATATATGTATGTATGTGTATTTATATATATATATGTGTGTATGTATCAACATACACACACACACACACATATATATATATACATATATATGTATGTATATATATGTGTGTGTGTGTACGTACGTACATACACACATATATATATAGTAATAATAATAATAATAATAATAACAAGTGCCACGTAGTGGCTAGTACTTGCTTTTATAGTATTTTAAATTTAATAAAAATAAATATAAGTTTTATTAATGTGAATAAAATTAAATGTTAATTTTGTTAATTATAGTATTAACATAATATTTAAAAATGTCACATTATATTATTTTTTATTGAAATTATATAAATAATTAATCATTATAAAAGATAGTTACATGGATTTATATTAATATTAATAATTATTAATTTTATCCCAATTACATTATATAAAAATCAATTATATGTTAAAATTTTAAATATTATAAAGATATTATAAATATATAAAAATCCAAATCAAATGATAGTATAATATAATTAAAAGAAAAAAAATGTAGTAAATTTGGTTTTAGGCAAAATAATAGTTCATTTTCTAAAAAAATAGTTTAGTTGTCTAAAAGTAGGCAAAATAATAGTTCATTTTCATTTTCTTAAAAATCCATCAATAACACACCTTTTAACCAATCATATTGATCAGAAATTTTATTTTTTTCAAAAAAATTATGTTGAAAGTTAACTTATTAATAACTAATTAACTTACAAAAACAAAACTCATTGCAATAGTAGTGCTAGGCAAGCAGGACTTAAATGATGGCTGTATGACTGTATTTAGAGATTTTTGCCATAAAATACAATTAAAATTTTAAGAAGATTGTATCAGATGAAAGGAGAGATTTTGGATCGACTGTCAAAATTTATATAGAATTATATTATTATAATGATATATATTTGATTTATATATAATTTTACTTACACTAAGGTATATCATAATGTTGTCAAAATTTATATAGAATTATAATGATATATATTTGATTTATATATAATTTTACTTACACTAAGTTATATCATAATGTTTTAAGGGCACCTTTGAATAGATATCCGTTTGTTGACAGGCAAGGTTGACTGTCAAATTTAAGCCCTGCTGGCAAGTACTAATAATATATAAACAATATCATTTTTAAAATGACCTACCAATTGACCTCATGTACTACACAAATGTATGCAAAAAATAAACCAATTTTTTCCCTAATTGACCTTTCACACCTCTTCGGCGTACCCATTGCACACCAAGGTGCGATTGCTACTTTATTATTTGCTAGTTTATTATTATGTACATATGTATATATATGTATGTATGTACATACATATGTATATACATATGTACAAACATACACACATATATATAGAATGAAGATTTCCCGTCAAACATATTGTACAGGACAGTGTACATGCACTCAAGCTGTTTGAAATGAATCTGCACCATACACCATTTTGAGGGAATGTTTTGATTAGCCAATAAGGCTACATTTAGTGGCACCTTTCACTCGGAAAGTTGTCTCACAGCAGACAAAACAACTTCCAGACAGTTGAAACATTCCTCGCCTCACATCTGAAAACAAATTTCAACTCGCAACCAATATTTTTGTTTAAAAGGATGCAAAAATCTTGTCCTAAGCTTAAGAATTTAGTAGCTATAAACCCCGCTAATTTTAGATCTACTTTTCGTTTATTATGAACAATTGAAGTGGCAGCTGTATGGAGACTAATTTGGTTCGTCTCATTTTTTTTTAAATTCTGCTTTGCCAAAATTTTAAACCTCCAAATGATCATTTCACAGTTCAAAATATCTCCATGTGGAGAAACAAACAAGGGTCTAACACTTTGTAGTACAATAATACTATATATGAAAACATCCACAGATAAAACCACAGAACCAATGCCTTCATTTATCAGATAACAACAGATCTGTTTTAGAATGAAATAAAACACAACAAAAAGTGATCTGGCCGTGTCCAGATTTCCAAAAAAAATTCATTGAAATCATGGCAAGTGACTTACCTCAAGATTTTGCACAAGTTGTGTTGTGCTGTCAATGATGCCGATGAGAAAAATGGTTAGAGTTTGCAGGAAAAATATTACGAAACACTATTGGCAACTTATCACAGCTGCAGCATTTAAACTTGAATTGGTGTAGTAAATTAAATAACCTCCCTGATACCATTGGCAACCTATCACAATTGTAGCATTTATACTCGGGAAAGTGTACAAATTTAAATAACCTCCCTGATACCATTGGCAACCTATCACAGCTGCAGCATTTATCCATGGCATACTGTAGTAAATTAAATAACTTCCCTGATACCATTGGCAACCTATCACAGTTGCAGCGTTTAAACTTGACTTATTGTAGAAAATTAAATAACCTCCCTGATACCATTGGCAACCTATCACTGCTGCAACATTTAGACTTATGTGCAAAATACAATACAATACAATAAAGAAAAAATTATGCACAAATTCTCACTTGAATGATTTCAAAATGAGATAAATTTTCTTTGAAGTTCAGATTGTGTGGATGGCATTTGAAGTTCCCTGTAGTTTCCTACTGCATCATGTTTATGGTAGGTGTGTCTCTGCTAACTTACTGTGATCTATTCAGAATCATGTTCATTGATCATTGATAAAAAGTTGTTGAAATATCCATACAAAATGTGTGTCTGGTTCTATGTGCTATTCCTTCTGAAAAGTTCGTTTCTCTTCAAGAATTTGAATACTTCATTTGAATTGTGCTTTGAATGGTTTTGTGAATAGAGGCTTTTGTTTGGACACTGTCAAAGTGAGCCTAACACCCTCATCATGCTATCATATTTTGCAGGTTACTTTACCTTGTAAAGCGAATTGGCCTGGGTACCTTACCTATGAAGAAAATTGGTCCAACTTCTGTATTGGATTGACCGCATGATGGGTCGAGCCTTTAACCGTTGTATTTTGGAGATTCCTTGAACTTCTGAAGAATATTGTTACAGGCAACTTTATCTTTTGAAGAAAATTGGACTAGCTATTGCATTGGATTGCATACATCTTGGTTTGCTGTCAAATTAGTTGTTCTATTATAGAGTATGGATGCTTGTATATTATAGTGAACGGCCCTGCTTTTGACGATGCTTGCAGCTGCATTCCCCAGCTTTGGTTCCAGCATTGCTGTTATTATAATTATGAAGTCAGCTTTAAAACATGTGAAAAGGGAAATGCAAGGTCTGCCCTAGGTATTACCTTGTTTAGATTTAACCTTCTATATGACCAGTTTAGGGTATGTCTGTAACCTCTTTTTCTAAGGAGAGGACTGGATCGATTGATATTCTATCTGAGTTGACGGGTTTTACAGTCCAGTAAACTTGATATGGTTCTAATTAGAACAAATTTCAAAGAACCTTGTAGTTTTATGAGCATCTTATGGCTCGTATTTTTCTCTTTCATACTTTTGCAAGATGTCATGATTATTAATTCTGTATTTACTGCACGTGATTCTAAAGCATGAACTTTACTAATGGCTTTGAAGAAAGTTCTAGAGGACACCCAATGATGCGTATTAGGTTGATGATTTGGTTTTCCACTTGTCTTTTGTTCTCGGAGTCATTTTTTAATCTTTTGAGGTTAAAATTGAGGTTGTTTCTCCATTCAATTTTATTAACTATTTGCTTTCTCTGTCATCTGCTGGGGAGTTTAGAAAAGAAAATCTGGTAAGAATGGTTTGCTTTCTCTGTCATCTCCTGGGGAGTTTAGAGAAGAAAATCTGGTAAGAAAGGTTCGTACAAAGTGTCTAGTTGTAGTTGAGGATATTGAGGATATTATCTTTTAGGATATGAACTTGGGCATTATTCAAACATATTTTCATATTCATTTACTTGTTATTAATGCTATGTGGTTATCAAAATCTAAAGATGTTACATTAATGATTTTAAAACGAATGAAAACAAGCTAATGCAAGCTCAATGTAAGGATATAATTGAGGTGGACTATTGTAGGTCCAAGGACATGGTATCGTGAAGTATATGAGATTATGTAGTTAATGTGGGATGCACATCTTAGTTAATGTAGGCTCAATGTAAGGATGTAATTGAGGTGAGGTGGACTATTGTAGGTCCAAGGACATGGTATCGTGAAGTATATGAGATTATATAGTTAATGTGGGATGCACATATCTTAGTTAATGTAGGCTCGATGTAAGGATGTAATTGAGGTGGAGTGTTGAAAATCTATATGAGATTATGAAGTAGCTAATGTGGGATGCACATAATTAGTTTAAGTAGCTTTATTAATGGATAAATTGGTTACCTTGTGTAAGTGGTGATATCTAGTACGCTAGGGATCATAGTATTGTGATGAATAAAATCGAGTAGATAATTTATGGTTTTCAAAGTTTAAGTCTGTGTGGCATGAGTTGCTTTTATGATGGTTAAATGGTTTGTTAGAACACGATGATCTATTGAGAGGGGGGTGAATCAATAGACAACTTCAAATTTAGCCCTTGTAATTCTTAAATAATTGATTCCTTTTAAACTTGGTTTTAGTAAATCAACATAGTCATATGTAGAGACAAACATACACATAACACAAGATATATGTGGAAAAATCCAAGATGGGAAAAACCATGGTGAGAAGTGCTATTAGTACCTCACCTTGTCCTTATAATGTAACTACACTACGGTATATGAATAAAATGCTTATTAGCATATATATATAATGCTTTATCATTTTTAGGTTGACAATAATGTCTTGTCATCACACTTTTTGTGGAGCTTATTTATTATCAAACTCATCATTGGTTAATGCAATCAACAATAATGTCTTGGCATCACACTTTTTGTGTTTGCTTATTTATTATCGAACTTATTGGTTAATGCTTGGTAATTAATTTATCACCAAGGCTTGGTCAAGTTTGAGATTTGATTATCAATGTTTACTTTTAATTTAAAATTTGAGAAATTTGGGATTTTGATGAAGGGTTAGCATTCCTTCATTAAGGATAATTTGGAGTTAAAGTAGTGTAGAGAAAGTGTGGAATCATCAAGAATTATCCTTTGCCAAGATTATGCAATGATGAAATGGATTATCAAGCATGATTACTAGAGTATATAGAGTTGTGGAAATCTACTACTTGGTCTATTACCTTCTCATTCACTTGGGGTGAACAAGTTAAGTCAGGTTCAATGTAAGGATATAATTGAGGTGGAGTGTTGTAGGTCCAAGGACATGGTACGGTGAAGTATATGAGATTATGGAGTAGCTAATGTGGGGTGCACGTATCTTAAGGTAGGCTCAATCTAAGGATATAATTGCAGTGGAGTGTTGAAGGTCCAAGGACATGGTATGGTGAAGTATATGAGATTATGAAGTAGCTAACATGAGATGCACATAATTAGTTTAAGTTGGTTTGGACCCAATGAGTAGCTTTTTCAATGGATAAATTTGTTACCTTGTGTGGGTGGTGATATCTAGTACGCTAGGGATCATAGTATTGTGATGAATAAGATTGAGTAGATAATTTATGGTTTACAAATCTTAGGTCTAGTTGGCATGAGTTGTTTTTATAATAGTTAATTGGTTAACTTGTGAAATATCTGGTCATTAGCTCATAAGCAAGAGTTTTTTAATAGGTTATTAGTCTTTTTACTCGTAAATTAATTATATATTTCAATTCACATCAATCATTAAATTTAAGAGAATAATAAAATAACAAAGCATATGTTCAAGAGTTATTTGTATCATAAAAATACTCCTGCCTTGTAAAAATGCTCTTGCCCATGATAAAATTCATTTCAAACTAAATACTTACAATTTTATGCAGATATTCAAACATGCTTTTTAAAGACCATTTACATTTTAAAATGATTATGTTGTCAATTGAAGTCATGGAAGATGAAATTCAAGAAATATCTCTCATTTTGGTTAGGGCCTAAAATATTTTGTTATCTTATTCCCAATCCACCACAAACGACTAATTCTTTAGTTCTTAATGTTTGCAAATGTGCCACTTTTAAAACTAATATGTGGAAAGATGAAGAATGTTATATCCACTCTCCTCCCATTGCCTTCAAGATCCTTAGGAATTTTTTCAACACAATTTTCTAAATGTGTAAGAAATATCTAATCTCCTCCCATTGCTCTAGCTTCTAAGAGTATTGATCAGAAGAAACTAGAGGATGAGATCTAGTTCCTAAAGGGGATCATTACATAGTGTGTAGTGAAGTCAGGGCACAAGGCTAAACCCCCAGAAGCCTACAATGGAGAGAGGGATGACAAAGTTCTGGAGAACTTCTAGGATATGAGGCAATATTTGGATACACTAGTGGGATACTCAAACGAGGCAAAAGTGAGGATTGCTAACATGTTCTTGTCAGGAGCTGCCAAGATCTGGTGGAGGACTAGAGCAGAGGATCTGAGGGTAGGCAAGATGGTGGTCAAGGTGGACAATTGGGATGAGCTACAGGTGGCTCTAAAGGACCAATTTAGACTAGGGAATTCAACTTGGTAGGCCAAGTTGCAACTTATGAACTTGAAACAGAGTGGGCGGATCAAGGATTACATCAAAGCCTTCTCAACCTTGATGTTGGAAATTAAGGACATGTCTGAGACACACAGGTTGTTTCAGTTTATGAGGGGTCTTACACTGCCAGCTCAATAGGAGCTTCGACGTAGAAATGTCTAGACCATAGCAGAGGCTATTGCAACAACAGATTGGTTACTAGACTATATGAATGATTTGCAGAATGGTAGTGCCAGGTCAAGTTCTCACAGAAGGCATAAGAAGACACCCCAAAAAGAGGACAATGGGAAGTCCAAGGAAAAGGAGAAATTGATAGGGAAGTCTTCCAACAACAAATCAGTTGGAAGTGGGTCTCAGAAGACCTAGAGTAGTAAGAAGGGATCAGCTAGACCGAAGGATCAGGAGTCTAGGACTCCCAAGAAGGTGTGGGAGTGTTTCATATGTGGGAATCCAGATCATTAGGCTAGAGATTGTCCAGAGAGGCAGAGATTAAGTTCTGCAACCCAGACTTAGAATGTAGAACAAGATGGGTCAACATCAGCCATGGGGGTGATATGAGGGTTGAGTGCATTAGGTGCACAAGGTTAGCCCAAGGCCACACGACCAAGCTGGAAAATAAGAATAAGTTGTGCTATGTGGATGTTCAGATGAATAGGAAGAGTACCATTGGAATGGTAGACTCAGGAGCCACACACAACTACATCTCATCGAGGAGAGTAGTAGAATTGGGGCTAAAGGTGCAAGTAGGCATGAGATTCTTTAAGACAATCAACTCACCAGCTGGGAAGGTTACGAGCATTGTCAAGGACATGCTGGTAAGAGTGGGTGCGTGGCAGGGCCACATGGATCTTACGACCATTGAAATAGATGATTTTGAGTTAATACTGGGGTAGGATTTTCTGAGGTTGGGTAGAGTGGCAGTGATTCCTCACCTGGAGTCTATGTTGTTTTTGGATCCTAATCAGACATGTGTGGTCAAAACTATAGAGAAGAGATAGTTCGAGAATACTTAGGTGGTTTCAGCATTGAGCATGAAGAAAGCAGCAAAGAGGAAGAATGAGGAACCCATTTTTCTAGCTGCACTACTTTGGGGTTGAGATGAGTTGGATGAGGTGTAGGAGACAACAGTCCTACCAAAAGTAGAAGAGATCATCATAGAGTTTGAGGATGTGATGCCCATGAAATTTCTTGCACAACTTCCACTGAAAAGGGTCGTTGACCATAAGATCAAGCTAGAACTGAGGGAAAGGCCTCCAACCTAGGCACCATACTAGTTGTCTAGACCAAAGATGGTTGAACTTAAGAAACAATTAGAGGAGTTGTTGGAAGTAGGGTACATCAGGCCATCTCATTCTCCGTATGGGGCGCCTGTTCTATATCAAAAGAAGAAGGATGGGACATTACTTGGTTATGTGTGGAATTCAGGGCCTAAACAAGTTAACCATCAAGAACAAATATCCCCTACCTCTCATTGCAGAATGCTTTGATTGCTTCTCAGGAGCAAGAGTCTTCAGTAAACTTGATCTGAAGTAGGGGTATTATCAGGTGAGGATAGCACCCAGGGATGAGGAAAAGGTTGCATGTGTGACCAGGTATGGGTCATATGAGTTCATGGTGATGCTGTTTGGGCTATGCAATGCACCAACAACATTTTGCACTCATGAATGATGTGTTCAGGCCATTTTTGGACAAATTTGTTGTAGTGTATTTGGATGACATTTTGGTCTACAACAAAAATATGGAAGAACACAAGCAACACTTGGTAGAGGTTTTTGAGTTGCTCCGGGAGCACAAGCTGTTTGTCAAGAAGGAAAAGTGTGTTTTCACTCAGGAAGAGGTACATTTCTTAGGTCATATCATTGGGAAGGGGAAGATCAAATCGGACCCAAGGAAACTGTAGGCGATAAGGGACTAGGAACCTTTGCAGAATGTCCACAAGGTGAGATGGTTTTTGGGTTTGGAAAACTACTATAGAAATTTTATTGAGGGGTATTCTAAGTGTGTTGTGCCTCTCACTGATCTTCTAAAAAAGGATAAGAAATGGAAGTGGACAGACAAGTGCCAGCCAACATTTGAGACATTGAAGGAAAGGCTTACTATGTCACCTGTGTTGGATTTCCTTGATTTCACACAACCTTTTGAGGTGCAAAGCAATGCTTCAAACTTTTCTATTGGAGGGTATTGATGCAAAATGGACATCTAGTGGCCTATGAGTTTAGAAAGTTGAAGGATAGGGAGAATAATTATCTTTCCCATGAGAAGGAAATGACTGGGATCATCCATTGTCTCAGAACTTGGAGGGATTATCTCTTGGGAACTTAGTTTGTGGTAAAGACTGACAATGTATCCTGAACATATTTTAAGACACAGGCCAAGTTGAATCTAAAGCAAGCCAGATGTCAGGAGTTCTTAGCAGAGTTTGATTTTGAGATCCTCTACAATCCTGGGAAGGAGAAGTTGTAGCGGATGCTTTAAGCAGGAAGGCTCAGTTATCTGTAGTGGAGGAAGTGGTGCTAGAAGCAAGTCTAGGGGAAAGCGGAGTGGTACTATCAGATGAGGTATTGGAATCCATCAAAGAGGGATATGAGATGGATCTTTAGGCAGTAGAGCTCTACAAACAAGCAGAAGAGGGGAGGAGTCGAAAGTTCAACATAAAAGATGGATTGTTGGTATTCACCTAGGATTGAGTCTGTCCCCAAGTGGAAGAATTTGAGGAGGGAACTTTTGCATGAGTGTCATGACACTTAGTGGGCTGGGCACCTAGGGTAGAAGAGGACCCTCACACTACTAGAAAGGGACTTATATTGGCCAAAGATGAGGCAAGATGTGGACGAGTATTTCAAGAGTTTCCTCATATGTCAACAAGATAAGGTTGTGACCAAGCCTCCGGGAGGTTTTCTCCAACCCCTACTTGTTCCAGTGAGACCGTGGGCAAGTGTGAGTATGGAATTCATTACAGGATTGCCTGAGGTGGATGGGTATAGCAATATAATGGTGGTGGTCGAAATATTCTCCAAGTATGACATATTTGTTTTGTGCAAGGCATCATGCAAGGCAGAGGGTGTTGCAGACTACTTTTTCAAGAATGTTGTGAAGTATTGGGGTGTTCCACTTAGTATCATCAGTGATAGGGATGCTAGGTTTACCAATACCTTTTGGAAGGAGTTGTTCAAACTGATTGGAAAAAAAGTTTCTCATGTCTACCAATCATCATCCAGAGACAAATGGAAAAAGTAAAAGGATAAATGGGATTTTGGAGGATTATCTCAGGCACTTTGTCTGGTCAGACCAGTCCAATTGGCTGGGCTTATTGGATCCAACACAGTTTTGATACAACATGTAGAAGAGTGCATCGAGTTAGTATTCACCATTTGAGTTAGCTACAGGGCATCGACCACTAACTCCTCACACAGTGTTGAGTGGATACATGAGTGAGTGTCCAGGTGCAATGGATAGATTAAAAGATTGGCAGGACTAGGTTGATTTGGCAAGGCACAACTTGGTCAAAGTTGTTGAAAGGATGAAGAAGTATGCAGACTCAGGGAGGATGCATTTAAAATTTAAGGTTGGCAACAAGGTCTTCTTGAAGATGGATCTAGTTCAATTTAGACCACCTAGGGGGTTGAGTCCAATGTTGGCTCGAAAGTATCATGGGCCTTACATAGTGACATAGAGGGTTGGTAAGGTTGCATATAAATTGAAGTTGCCAAATCATATGAGGGTTCATGATGCTTTCCATGTCAATTAGCTCCATC
The DNA here is from genome assembly GCA_007258455.2 of Sequoia sempervirens. Classification (NCBI taxonomy): domain Eukaryota; kingdom Viridiplantae; phylum Streptophyta; class Pinopsida; order Cupressales; family Cupressaceae; genus Sequoia; species Sequoia sempervirens. The sequence goes on from VDFB02000363.1 coordinate 44,791,879, forward strand.
CATATCATGAGGATAAGCAGGAAAATAGTAGGAATGTGCCAACAAGGGGGCCAACGAATGTCATAGATAGGCTAGGCTTGGAAGTGCAAGAGATGATTGTTGTCAGGGAGAGAAGATTTGGAAATAGAAAATGGAAGGAATTCTTGGTTTATTGGTAGGGCCAACCCATAGATGAGGCATCATGGGAAAGAGCTAAGGGTTTGTGGAAGTATGAAGAAAAGGTGTTGGAGTTCTTGGATAAGGACTTCACCACTCCCTTTTAATCACTCAGAGAAGAAGTGAATACCTCCGCAACAGTGTTCGAGACAGTGTTGTCAACGTTGGGGATGTCACTTGATTTAGAGTGGGGGAGGATATAAGGGGGTGCAGTTAGTCAAGGGAGTGAGCCAGCTCCAAGGAGGTGTCCTAGGGGCACACCAGTGCAATTCTAGGGTTGAGTTAGGGAGCTCACCCTGGATCAAGGCAAGATGGACCTGGGGTTGCATCGGGGTTTCGGGATGGGTCTAGAACTCAGTTCCAAGTGAGCACCAAGGTAGATAGAAGTCGCAACCAAGTCCTTGGGGAACCAAAGGAGAGTTATCATTATGCTAAGAGCATGTTGGATTCCTTCATGCACAAGCATTGTGATGGAATCTCAAGGCTAAGTAAGGGGGATCCATATGTGACAATGGGTTCCTAGGCCAAAATGTGAAAGCTGAAAATTGGGGAAGTAGGCAAAAATTGGAGTGAATCCTACGGTGGTTAGGGATTGTGACAAATAACTCTTATGGGGAAATGAGAGTACCCCAACCACATTAGGATTGCGTCCTACACAGTTATATTCTTTTTCTCTAGCGAAGTGCCATGGTGGGGAAACCCAAGGAGGCACATACAACAATCAGAAAAGCGAGCAGATGCAAGGTGATCAGGGTGTGAGAATGAGGATGGGTGCAGTAAGGAGTGGTACTGTGTTCAGGATGTGAAGTAGAGACTATGAGCATTGCAGAGGTGGACTTGGAGATCCTGAGTTGGGGTCTTGGGTCTTGGAGGTGGACTTGGAGTTCCCATGGAAGGGGGACCTAATTCTTGAGTGGGAGGTCTTCTGGGAGCCACAAGAGGTCCGGTTGTAGTGCACCATAGGGAGTTGCAAAGTGATCAGGGGTCATAGGGTTTGGAAACAACTTGAAGAGCTATAGTCAGGGGCGAGATCAGAATTAGATCACAACTTGAAGAGTTGGTGCAAACCTAGGGGTGGGAAACTATATTGGGTTCTTGGGCAGAACTCAGGGTAGTGATCAACACACTGTTGATATTGAATGTAGACTAGGCCAGGGGCCTTTTTGCAATCAATAAAGCTATCCATTTACCCCACACTAGTGTTGCATTGTCTCTTGTGTAAATATTGGATTGCATCGCATTGTGTATATAATTTGCATTGCTAGATAGTTCCACTATGCATTGGATATTTTGGCAGTTGGTGTGTGTAGGTTTTGAGCTTGGGTTGGTTGGAGGCATAGTTCGAACCTCTTGGGCACACTTGATTCTCACAAACAAGTGAAGAAAAGAGTTCAGGTGCCGTACAAAGGCGTGGTTCCATTCAATTCAATTCGTTCTTGTACAAGTTGGTATTATTCCATTCTTGGAGGTAGTTATATATAAGAGTTGCATTGATATTTGTGTAGCCCTTGTTAACTTATGGTAGATGAATGTTTCATCTTTTAGAAAAGTTAATTGTAGATTACAAAAGAGTAGATCCAACAAGTGAATGACATGTATGTAAATGATAAAGAAATTTTTTTTCCCAATTCCCATGAAGAAGTATTAAGATGATTTTTTCAAGTCATAATCATGGTAAGGTGTTTACAATAATTAATAATTGCTAATTCTTTAATAGTTTATCAACAACTATACTTTCAACCATTTGAAAACCATCCATTTATTTTATAAAGGCACTCCATTGAGGACTCACTTGGTTGTTAATAACTAATAGTCTAGTCAACATTATAATTCTCATTTATAATAGTAAACAAATAATCAATCTACAAAGATACTCTATTGAAGAATCACTTGGTCATCAATAACTATCCAATTATTTTGAAAATACAAAAATAAAAGGTAAGTATTTGCCACTAGATGCCACATTACTTTAGCAACCAAAAAACCATTTAGCATTAAAAGTATGTTTTTTTTGCCAACCATACTTGTGAATCCATACTTCTATTCACAAACATATTACAAACACAAGTGGATAAGTGATAGTTGTTTCTAGATGTGTATATAAATAAAAAAGTAGTGAGAATAATATCAAAATCTATTAATTTGATGTCTAGTTTTGTCTTGTTGTAGAATAGAAAACATAGTTTGGGTCATTTTATGGCCAAAAGCAATGGTGACTTAAGAAAAAGACTTTCATATTTTGCAAAATTAAATGGGCAATCAAAACTATCATGTTGATTGTCATTTTCTGGGACCACATTGATGGTGAATGAGTCAAAGAAATCAAGAAATCGTAATGCCAATTTATGCTACTATGTCAATTCACATCTTTTCTCATATTGTGTCCAATTAATTATGTATCTAAAGTTGTAAATTGTCATGGATATCACATATTCGACTTTTAAAGAGATGGTTGCACATTACTCATTACTAATACCTCATATTCCAAAACTTGTTAGTGCAAGGAAGATAAATTTGAAAAGAGGGGGATCAATTCTATTAAGGGAGCTAATAATTGTTAAGAGTAATCATGCATTAGCTAATAATTAACTATTTTTTAATTGATTATTAGGTTAATTTATTCTCATGCACTTGAATTACACTTAGGAGTGTTTTTTTGTTAACTAGAGTGAGCTTTTATTAGATAATTATTTCATCACATAGGACATTGACACTTATCATGATCTAATCTCTTTATTAATTAGGGTTGCTCTTGTAAGGTGCTCTCCCTTATTATATTATCTCTGAAGTCTTTTGAAGACTCTTGAGGTTCATTCTATAAGTTTTTCTTATTGAGGATATAAAGATTATTGTTTGTAACTCTCTTGCATGGAAGGTGTTTTTGTTTGCTATTTGATCTTGCATCTTGTATTATTGACAATTCTAAGATAGTATATTAGAGCATGGATTCAACAAACCCTTTCTTCTTATCTGAGTTTTTTTGTCAACTAGTGTTATAGGAGCAAATATGTAATCTTCATTATTTTTTTTGCAATTTTTTAGAGTTGGATGATTTTTGGTGCATTTTGGCATGAAAAGAACTTCACCATTATGTTCAGGAGGCTGAATAGATGAATTTTGATATAAAATTTGCCTACTTGACCCCAATGTATGGATTTAAAATTAATGATTATTAAATGTACTTTTCACACAATTGATATATTTAGGGGCATGACCACAAGTTGCTAACCATTGGTGTCATAGATTGCTATAGCGATGGCTTTGTCACTAGTTGCTAGCGACTGTAGAGTTCGTAAGTGGCACTATTGGCCCTCGCCACCCGTCTGCCACTTTGTCGATGATGGGCCAGTGGGTTTAATTTTTTAACTCCAATGTGGCTCCAACTTACACGGGTGACTAGCGCCTAACCCCTAGGGGGATTCTTTTTTGCATCTAATGCCTTAATTAGGCATCAGTTTTGAGGTGCATAACTTGTTGCTCAGCTATTGAAATTGGGAAAATGAGATATCATTAAAAAGCTGGTTTCGAGCACTATCCAGTGGTGCTGGTTTTTCACATATTTTGCTACTGATACATTTTTATCACATTTCAAAGTTAGATGTGTTATTTTCAATCTTGAGCTCACAAAATTTGATTAATTTCTTCATTTTAAGGTATTTTTGAGCTCTTCACAACCATCTATAAAAAATTTCTATATTTTTTTTAGGTAAATTTTTTGTGTTTTCATATTTTGGTGAATTACTTGGACGTTTTAGCTCCCATAAACTTGTTGTTTATGTGGATGACTTGTTTTAGGTTGTTTTATGTGTATTTATAATATTTTGTCCTATTTGGGCATTTTGAGCATCTTTTGCATGCAATTTCTTTTTAGTAGACGCGCCGAGATAAAGTGTCATTTTGATGTATTTTTTGGAGATTTTCACACATCCTATTGTGCCTATTGTACTCACACTATGTCAAAGTGTCAAGGGTAGGTTGTGAGTACCTTTGTTTTGTCATTACACCTTTGTGAAGTGAGTGTTCCTTCCATAATAACATCAAAGCCCAATGATTCTTGGCTCATGCATGTGTGCCTTGTTTGCACACCCTTTTTTAGTTGTAGGTACTCTTTTATGCACGTTCAAATATTATTGGTTCTATTTCATGCACTTCTTGGTGACACACAATTCCAATGGACCTGCTTTGGCTCTTCCTTTCCCACATTATGGGGGGGTTTCTACCATTGGTGCTAATGTTTGTTTCATTTTTTGGAGTGATTTATGCATCTAGTTTTTTTCCCTATATAATAGGCAGATGTAGCGACTGGTTGCCCATGCATTTTGATAAGATGGAGCATATACCATATGGACACTCTTGCAATCTTATTTCTAGAGTCAACCTTCTATTTTCACACTATCAGTGTTCTTCAGACTATTGGCACCTATCTTTTTGACTTGCATCTTCCATATTGAGTAGTGTTGTTGGGGTTGTAGATTCATGTGCCATTTGTATCTTTGACTTCTAGATGTTTTCCTTTGTTTACCTTATAATTTGAGTAGTGTCATTGGGGGAACTCATGCAGATTATCGTCTTCTTGGTCTTGATCATCATCTATTTTAGAGGAGGTTCTTCATTTCAGCACTATAGTAGTCATCATTTGATAGTTGTCTACAACTTCTTCATTCTTCAACGATGCTCTTCATGTTTATATTCTTTTTGGGACATTGTTTTGGAGGCTTATTAGTCCTTCATTCCCCTCTCTTTTTTTGGAGAGGAGTTTTTCCCATGAGGTTTTCTCTTTTTCTCTAGTTGTGAGAGATTAGATTTTTTGTACGTGGGTACCTCATTAGGTCTTGTTTGCCAAGACCCATCATGCATTCTTTGCTTTTTATGCATTCACTTTTTAAGGTTTTTAGCTACTCCGTAAGTTCATCTTAAGGAGAGGTGTTAGAGTAATCATGCATTAATTAATAATTAATTAATCTTTAATAGATTATTAGGCTAATTTATTCTCATGCACTTAAGCTAAACTTAGGAGTGTTTTTTCTTTCTATTAACTAGAGTGAGTTTTTATTAGACCATTCTATTTTATCACATAAAATGTTGACACTTGTTATGATCTAATCCCTTTATCATTTAGGGTTTGTCATGCCCTCGCTATGATCAATTACAACATTAAATTATAAAAGAAACCAAGCATTGAAATGCAATAAATAACCACATAAATATTACAAATATAAATATTATTATAATTATAGTCATTGTAATATAATACTATATATATTAAAATATACATAAAACCAATATGAAAATTTAATAGATATATTAAGAAACTATATATATATATATAAATTCAGTTCATTGTGGGCAGAGAAGATTCAAAATGACGTTGAGTGTGAAAAAATATGGATGGCGAGCAATGGGAAAATTCTGGACGGCTAAGTGGGAAATCTTTGGATGACGCACAACGGACTAACCTCTGCTTGACAAGTGGGATACCTTCGAATGACGGTCTTTGGGTTGGTGTGGACAGTGCAATGCAGGATTGTGTGGACGGGGGTCTTGCTCCCTTTCCTACTAATGCTCTTGGCTGCAATTTGAAATCCTTTTTTGATGTTGCTCATGCCAAAATTCCTCCTGCTTCGGCTAGGGTTTGGCCTTTTCCCTGTGCCCATGCTTCCCCTATTGTGGTCTGTGGACCAAAGGTTGCTGAAAATGAGGATTTTTATGTGTGTTAGGGTGTGGTCTGTAGGTTTAACAGCTTGTGGCCCTCCCTTCCTGATCTCCATGAGTGGGTTTCCATTTCTTGGAAGCCTATTGTTTCTTGTAGATTGACCTCTATCCCAACGCTAGAGGTTTTTTCTTTGCAACCTTTGCTTCCTCTGAGGATTGTGACAAAGTGTTGGATCGGGTGTTGATGTGGGGTGTTCATTCGCTAATCTTGATCTTGCTCTTCAATACTCTTATGGAGCCACTGAATATCATACCAGTTTGGGTCTGACTGCCAAACCTCCCTCCCTAGTTTTGGGAGGATTCTTGTTTTGAAGCTATTGGCAATGCCATTGGTAGCTTTTTAAAGGTGGATTCTCGTCTCGAGATCTTGGGCATACTATGGTGGCTTGTATTTTAATCGATTTGGACATCTCCAAAACTCTCCATGAAGATGTGGTCTTGATGGTGGAGGAAAGACCTTGGAAGCAACTTCTAGGCTATGAGGGGCTCCCTTTTTGATGTAGCAAATGTTTCTCTATTGGTCATTTGGCCTCTAACTGCCATCTTGCTTGCCAGAAGGTCATTGCTATTTGGTTGAAGGATGCTCTCTCAGACCATCTCATAGTGGGCTCTCCCTCTTCAGATGGTCCCTATGGGGGGGATGTCCCTTCCTTGACTAATTCATCCTTGGAGGTCGTGTCTCCCAAAGATCCTCCTCTGGCTATCCCTTCCATGGAACCATTGTTGCCCCGAACTACTATCGTAGTGCCAACAGAGCCTACTCGTCCCTCAATGAACACTTCTACTCATCCTCCAAATTATCTTGACTCCTCTTTTGCACTATCAACTTCACTGCATGTTGGCTTTCTATCCATGGTGGTTGTTGAGGATTTGTTCATCTTTCTGGGTTCGGTGGACTTTGTTTTTGAGCCTTCTTGGTCTGTTGTGTAGATAAAAAAGAAGGGACTCCCCAAACAACGGCCTCAAGTTTTGGGAGTCAGATCTGTCCCCTCAGATTTTGGGGTTGTCTAGTCCTAGTACTTCAGTCGACATGCTATCTGTCGGCTGTTCATGTTCTGGTACTGTTATGAGTGTGGCCTATTTGGCCTATTTTGTCGAGCCCTAGTGGCTTCTATTTGTAAGGGATAGCCTCCCTTTTTTCTAGCTTCTCATTCTAGTTCATGTCCTATTTAGAACTAGCTTCTTTTTGGCCCCAAGGGCTCTCTGTGTATAGGGTACAACACCCTATAAATTTTGCTTACTTTATCAAAAATAATACATATATATATATATATATTAAAGGGAGTGAATTGTATTGATTAAAAGATTATAAGGGCAATGATTGATAATAACTAATAAGGCAACAATTAATTATAACTAACAAGCAGCGATTCATTTTAAATGAAGATTGATTTAGTATTAATAAAGGTAGTGATGCATTAAGGAGCGTTGCATTACAAAGTATCACCAATTCACAAAGAATGCAACAATTAAAAAAGAATAATTAAGGTAACAATTAGAGTTATCAAAGGGAGTGATGGAATAAGGAAAGGATATAGCTACTTGGAAGTTCATTAATTTCCAAAAGGACGCCTCTCTTCACTTAGCCATGAGGGTACAAATGGAATCATATATAAAAATATAGGGATGAAGATCATCATATTTATTCATGAAGAGTGTATAAGAAGATTGGGATAAGGAATGAAATATCAATAGGGAATTGGAGCATATATCAAGAAGAAATATGTGGGAGTAAGAAGATGGTTCAATGAGAGATATACGAATACAAATGATAGATGCATAATAAGGGAAGTAAGTTTAATATAATTGCATACACACACATATATATACATAGATATATATATGTAAGGGAGGGGGACCAACCACGTCAAGGCCTAAGGTCACGAAGAGCCGAGAGCAGAGGGCTGCCCTAACTTACATCACTCTAAAAGGATGTTTTCAAAATAAGGATGAGAATGATGAGGACTATAAAGTACTTCAATCACCCTTTAGACCTGAGCTTTAGTTTGGGCTAGGTGAGCTAGTACTATGCCTCAGATAGCTCTTTGTCTAAGGATGACAGTGCAATTTTGGGACGTCTCTCAGGCACACTGGAATTCATATGGTCAAAAAATAGTGAACATAGTACAAACTACTCAAAAATTAACTAATTGGCCTAGCTAGTTGATTTTGATAGGAAAAATAGAATAATAAGGTAGGACCGATATAAAAAAAGATGATAAAGCAGGTAGAAAAAAGCTAAAGTAATAAAGATAATCTCACCATTCACCAACTAACTCAACATGCTCTTTCACCTGCACACAAGAAAGAGGGGAAAATTGTTGGGGCTGTATAGGGGTCTTCCTCAATTAGACCCTCGTTTTGGTGTTTCCACCTCCACGGACATCTAAATAGCAAAGAGATAGAAATACGTGAGAAAGAAGTAAAGAAGGAAGGAATACAAATAACACTACAAAATAGTAAAGAGATACTCAACCAAATCACAAAGGACAGGAGAAAAATGTTACCACCTCCACCAAGAGCTCACTAGCCAATGGAGGAGAAAGAAGGCTTGAACAATCAACACAACCTCAATTGCGATGAAGGGAAGTCTCGCAAAACCTCAATCCCATGTTGTAATGGCTTGCTTCACACTTGCTTTGTGGAGTTGAAAAAGTGTTTTTGTTGTAATGGAGTGTTGAAGTGTTGCTTAAGAATGGAGAGAATGCTTAGAGGTTTCCAAAAAGAGATGAGTTGAATGAAGAATGGATGAGTTTGAAGGAGAAGAGGGAAGAATCTACCGTTTTCAGAGTTAGTTGGTCAAAGAGGGATGTTACAAATCAAATCCAATCGAAAGTGTAATGCCTCTACCAACTTCAGATGTTGGAATCCATCAGGGACATAAGCACGCTATGCAGGCGTCTCTGAGTCGCACACACATCCTTGACAAATATTCTTCTATCGACACAAAGGATAGATGCCAAGTGGAAGGAAATCAACCAGCTGATGTGGAATTTTGACTTCAGATTTGGTTTTCTAAGGTGAGGATGTGTAAAATGGGAATTTGTGTAAGGGGTGAAAATTTAGCAAGCATGAATACTAATGAGAGCTTCGGTAAAATAGATCGTAGGGTTAGTAGAGTTAGAGATCTATACCTAAAGCGTCAAGGAAGCAGACCACAATCTGGTGAGCTTGAAAGTGCAGTGTAGGAAAAGGAATTCATAGCTCCACAAAACTATGAAGCTATAGAATGAAAGTGTCTAAGTACAGGCCCACAGACTTGCAAGGAGGCAACCCCCAAGATCTCTCACATGAAGGAATCCCCAAGAACCAAGTGCCTCGCAGGTCCATAGACCTACAAGGAAGGTGTCCTCCAAGATCTCTCACATGAAGGAAACCCAGAAAAAGCACCTCACAGACCCATAGACCTACAAGGAGGCATCCCCCATGATCTCTCACTTGGAGGAAACCTAGAGAAAGGAGACTTTACAGAGTCAGAAAGCGGCTTCACAGCCACACGTACAAAGTGACATGCTTACTTGTAGATATAACATGTCCGAAAGTGGATACACAGGCAAGGAAGCATACATTCATGTAGACCATCAACAAGTTGTAAAAATTTCAAGGGGGTCCCTCAGGAACCTGACGCAAAGAAGGGGTCCACCCAAGGGACACACTGTTTGAAAGTATGAAAGAGATGCTTTTTCTCAAATCGATTCGTAATCAAGGAATCCTTTCAAAAGATGTTCACTTCATCAAGGAATTAAAAAGGAAGAAAGTTCCCCCTCATGAGGGGAAGGTCAAAGCTTCTCCCACCTCGAGGGAAGTTCTCAAGTTCTTTCTGTACGGACCCATAATGAAGGAAACGCGTCCCATTAGGGGTCCAAGTTGGGAATGCGATTTCAAAAAGGGTTTGCGAAGATTCTCAAGGAAAGATTTGTTGGAAACAAATGTGTTTCCTGGAAATCAGAGTATCATAGAAATGACATTGTCACATATGAAAGGGATAAATCAAGCAAAGAAGAGAGAACAATAAAAGAAAATAAAAGAGAGACAAAGACATCACAAACAAAGGAGCTCATATTTTGGGGTCATAGTTGCTCATAAATATATATAAGTATAATAATAGTATAAAAGGAGCTGTCATTAGCCCCCTGCTATATCAAACCATGTGAAGAATGCACAAGAAAACAAAGTAAAAATAAAAAATTGGGTCAACATGGAAGGGAAGCCTAAATGCCCTCAACGCTTTGCATCATCCCCAATTTTTGGAAAATCAATCACAAACATGGAAGAATGATGATACAAATAGAAGAAGGTTTATGATGCAAAAACAATGCCTGTATTCAAGCACCAACAAGGATGACAAGGTTCATCCATGAACATATAACACAAGTACAGGGGACACATCACAACACACACACATCTAATCTAAAAATAAAGAAGAGGCCTCCCCCTAACACTGATCGACTAAAAGGTCATCCGCTTCCAAATCTAGATCTTCATAAGGGGAAGGACGATGAGCCTACAATGGTTGGATGTTAAGAGGAGGAGATTTCGACCCTCCTGCAACAAGGGCTAAGGAAGAAGGCCCCATAAAGTCTTCTCTGCTAGGATCTTGTGGAGATATGGTCAGTGATTTCACAAAGATCGCCGATAAGGCCAAAAATTCATATAGAGAGTTAAACATGCACTTCAATGGAGTTCCATGTCGTACCTCAATGGGCGGAGAAAGCTATGATCGACATTCACCACTAGGCTCATTAAGTGACTTGGGAGTGGTGGTGAACTTAGGGGAAGCCAGGGCTGGTTCTATTACTAGGACAAAATAAGTAAGCGTAGGATCACCTTTCAAAGAAGGTGGGATCCTCTTACACCCTCCATTGTTGGAAGGGCCATCCTCCATCTTTGTTTCATCGGGGGATGTGAAATTCCCACAGATGAGGTAAGAGGTGCAGAGGAGGAGGAGGCAGAGAAAACCACAACATATACCACCAAAGTATTCAACATATCCATGGGCTTAGGGAAAATAGGGACATTTGAAAGGGAAATCAACAAGGGAAACTCTGCAGAAGGAGTGATGAACACCTACACCTTCTTGGGGTTAGGCATACTCACAATGGGAGCCAGAAGCGAGACTCAACTAGGTTGAACGAAAGTAGAGTGGAGGAGGGAGGAGGACACATCAAGAGGCCCTGAATTAGGGATAGTCATATCCTCTTCCTTCCTCTGCAAGGCAACTTACTTAGCCATGAGAACCTTTTGCTAGTGCTTGCGCTTGCGCACAAGGCAGTTTCTTTGAATCTTCAAGTTGGAGGCTGGAGGCTATGAAGGAACAAAAGGCTCCAGCTCAGTCATGGAAGTTTCCACCACATCTGTTTTCAGCGGAGGGACATGATCCTAAATGGGAGCAGAAGGAACAATTTGAGAAATAGAGGGGAATCAGCTCTAATACCTCGATAATGGGCCTCTTCCTGTTTAATGCCTTGGGAGAAAAAGCGGTAGGAGGCCATGGAGGCCAAAAATAGAAGATTCCCCATGGGGACCTTTCTTCCTACTATACCAAACGGGCCTAGGCTCTGTGGGCAGAACAAGAAGCTCAAATGCAAGATGCTTGGTATTTCGCAAGTGGGCACCATAGGATTCTCTCATAGATGCGGAACAAAATATGATGGCGCCATAGTAGGGCGAGGAGTGTCAGACTGAACAATGAAATAGGAAGGAGGATCTTGGGATCACTTATCTTCTTCCCTTCTACATGCCTTGGCAACATCACTGTCAGCTTTTAAGCAAGCCCTATGTGAAACAACATAAGGCAATGGAGGGTATCTCACTCATGGTGTTAAGCACCCTCTCTTGTAATTTTGATAAGTTCGGTACAAGAGGTCCTTCCTAGGTGGAAGAGGACCAATGGGTGGAGGCCAAAAGTAATCCAAGGAGTAACTACCACAAGCAATCAACAGTTTATAACTGGTGTCATGAATCACATGCATAGAACCCTCGTGGATAAATTTCAGACATTTATGCACAATCGAGGGAATTGCATTCATAGCTACTAACCAAGGGATACCCAACTTCACTCTAAAGAGTTCAAACCTCAGGACTATGCCAAAAAAAATATTCATGAATTTAGGTCCAACCAAAACTGACAAGATGATACTACCTAGAGGAGGTATGGAAAGTCTGTCATTCATGTAGATGGTGCTCACATGTGCATCGTACCCATTTTTATGTAGAAAGTTGATTAGCATGATCTCCTTAGTTATGATATTTACTTGAGATATCAGATTAATGAGAACACTTGCTATGGTGTTTCCATTGATTCGTGCGGGGATGTAGAGAGGAGAGGGTTCTCTATTAAAGCCCATTGGCAAATCCTATGAGGTGAAGGTTATACCAGTACCACTGCTCACAGGCTGCATAGAGAGGATAGGTTGATGTAGGAAAGAGGCCATCACATGCACTAAATGATACTCTCACAAAGCCCCACAAAGGTTGCAAGATAGGATTGTGACCCAATTAAGGTTTCATTGCGCAACACTTTCTGAACCTTCCAACTATGCCTACTAGGGGTCACATGCTTGGTTTTGAGGTGAAAAGGCCCACAACACTCACACCTACAATGCTCCTAGAACATGAGGAAAGGAGATTTTAGTATTGCAAGACGAAACCAAAATGGTTCATGTCGAGTTCACCAAAAATGTAAAAGAGGGGGACCAACCATGTCAAGGCCCCAAGTCACAGAGAGCTGAAAGCAGAGGGCTTCCCTAACTTACCTCACTCTAAAGGGATGTTTTCAAAATAAGGGATGAGAATGATGATGAATATATAGTACTTCAACCCCCCTTTAGACTCGAGCTTTAGTTTGGGCTAGGCGAGCTGGTTTTTGGAGTTGGTACTGTGCCTCAGACAACTCTCTATCCAAGGATGGTAGCACAGTTCTGGGATGTCAACGCGGTGTGCTAGTGTCCGTACGATCAAAAAATAGTGAACTCAGTATGAACTACTCAAAAACTAAATAATCAGCCTAGCTGGTTGATTTCAATAGGAAAAATAGAATAATAAGGTAGGAAATATAAACGAAGATGATAAAGCAGGTAGATAAAAGCTAGAGTAATAAAGATAATCTCACCAAAATGCATGTTTTCTAGCTAGCTCCACACGCTCTTTAACTTGCACACAAGAAAGAGGGGAAAATTGTTGGGGCTGTATAGGGGTTTGCCTCAGTCAGACCCTCATTTTGGTGTTTCCACCTCCACGGACAGATAGATAGCAATGAGATAGAAATACATGATACAAAAGTAAAGAAGGAAGGAATGAAAATAACACTACAAAATAGTAAAGAGCTACTCTACCAAATCACAAAGGAGAGGAGCGAAATGTTACCACCTCCACCAAGAGCTCACTAGCCAATGGAGGAGAAAGAAGGCTTGAACAATCACCATAGCCTCAACTGCGATGAAGGGAGGTATCACAAAACCTCAATCCCACATTGCAATGACTTGCTTCACACTTGCTTTGCGGAGTTGACAGAGTGTTGAAGTGCTGCTTGAGAATGGAGAGAATACTTAGAGGTTGCCAAAAAGAGATGGGTTGAATGAAGAATGGATGAATTTGAAGGAGAAGAGGGAAGAATCTCTTATTTTGAGGGTTGGTTGGTCAAAGAGGGATGTTACAAATTTCATCCGATTGAAAGTGTAACACCTCTTCCAACTTTAGACGTAGGAATCCATGAGAGACGTAAGCGTGCCACGCAAATGTCTATGCACTGCGTGTGTATCCCCGACAAATATTATTCTACCAACACAAAGGACAGATGCCAAGTGGAAGGAAGTCAACCAACTGATGTGAAATTTTGACTTCGGATTTGGTTTTCTAAGGTGAGGATGTGTAAAAGGGGAATTTGCGCAAGGGGTGAAAATTCACTCCTATACAATATATAAATTGATATAAGTTCATATCAATTTCAAATATATATATATATTATACACAATCATGCAATAATGATGCTTGTAGCAATTATTAACCCTTTCATTTGATCTAATCTGTTTGTCTCTCTTTAACCAATATCTTTTGAATATAAGAAAAAAATAGATTGAATAGGAAAATATAGTTCTATCAACATCTATTAGAAGATCAAGCAATCTTCAACTTTGATATATCAATCAAATTAGAAATATCAGTAAAATACAACAATGCTATTCAATTGTGGTATGCAAGATAATAAGAAGATTGAGTGTATATACATATATCTTATAATGGAATATATAGTCTATCAATTATTTGTGATGATAGTAATTAATCTCTATAATCATTTATTTATTTGAATCTCTTATAAGAAATCATGAAAGGGTTAGGGAGGAACCTCAATAAGGTTAGCAGGTGTGTCTTCCCCTTCTAAGTAGCCCACCTCATACGGGATGGACAAGAGTTCCTACCCCTTAGGGGCCAAGGGGTCGAGTATGAATACTCCATGCTCTTGGGCTTAGACATGGTGAATTTAGGGCATCTTATTAAGGAGTAATGATTAGGGATGCATGTGCATCTTCCCCTTCTAATTAGCCCACCTCATGTGGGATGTACAAGTTATTGGATCTTGGTTTATTTTATAAAGATCTTGGTTTATTGTATAATGATATTATGTAGTGAATGGTGGTGTTTAATCTTGATATGTATGAGAATCTATGTTAGCATGATTTGATTCAATTGATTGGCATAGGTCGTTTGGTTTGGATGGTTTGAAGGAGGAGGTATGTTGATATTGAGATGGAAGGATACCATTACATGGAGTGGAAGGGGTCCTTTTATCTTGAGAGGGGAGATGATCATTGGATGGGATGAAAGGTGTGGTACATTGATCTTGAGATGGAAGGGGATCATGACATGGAGTAGAAGGGGTGCCTTGATTTTGATATTGGATAGGATCCTGGTATATTACATAAAGATCATGACTATGTATTTAAGGATTGTTAGGATATATCAATAAAGTCATTCATGAATCTCATAAATGGAATGTTATCCAAATGATAATATGATAGGGTGGATGGGAAGTGGTAGGTTGGGAAATATGGTTTCTTATTATGTGGTGGTGATGAAATGATGGGAGAGATGACATTGGGTTGTATAGAGGTAGCCTATAACAAGATACCAATGACAAGGGATTATTAGATGGGATTATGAGGGGGTATGAATAAGTAATGGATTAGCATATACAACAATAATGATAGATAGATTGAAATGGGATGAGGGTATTAGTAAGATAAGGATTGAGAAATGGGATGAGGGGATAGGAAGATAAGGGTTGAGAGATGGAAGGATTATTGAATGATGTGATGAAGGGATAAAGGGTTTGGTTTGGTTATTAATGGATGGGGGATGTGGAAGGGATCTCCAAGGACTATGTTGCAAAATGTCACAGCGGTTGAGGTTCATAGTTTCTTATGCTATTGATGTATTTATGTATTATTCTTGAAAGGCTTGTATAGCCCACTTGTAAAAGTAACTTTATTTGACATTCATTATTGTAACATTGAAATAAATGTATTGAATGCAAGATTCTGATGTAACATTGAAATAGATGTATTGATAGAAAGTTATTGATTTCATTAGAATATGAATGAAATTTATGAAACTCATTGATGCGCTTTTACCATACACATATGTATTGATGTAAAGATCCTTGATGTAGATGCAATGTACCTATTTGGATACATGAAAAGAGATTTATTACTTCTTTTACACTTGAGCTCATTTGGGAAGCTCTCATTATTTGCATCTTCCACTTTTACTTTATTTAAAATGAAATAAACTTTTTATGCTTTAATGAGCATCACCTCCAAAGCGTTACACAAAATACTAATATCACCCATGGTAGATATGCCATATATGATGAGGCACGAGGATTTTTTTGAGATTATGGATGATAGGATAAGTGAGATGAAGGTTAGATGGAAGGATATAAGATATGTTGGATGGGTAAGATGGGTGGACTAGAGGGAAGACAGGATGGATGGAAGGATATATTGATAGAGGAAGGAAAATTTTGTAATATGAAAATGTACTTTAGGAGAAGTCCAAAGCATCTATGTACAGTTGCCCCTATTGTTATCAAGATCTTAGGGATTGTTGGTGTAATTAATATTTAATTACACTTTACATAAGTTTACTTAGGTAATTATTTAATTCCTAGGTTAATTAGTTTTCATCCTTATCTTGTTGAGCTATCTTGTTGCTCAAGATAAGATTAGGGTTATGCATCTTTTCTTTTATAAAGCAAATCATTATCTTGTAATTATTGAATTCTTGAATAATATTATGTTGCACATTCTTTTGCAACCTCTTTGCTTTTTCTAATTTTCTCTTCTGTGGAAGGTCTTTTCGGTTTGCAAATCTGATCTTGGTTTCTAACATGGTATTAAAGTCTTGATTTGCAGCCTCTTCTCAGATTTCTGGAGAGATTCATTACAGAGTCGTTCAAGATTCCTCAAGGGTTTCATACCTTGAGTTTGTCTCTCTATTTGGCTTCTCTTGCATGGTTGCTTTTGGTGCATGTTGGAGGAAATATGAGCTCATATTTGAGTTCAGGGCTTTTGAAAAAGTCAAGATCAACTTTTTTTTTTCCTGAATCCGACATTTTATGCCAGAGTTATGAGGGTTTGAATATTTTCCAGATCTAGGAGTTGTGAAGCTTTTGGTGCGTTTTTAGGCAGATCGGACCTCACCATCAAATCCAGAGCGTTTGAGAGATGAAAAATGACATATAACACGCCCTATTTTGGCATCAACTGTTCGTGAGGCAAATTTTGTTTACCCAGCAAGCTGTACGGCTCGCTAGGTACAAGGTATGATATTTTGCAGAATAAAAAAAATAATAAAATTTTATTATGTTTTGCAAGATTTATTTATTATTTTTCATCAGGCTTTATAAATTTTTGGGCAAAATTAAAATTTATGTGGGGGGTTTTTTTTCTACTGCCTGCATTATTTGGTACCATTCATACCACCGCACTGTCACATCGACAGGGTTTTTGTCGGCCTACCTCCTTTTTCGACCACTTTATGACTTACCGTTGACATCCTCCACACTTCGGCATTTATTTCCTGGCCCTCGCTTCCACTGAAAACACCCTTCACTTTTCGTCAGCTTTTATTTTTTCGGGGCCCACCAACTGGCCGCTTCCTCTCGCGCCCCCAATTCTTTGGCCCCCGGTCTTATCGCCCGCCCCGGGGTGGGATGCTCCCTAGCCGGTGGCGCTAGGAGCGGCGCCACCCCTGCCTAGCTCGCCCGCCGCTCGCTTGGAGGTGGGGTTTTTTTTCAAAATATTTAGCCTGCGGTCATATGGCGAACCAAGGGCCTGAGGAAAAGGTGTCGAAAATTTGCCCCTATTTAGCCTGCATTTACCCTGATTTGCCCTCTTACAACCCTTTTATTCATTTTGCCATAACTTTTGATCCTGAAGGCGAATTTTTTGAAACGAGATATCGCCAGAAAGCTAGCGAGCCTAATTTTTTGATGGTACAGTTTGTTTTTAGAGATTTTTCTGTTTGATGGGATATTTTTTCAGTTGAATTCAGATGTTCAGATTTCACTTTACAGGGCATATATTTTGACTCGGTGATCCTTTTTTCGTCATTCTCACGGCATTGGAAAGCTGATTCTATCCTCTACAAAGATTTGACATCACTTTCTATTCTTTGTTTATGCATATTTATCATGCTCTCCTTTTACAATCGTTGGGTTATTGTAATATATGAACTGAGATAAAGTTCCATCAGGGGGGTTTGTTGCATAATAAATCTGATTAGAGTATAGTTTTCACTTTGATCTCCATATCCATCTTGATTTGATGATAGCTCACATGGGTTATTTGGTTTCCTAGTTTATTTTGGCCACATTTTTTGCTATAGCTTGCACATATCAGATTCATCGGTTCACACTTCAATTGAGAGATTATGTTTCTTGATCTTCATTGGTTTAGATTCTTCTCAGTTTGAGGGCCATGTTTTCATGGTTATTGTTCCAGAGTCTATTTTTGGTACTCCTTCCCATGGAAAATTTTGTCACAGTTTGGCATCGACATTGAGATACACAGCTTCCAGATTCTATCATCATCTCATCTACTATTGCTTCACAGATTCCAAGGTTGTTCCAGTTTGTGAGTTTTTCCAGTGTTCCATGGCATTGGGTCTGCTGTCACATTATCATGATTTTGGTTTTGGTTTCAGTTGTAGATAGAAGTATCTTTCCTTGCTTGTCAGATTACGATTCCAGTGTTACTCCACAGTGTTCTTCTAGTGCTTCTCTGCAACATTCATCTCATTGTAGGGGTTTTTGTCCCATTGGGTTTTCCTTCTCTACCTCATCATTGCATTTGTACTTGGGTACCTGATTAGGCCTTGTTACCAGGACCCATTCATGCTTTCTTGCATTCATCTTAGTTTTAGGTGCATGCTTTATTAGTCTCCCTAAGTTGCACTTATGGGGGGGTGTTGGTGTAATTAATAGTTAATTACACTTTACATAAGTTTACTTAGGTAATTATTTAATTTCTAGGTTAATTAGTTGTTATCCTTATCTTGTTGAGCTATCTTGTTGCTCAAGATAAGATTAGGGTTATGCATCTTTGCTTTTATAAAGCAAATCATTATCTTGTAATTATTGAATTCTCGAATAATATTATGTTTCACATTCTTTTGCAACCTCTCTGCTTTTTCTGATTTTCTCTTCTGTGGAAGGTATTTTCGGTTTGCAAATATGATCTTGGTTTCTAACAGGGATGATGGAAGGATTATAATGGCTATGATGGATGGGTGGGGTAGATAGGTGGTTTGAAGGATGTGAGACATAAGTAGCTAGGAGAAAATTTCCCCCAAGTGTGAAGATAAAATAGAAATGGGAGTTTACACATGATTCTTGTTTGCTAGGTTTTCATCATAGTAATTTCCAAAGACATCAGTTTTGCAAGTTTTCAACAGTGGATACATTTTTCTTTTTACTAGTTTTTTGGATTTTTTTTTTTAATTTTGATTTTTTTGGTGTTTTGTATTTTTAGATTGTTGGATAAGTGTGTGGATGGAGATGGATGATGATATAAGGAGATGGACAAAGGAATCAAGCATCTACTTCCATACTAAGGTAATAAATCCCATTTGGAGAGGTGGCTATTAGATGTTAGTACAACCTTATTAGGATAGATGGATTATGCAAGGGAATGAATGAAAGGTATTTCATGGAGGATATGTGTGGGATAAGGGATGGGGGTTTTGTTATGATATTTCTTAGAAATATTTGTAAGAAATTAGAATTGTAGCAAACCACCTCGAGGGGGTTGCCTCAATCAAAAAATGATATGAATTGAATAATTAATGATATGGGAGAGAGTTCTCTTCCTTATTTATAAGATAAACTATGTAGGGACATTCCCCTTCATCTTAATTAAGAATTATTAATGTATTAACTAATATTTATGTTAGGGTTAAGCATGCCACAAGTGCTAACCCTTAGTATATAATATATACATAGGGATATCTCATATTAGGATCATAACATTCCCTTCCCTTCTGAAAAAAGTATTTCCCTCAATACTTAACAACTCTAAAATATTTCGTATGAATCATTCAACATTCCATGTGGCATCTTCAATTGAAAAATTCTTCCACTTGATTAGGAATTTTGATGTGGTTCTATTTTCCAATCTAATTTTTGGAAATTCCATGAAGTTTTTCTATATTTTGTATGAACTTTTTTGTTATAATATTAGTGGAAAATAGATGAGAGAGTCCACAAAAATATGTATTCTTAATTAGTTTATGCACAAGCCAAATTACCTCAATAGTATTTATCTTTGAAAACCCCATAATGAAGTCCATTAATATTTTTTTCTAGTGTTGTATTGGAATGCCTAATATTTGTAAGAGACCTATAATATTTTTTATTTTCCTTTTATTTTGTTGGCATATCAAACTTTCTGGCAATTTTTTTTGGATATTCACTTTAATACCTTCCCAAAAGAAATTTTTCTTTATAGGATGATGGGTATGAACAAATATTCTATAGTATCTTGTTAGACTTAAAAACCTTCTCTTCTTAGGGTTCACCTTAATATATTTAAGTGACACCAGGTGTCTTGAGTATTCTACTTTTTTAATTCCAAAGACACAATTGGATTGTTTGAATAGATTTTATTTTCTCCCAATTCATTAACAATAAGAATATGAAACTTATCTTTATGAGTGATTTTGTTTAGCTTCTTGTAACATGAGCACATTCTCCAAGGATCATCCTTTTTTTAAGAATAAGCATAGGGGATAAATATGATTTTTTGTTGGGATGAACAATGCATTGTGGTATTCATTCAATGTCATTATTATGGTCTCTAATTAGATGTACAACCTTGGATTCTTAAAAAAATTGTTGGTGATGTTGAATAATCTCTTGAATTGTGGTTGATCTTGAGTTATTATATCTTGTGCTTCTATAAAATGTAATTATGCCTCTATATTATAAGAACCCTTTTTGAGTAATTTCTCCATCTTATGAGAGCTAATGATTTCACTTGGTTGTGATTTTATTCCTAGAAGTTTATACTTTTTCTCATGAATCCTAAAATCCATGGATAAGTCTTGAAAATTAAAAGATATTGTTCCTAATTGCTTAATCCATTGCACACCCAAAATTACATCCACTCCCATAGTAGGGATAGAAAACATTTTTGAATCTAGTTGATAATTTCCCATTGAGAGTTTTATATGATGACATTTACCACCACATGAAATTGTTTCCCATCAATTATCATGACTTGAAAATCAGAGATTGGATAAATAAAATAATTGAGCTCATTAGCTAATCTTCTATCATTAAAGTTATGTGTACTACAGTATCAACTAACACTTTCAATTTTTTCTTTTTTATATTACCAATTACTTTGAGTGTTTATGGTGCATTTGTTCCATTTAATGCCTGTAGGGAGATAGTAGTTTTTTCTTTTTCCTTGGAATTTAAATTATTAAGTTTTATGTTTGATTATTTTGTAGGTACTCCCTCTTCTTCAACCTTATTATTTTTTCACTACTAGAACACTTATGTCTTGTTGACAATTTTCTATCACAATTCCAATATGGGCCTTTTTCTCCTTTCTCTATCTCTTGTTCAAGATAGAGCTTATTAATTTCTCTTAGGTTAAATAAGTTTTCAAATTTTTTTATAGTAGGATTAGTCGTATTTTTATTATTCACTCTCATGGTTTCAGCTTGGGAGATGTTTTGTTTATCAATATGCAATGCTTGTTGCATAAATTTCCTAACTGTACAAGGTTCCAATAAACAAACATCATGTTGGATTTTTTCCTTAAGTCCATTGATGTACAATTATAGCCTTTGGTAAGGTGTCACCTCAAGAACTCTAAGTGCCAATCTCAAATGCTCAACATTATATTCAACTAAAGACCTTAATTGTTTTAGATTTTTTAGTTGGGTAGAATAGCTTTCAATGCATGGTTTCTCATAAAAAGGTTTCTAGTTCTTTATTAAATTCTTTCCAACTAAACATTTGTCTTGTTTATCACTCATCTTCCATTTGTACCATTGGTAAGGTCCTAATTATAAATATAGTAAAGCTATGTCGACTTTGACATTATTTGGTATATTGTGAAGTTCAAATTTTTATTCTATAAGGTGTATCCATGAAATTACATTTCTACCATCAAATTTATGAATGTTTATTATTGGTAGGTATAATTTTTTATCTCAGAAAGGTTCACTTATCCCTTGATTTGTTTTATTAGGGTTGTGCCCAATTTAGTTTCTTCGAAAACCTATCTCAACCCTCATTTAAGGATTTTACAAATGGGTCAAGCAATTTATCTTTAATGAAATGTATTATTGTTTCATATCCTTGGGGAACTCTTTCCTCAATTTTAGGTGGTGTAAACTAAAATGGGTCCTTAGATGTTGTATGTGTAGAAAGGTCCTCTAATTGTAAAGATGACATGGATTTATTTTTATTTTTATTTTAAGCTTTATGAAGGTAGGAAAGTATTTGGACAGAGAATTTGATGTTTCAATTTGGACAAAATTAGACCACTAAATTAAGGAATATATTTTATGTCTAAAAATAAAATTTAAAAAACTAACCCTACCTAATTTTTCATAAGATTTCCAAAAATATAATTCAAAAAAAAAAAAAATCCAAAAATTGTATCCTATAGAGAAAATTAATGAAAATTTTGACCACTAAATTAAAAGCTTTATATTATTTTCAATAGTAAATTACAAAGAACTAACCCTACCTTATTTTTGATAATATTTTTTAGAAATGTAGAAATTCTAAAAATTGCAAACCTATAGAGAAAATTAATGAAAGAAATTAAATCACAATAAATTTTAGAAAACTTATCTTCAAAGCCTAATTTTTTTTTGAGATCTTAACTATGTTGTACCTCAAAACCCAAAAACATTAGATCAAAATTCACATTGGTTTGGAAGTTATTGTGGAAATACAAATGTTACCCCAAATCATAGCTTTGATACCACTTGTTATGATATTTTTTGGAATTATTTGTAAAAAATTAAAATTCTAGTAAACCACTTCAAGGGGGTTACTTCCAATAATCAAAAAATATGATATGAATTATTGATGATATGATGACATGGGAGAGATTTACTATGTAGAGACATAACCCTTCATCCTAATTAGGAATTATTAATGTATTAACTAAAATTTATGTTAGGGTTAAGCATGCCACAAGTGCTTACCCTTAGGAACATATAATATATACTTAGGAATATATCATATTAAGATCATAATAGTTTTGGAAAGTGTATAGATGGAAGGATGGGAGGTGAGTGTGATGGGGGGATGTTGTCATGACCAACATTGGCACATATTGTGATGGATGTTGAATGATGGGAGGAGAAATGGATTTAGGATGTGGAGATGGTGGAGGTGTTAGGATAGTGAATTTTGGGACATAGAGACACAAAATGGATTTAGGAGATGGAGGATGAGGATTCTTAGCTTTTGGATTAGCAACTTTTGATGCCATTATGAATTTTTCATTTGAATGTATTATATATTTTTCCTTTGGGACCCACATGGTTTTTAATTTTTCTTTTACTTTGGTGGGCCTTTGTGGCCTTTGGGATGATTTGTATTTTGGATTGAACTTTTTTTGTTTCACCATGTCATTTTGAGGGTAAATGGTGATATTTAGTTGCATGTAGATGTTTGGCCATATACGTTTTTACTTTGGCATCTAAGTTGCTTTCGATAGCAATAGCATGGGAGAAGATGAATGATGTGTAAATATGAATGGATTAATGGAGGTATGATTTGGGAGAGGGTAAATGAAGGGGGCATATTTGATGGAATTCATAGAGGCATGCCATTGTTGATACTAATAATAAATTATGGGAGTGGGATGTTTATGTTGGGTGAAATGGATAGGTGATTGGTGGCTAAGGGGATGAGTAGGATTAGGTGGAGGAAGATGGGTGGTTGAAATGATTTTTTTTTATTTCTACACGAGAACTGCCATGGGTGAATGTAAGAGGACCAAGAAGATATGAATGTGTTGGGATAGTTTGTGTAGAAGGTGATAAAGGATCATGAGATGAATTAGATGGGATGGTAGGATCTTCATTTGGCTTAGGGGATGGTGAGGGTGAGAGGGATTACAAGGGATTATTTGATCTTGATTTATAAGGGGATAATGGGATGGAGTGGAGGTAATCTAATCTTGATATGGAAGGGGTTCATCTTGGTTGAATGCAGTGAATGGCAGTGTTTGATCTTGATATGTATGATAATATATGTTAGCATGCTTTGATTCAATGGATTGACATATGCCAGTTGATGTGGATGGTTGGAAGGAGGTACATTGATATTGAGAAGGAAGGGTATCATTACATGGAGTGGAAGGGATGATTTTATCATGAGAGGGGAGATGATCATTCGATGGGATGAAAGGTGTGGTACATTGATCTTGAATGGAAGGGGATCATGACATGGAGTGGAAGGGGTGGCTTGATCTCGAGAGGGGATAGGATCATTGGATGGTATGAAAGGTGTAATATGTTGTTCTTGAAATGGAAGGGGGTCATGACATGGAGTGGCAGGGGTGCTTTGATATTGAGATGGAAAGGGGTCCTTGGATGGGATGGAAGGGAGGGAATCATGAAAGCCATGAGATGGAGTGATTTCGTAGGATTTGGGTGATGTGGATTGTAAGGATGTGGGGGGAATTTGAGGGGAAATTTGGATGGTGGTTTAGTTTTCATTATCAGAGGAAGGTGGAGAATGATCAATAGGAGATGGATTGGAATTGGATGGGAAATTAAGGTATGAGGGATTGGGAAATCAGTTGAGATAGAAGAAATTGGATGGTGGATTAAGGTAAGATGTGAAGCAAAGAAAAAGGTGATCCTAAGTCTAATACAAAGAACCTAGGATCTGTTGTGGCATTTTTCTAAGGTTTCATTAGGATGTAAATCAACAAGGTGACTAGATTGGCTTTAAACCATGAAGGTGAGACAACTAGACTTGGATATGCATCTTTATGCGTCTTAGAATGAATTGGAATTTATTTTCATTGATTAACATAATTAGACTATATGACCTAATATGTGAATTGCAAGCATTTAACAATTAATAGACAACAACAAAGATTTTTAGGAAAATATGGGAAGGGAATAGTGTTGTGTACCTATCCTAAAAGTTTGGGTGATGGTCTAAATTAGAGGATAGAGTCACCCAAGGGAATTTAGGTGCTTGTATTCCTTTTCTACTTTATTTCTGTAGTCCTCTGATGTTAGATATGAGATCTTTGTTTTCACTTGCAGAGTTGTCAAATCATTGTCAGATAATTCTGTAGGTAATTTTATGTGAGTTGACAAGGTGTAGTGATTTGAATGCAAAAATGAATGAATGATATTTAAAATTCCTTCAATCATCTTAAAACCTGAAATTTTCACATTCAAAATGAGAATAAATATTGTGCCATTTAGGGGCTTGCCTTAGTCAAACCCCATGTTAGTGTTTCTACCTCTATAATGGCAATGACAATGATAAAATGATAAATGCTAGGGAGGAAGGTTAAATAAGAAAAATATTGCAACTCACCACCCTTCAATGGGTTCCTTGAAGGATTGAAGTCATGCACATCATGTCAAGGTCTTGGATCTTTCTTTCCCGATTTCTTGAATTGCTTGGAGACCTACAACAAATGTTAGACTTCACAAATAATGATAACATAAACTCACATAGGATTTGACATGATGCTTGGATCTTTAATTGCTGCAATAAAGCTCTGAAATGTTGCTCTTGACTTGCTTTAGACAATAGTTCTTGCTCATAAATTCTCCTTCTAGTTTCAAATGGTGAAAATAATAGGTATTTATAGGCATTTACCAAAAATTAGATCCACAGTAATCAACCTTTACAACTTGAATTTCAAATGTTAAAATGTTGACACTGAACTATTCAAATTTGGATCTCAACAAAATAGGGGGCTTGGGCATCCTAGTCCTAGCCCTATTTTTCAAGACTTAGGGTGTCAGGTGCAAAACATTAAATAAATTCATTTGTTCAATGCTTAGACTCACATTAAAGTAGAAAATCTATGTTAAGAGGGGTCTGATTGTCCAAATGTTGAAGAGATAGATGAATAAGGATGCAAGGGGAGTGCACATGCCCCTAGGATCCAAGTTCCCATGGTAAACCAACATAAGCACAAAGAAACACACATGTATGAAATACAACGAGACACCATAGTCAAACATACATGATGTCACAATAAAATATAAAAAATGAGGGTATAGATGATCATGAGCTAGCAAGTTGTGTTATGCTAGGATACATACCAAAGGATTTTATGGATCACACCATAGTAAAGTTTGATATTTTCTAGGTGAATCACAAACTAGAAGGCAACAAAAGCTAGTGATATTCACTATTCACTAGGTGAGCCCTCAAGACAAGGTAGTTGAATGAGAAACACACTAGGTCTAGTGAAGTCTTCTATTCACTAGGTGTGTACCCATGCTAAAGTAAAAAAATGAGAAATACGCTTGGTCTAGTGAAGTTCTATATTCACTAGGTGTGCACCCTTGAACAACCATATCAAGAGTTGTACTCCCTGATAACCTTGAAAAGGTGTCACAAAATGATCAAGATACTATGACAATGTAACACTAAGTTCAAAGCACGTAAACA
Source organism: Sequoia sempervirens (assembly GCA_007258455.2). NCBI lineage: Eukaryota > Viridiplantae > Streptophyta > Pinopsida > Cupressales > Cupressaceae > Sequoia > Sequoia sempervirens. Next base: position 44,817,935 of record VDFB02000363.1, read on the forward strand.
AAGTGAAGAAAAAGTGCCAAACTCACCTAAGGAGGTGCATAAATGACAAAAAAAGGCCAAAACCTTAAAGAAAAATATAACAACACCATCACAAAAGGTGATTTACAAGAACAACCAAGTGGATTTTCCCAATATATGAAAGGTCACACCTTAGAGAACATCGCACATGACATCACCACCAAGAGACGACTACCCATGGAATAGAAACTCATGCCTTAGGGCATACTAACCATAACATTACCACCAAGGAGAACATCATATGCCAAGAAAGGTCGCCCTCTTATAGGACATAAAGCTTAATATCACCACAAAGGAGACACTAACATAGATCAAGGAGGCCACACTTTCATTGAGAAGGTCACAGTTTCTAGGAGATATATTCTATCACTAAAAAGGAACCATTCCTTATGCAAACAATGAGTGGGGGACTATATGTCCCCCCTTAAAATATTAGTGTAGTACACTAACGTTTTAAGGAGAAACAAAGTGATCACTTGCTAGAAGGAATGCACCTAACATAAGGATATCTAACCCCTTTCCCCTCAAGTGTAGGGAAAAATATGAGCCAAGATGGATGATGATATGCTGCTCCTTGAACAATGAAATATGATTGCATAAAGTCTATTTTTCACCCCCATGCATAGTAGTGATCATGTTGTGATACTACAACTATGACATGAAAAGGAGAAACTAATGCTATTTGTCTCTTATAGGATTAAAAAATATGTTTTTATTATTTTTGAAGGACAATAACCAAGACCTTTTGTTGTGTCTTTCGTATTTAGTTCTATGGGGACACGAATACCTTGTTCTTTTACACCACATCCTTTTCCATTATAGTCAAAATGTTTTAAAAGTTGATAACCTCTTCCATAAATGGCTTCCATTGCTTTCAGAAAAAGGTGGGTTTTCATCATAATTTTCATCATAAGTGGATGTGTAATTTTTTTTTCCCTCTTTGCTAGTTATTGTGTATGATTCAACACTAGATTGTGTTGATATCATTATTGCTTCTTTCTCTTTTCCTTATTTAAATGGTGTAATCTTGTGTCCCCCATCAATGTAGGGGTGAAATCTAACGATCCCCAAACATCATCTAATATATTTTTCATGGATGAAAGGCACTCATATTTATCTTCAAGTTGTAAAGGTTCCACCTTTTTAGTTGGTATCAATGATCTAGGAGGATACTTCATTCTTTTTTCAGTTTCTGAACAGTTTTCAGATTTTTGATCAGCTTTTATCGTGTAAACGTTATTGTTGTAAGTGTATTTCATTAGATGATGAAGTGTTGAAGGTAATCCTACCATTTCATGAATCCATGGTCTACCCAAGAGAAGATTACATGAAAGGTCATGAGGCATAACATGGATGGGAGTTTGTAACACAACCTTACTAGCTTTAACAAGTAACATTATCACACAAAGTAGTTGTTGTTGCACGTTATCAAAACCTTTGATTGACAAATTAGTGGAATGAATTTTAAATTTTTTCCCACTTCAATTCCATCAAAAATATTTACACTACAAACATTAATCTTTGAACCGTTGTGAATAAGGGTGTGTCTAATCCCAATCATGTTAATACTAGCCATTATCATCAAGGCATCATTTTATTTTTGTATTTCTAAGGGGGTTACTCACTTTGATGAAAGACCATGTCCAAATTAACCGGATTCATACCCTTAATTAAGGCTGCCATGCCATTTGGTTGTGCACTAGGAGGGACAACTTTTTGCAGAGCATTTTGAAGCATATCATGATATATAGGTTATATTTGAATCAAATCCCACAAGGAGATCTTAGTAGGAGTGTTATGAAGTTTCTCAACAAGATCAAATTATTTATCAAGAATTTTAGGTGCATGTGGGAGGTATGGTTAAGGAAATGGAATGGATGTTGGAGTTTTTTTTGGTTGCTTATTATTTCTATTGTTATATGTGTGAGCTATAGTATGATAATTTGGTTGTGACACATAAATAGTAGTAAGTTGTTTTGTAAACCTTAGGATATGGCCATGAGGTTTAGGAGGTCCAATAATCAGAGTACTTTTAGAAGGTCCAAAAGGGGTTTTAGGAGTCCAATAATCAAACGAGATATAATAGCCAATTGTGTTTTCATAACCTCAATGAATTTGACTTCTTGTTGATGATCTTCTATCAAGGGGGAATCTAATGTCACCTTAGAATATACATCAATGTAATCCATAAATGTATCAATGGTTTCATCCTCTTGTCCAACAAGGTAAAAGAAAGAAGTTGGGTCAATGAAAGGGGAAGTTTCAGCAAAAAAAATCCCACATGAAACATGTATGCATTATTAAAAAATTGTGTACTCGCTTAGCAACAGGTACCTGAGCCTAGGTAAAAAACATGTACACATTATGCTTTGGGTACACACTAAGAAACATGTACATGTTATAATGGGTATGCGATATATAACACATACACATTTCTTAGTGCATATTTCAATTTTTAAATAAATGATTGTTATTTTCATTCTCTCCCTATGAATTTGGTTAAGAGTGAGTGAAAAATTCCAATGTGTATGTGTTACTAAGGACCTATGTCACTCGATTTTCAACTACCACCTCCTCTTGTCAACACAAGTGATCTCATTAACCTCCATGTTGGTTAAATTTCATGGTTTTTTGGCTTTATATCTTGCATTTTTTGTTTGTAATTGTACTTTAGTGTTTTTCTATATTGTTTGTAATTAACTTGTTTAATTTATATTTTTAAAATTTTATTTGCAAACAAAAACATCAATGCAAACCAAAAACCTTAAATTCTAAATTGAAAACCACAAAATCTATACCTAATTTAATTAAAATCCTAATCCACACAAAACCTAGACTTAGAAATAAAAACCCTAAACCCTAGGTTCCAAAAAACTTAGACCTAAAAACTAAAACCCTTAACCCTAGGACCTAAACCCTAAACCACAAAACCTAAATGTAAAACCCTAAACCCTAAAATTGATATTTAATTCATCTTATAATTAATTAAATTAAATCATTTTTATAAGGCATTAATGGGATGTCTTAATCACACATAAATTATATATTGTCTTAGATCAAATTCCTAACCCATCCTCCTATTTCAACCTTGAAGCTATACCACTTTCATGGATACTACCACCTTTTCCATTAACTTTACTCCCTTGATACATGGCCTACCCCATGTGGTTACATTCCTTGAACCTTATGAATACTGCTAGTGCTTTCTTTCATTCTAGAATTGTGCCCACACCTAAGATCCTACCCCTTTTATAACCACTAAATTTCTACAACATCTACTCATATAGATCTATGTACTATGGACCTCCATCTCATCCCATGATCAATACTTATTGAATAATTTGTGCCCAATCTATTCATAACTATTTCCTTAGCTCTTACATCACAACACTAATATGTGTACCTCTACTATTTTAACATTCTCCTAATATCGCTTTGGTCTCCATCAACACCAAGTGTACATACACTAATACAAAAACTAGAAACTTTGAAGTACAAACTCAAGTATATCAAGAAGTATAATATTGACTACTTGATCCTTTGTATTTCACACCTTTTTAGATTTTAAGGTTTATTAGAATCTATCCATGTAGTTACTTGGTCAAAGGCCCTACAATTAGGGATTATGCAACTAGAAATTTCAAATCTAAACTTCATTTTTAAAGACACAATAATTTAATTAATAAAACTAGATCATGTATATGTAGAGAACACTTTTTAATATTATTTATTTAATTCACATTTAATCTAGCTAGAGGTCCTGTACAAAGGTCATGCACATATTTCTAGGAATTAACCTTAAATAGTCACAAGCTCTCTAGATCTTAGTATAGATTGAACTTAATTTGCATATCTTTTATTTGCACCTAAATCCCATCAACATATCTTTTTAAATATCCACCTACTTCCTATAATATTCCTAGAATATTTCCTCTTTCAATGTGGTTCCATATATTAAACCCCTCTTAGGACCTATAATTAAGTAGGTATAATTAATAATTATCACAATTCTTAAATACATGTCACATAATTCTTGAACAAGTTATCAAACTATGTATAGTAAATAAAATTCAATATATAGATTCAAGTTCTAACTCTTTACATTGATATAAATGCTCAATAGAAAAATGTGTGTTTCAATTTTCGTCCATGACCTTTTGAAAGTGATTAGGAAAAATATGGGATGA